>OX596030.1:99893653-100493653 GCA_951394125.1 Epistrophe eligans
AGAAAAAATATTATAAATCAAAATATATGTTTAAGTTAACAATTCGTATTAAACATTTTAAAAAAGCTTTTTATTAATAAATAGTTAATATTACAATATATTTTTAACAATTAAGTACATTTTCTTTAGCACTTCAGCTTGCTTATACCAACTATGCCCAAAACTTCCATCAAAGCCCCACTTAGAATATAGGCAAGCATATATTATTCAATTCTTCAGGTGAAAGTGAATCTATAACTTTTTTTTGAATTGAGCAAACTTTGCAAATCAGTATTAACAGAAGTTTCAGATATATTGATTTTGTCAGGTTTAGGGTAGCATTTTTTTACTATCTTGAACAATTTTATACGAGGGGAATATTTTTGGAGCTTTCGATCGAATAATTTCGTACTGAAAACGGGATAGATTTGCTCCAATAATCATAGCTAATGCTTCTTCTCCACTCATTGAACTAGGTTTAAGAGACTCCCTAATAGCTTTCTACACTGTTTAGCGTGACTTGGAATGGTTGCTACTTCTCGCATCAATTCGGCTGCCTCTGACTGCCTAGAAGCTCTCAACCTCATTTTAGTTGCATATATCAAATCTGCCAAAGACGTAGACTTCCTCAATTCTTTAGTTTTTTGCCGTTTTGTTCGGTCCGCACCTTCTTCAAATGAAGTTCTTTAGCGATCCCGTTTAGATTGTGCAAAGCAAGTAAACAGAACAGGCGTTTTTAGTCATATGCGCTTTTGGACTTTAAAAATCTGACTTCTGTGCGGTTAGCTTTTTCCCAACGAGATTTAAATCTTGATTTCAAACGTTAATTTTGGTATTGACATCTTTTTCAAATATACCAGTGCATTGGGTTAATTTTATAATTTCTTCTCTCAAAAACAATATTTGACTGTCAAGTCCTTGGATACTTGAACTCTTCATTATATAATAAAGCTCTTGCCTTGTTAAAGACAAGGTTTTGGAAGTTGTTCGGCCTAAGAATTAATTTAACAAAAAAATTACGAACATTTTTCACTTTTTTCGAAAATGACGTCACTTACATAAACGTTTACCATAGGAAGGGGGGCAAATTGGGGCAAATTTTTTTCAGATTCTTAAACTAGACAAATCACTGAACACAACAAGGTATAAAACTTAACGGCATCTTACGGGAAACACAACTAAATGCTTATGTATTTTAGTAAAAGGCAAAGAAAACACATTTTTTTAACACTTCACGTATTTTAAACTACCGACTAAAATAAGAAACAAATATCTAAATACAAAATAAAATATAAAAAAAACACACCTAAATTTACTTATTCCATTGCAGAAAGTTTTATCGGTATATATTTAACAGAAAAAAAATAAATCACAAATTAATTTCGTCACCCAAAACAACAAAATACGTGCGAATTTCATTACAACAAGTCAACTAATGCTCGATTCGTGATGATCTGACAGCGATGACGTGATGCGATTGACTCTATTCTCTCTTATTTCGTATTCTCTATCATATTTTCTATAAAATTTCAACGGGGTTTTTGGAGAACCTTCAACTTCAGAAATTGATTTTCTGCCAGCTTTAGAGGTCTTTTGCCCCAGTGTGCGGCGTTTCATTTTTTCTTATGAAGCGAAAGTGAAAAAGAAATATTAGCGCAAATTTTTAAACGATTTAGTATGATGTTAAAGCCTTTTTAAGTATGATAAAGTGGCTTTAACATCGTACTAAATCGTTTAAAATTTTGCGGCATTGATTTGTGCCAAACGATGAAAAAAGTCGATTCTCCAATATTGAACTCAGGTCAACATGCGAAAAAATTTACAAAATTAAAGAACTAAAAATGTATGATAAATATGGGAGATTTTAAGAGGATTAAGGGTAAAATTACTTAAATCTCGGTTTAATGGGTCGGTGAAAACGTAGTATAAGATAAGAATGGTTGGTACTCTGATCATATAAACTGAAGTAGGAATATAAATAAATATAAATATTAAAAACTTTTCTTATCACCATTATTGCGAAAAAATTAAACAAGCTTCGTTAGATGTTTCCCCATTTAAAAGTCATTAATACTCCATAAAAAGTAAGGAATCAACTCCATGGAATGCAAAGAAAGTAATTAAAATCACAGATGGACCTTTGTTTTACTGATGCAATTCCTTTTTTATTTTGAGTGATCTTTTGATTGACAGCTTACAAGTTAACAAAGATTCTATCTCTATCCAATTTTTGATGTAAATATATTCGAAAAATGATGGAAAAGTGGGTGTGTTAACGAACCGATACCATTATTCACTACAATTGTATTTAACGACGGAGATGAGCTGTCAATTTTATTATAATTCAGAGAAAGATTAGTCATTCACAATGCAAACTTTCAGACAAATAATAGTTTTATAAAATAAAGGTTAGTTATAAAAACATTTGGAATCTGTTGGTTCCATACTTCCTAGCTTTAGAATGCAATATTTCTAACGGGTGGGCCATCTAGTGCTTTCTTTTTAAATCATAGGTGATTTTGACACTGACAGCTATTTCCCGCTCGAAATCTTGAAAGAAAGTCAGTATCATATCTCAGCGGAACGAAATGAGTCGCTTAACGCTTGAACAACGTTGGGATACATTGAAAACTTATTTCCAAAGTGGGGCATTTTCTTCTCGGCGGCTACGTTAATAAACGAAATTGCCGCATGTGGCTCAAAACTCGCACGTTGTTGTCGAGAAGCCAATGCATTCACAGAGAGTGATAGTTTGGTGCGGATCGTGGAGTTGTGACATCATTGAAAACGCTTCGGTCAACGGGCGTTGAGCCATGTAAACCGACCTTTTTTTTACTGAAATTGAAGACATGGATTTGGACGACGTCTGGTTCATGCATGATGGCGCGCCATGCCACACAGCCCATGCCACAATCGATCTTTGGCGCACCAAATTCCTAAATCGCGTTATCAGCCATCTTAGTGATGTCAGTTGGCCGCCTCGGAGCTGCGATTTGACCCCTTTAAACTTTTTTTTTTGTGGGGAACCGTGAAGGGCCGATGTTATGCCAACAATCTGCAAACGATTGAAGCACTTAAGGCCAATATCATCCAAGCAATCCGTGAGCTACAGCCCAAACCATCAACAAGGTCTTGGAAAATTGGAGTGACAGAATGCGCTGCTGACAGAATGCCAGCCGAGGCACCCAATTGAACCACGTTGTGTTCCATAATTAATGGGAATGATTGCTCTTACTAAGAAAGTCATAATACGTGAAAAAAATTTAATTTTGTTCATTATATTCCATTTATAAAAAGAAACTTGTATTTGACCCACCCTGTATATTAAATTGGTAATAAGTCAATGCCTACATAAGGAAAAACATTGTTTTTTTTAACCTTTTCTCAATTTTGAAATGGGAAACTAACCCAATTTCAAAATTAACGAATATGGATCATATTAAATCACAAAAGTATCAATTATTATAAGTGTTATCTGCTAGAACATCTGTATACACACATGTTTTTTGTTGATAACTAAGGGAACCTTTCCAACGGTTTCAATTTATGTTCCGTAGCTTATTATAAACATAATTATTATTTTCTTCATTCTGTCACCTGGACATTTTTCACCCACAAAACTCATAAACTAAAACTGGTTCTATTTTTTATTAAATTAAATAGATTATCATATGTTTGTAGATGACTATGTTTAATCGATATTTTTTCAGAAAATTGAATTTATAATATATTTTAAATTATTATTTTACACATTGTATGTAGGTAGATACATACTTGTGTAGTTTTGACTTTGTGGGCGGCTTAGTTAAATAATTGTGGATTTTGTGATAAAAGAATCAGATTTTAATCAGTATTAATACATTATATGGACATGATTTTAAGATATAGATATAGGGTCACTTAATATATCCGCCGCTTTAGTTTGGAATTAAAAAAATAACCTGAAATAGAAAAAAATATGGCTAAACAACGGCAACACTTACAATATTATTTTATAGCTTTTTTTATGTTCAAACTTATTTATTTTAGTGCTCAGTTTTTTTATAATTACATATTTTCAAACTCTAAATTTCTAAAAAAATAATTCGAAAAAAAAACTTATAGGTAATATTTTTTTCCAAAATTCAACTTTTAGAACTTTTTTCAGTCTTTACCTCGTTCTAGTTGACATTGAAGAAGTCCTTCAAATAATTTGAAGGTGGTTGAGCTCAATATAATGTGCAATACAAATTTCAATAGTTGATTGATTTATTTACTGTATTCGAAATACCAACCTATTTGCATAATATCATATTTCAAAGCCAATTTAATTCATTAATTTTAAATATCAATTTTTTAATACCTCATTCATCAATTTTTAATCCACAAAGGTAGCTCAACCTGTAATGCAACATCGACAAAACTTATTCATAACACTCTCCATTGGGATGATTGACATGGCAGATCACTTTCATCAGAATAATTATCTCTCATATCCAAGGTCTATCACATTCAAAAATTAATCACCATTACCAGGGAAAATGAGTTCGAGGCGGCAGTAAATACAATTACAAACGTAAAATAAAGAATCAATCATCGCCTTAACTGATAAAAAATATCCTTTTGTTTCTCATCTGTAGCATCATTTCAGGTAGCATCATTTCATTAGCTTTACACGCTGTCTTTGCTTGGTAAAATTGCATCAACAAATTACAAAAAAAAAAAACGTTTTTCGGCCCCGCTCAGTCAGATCGTTAAACTCAATTGAAATTTCTTTTCCGTGTTTTTCAGCAGCGTGTCTAAAATTTTAAAACAAATTTAAAACTGTCATTGGACATGGAATCATTGCGCTCACTTTCGTAATTTTAAATGCATTTCTGAGGGGGAGAGGAGAGTAATTGGGAAGATGTCTTTCTTCCTTTTTTTTGTGCAAAATTTTGCTTTCGATGCAATTCAGGTGATGATAACAAAGATATTCCATCAGATATTATGGTTGTGAGTAAGAATGTTGCTAACAATACATTTCATTTTATTGTCAGTTATCTGCGCCATAGGTGCAGCCTATAACTTACAGGTATGCACTTACTGTACAAAATATAAATTTGTGGTTTTTCTGAGCCATATAAGGGAAAGGAAGTGTTTGTGTTTGTCTGTTTTTAGTGAGAATAATATTTGCTTTACTTAATGGTTTAAAAATATCAGGTTATATGTATTCTGTAATTGAACTCTAGATAATAAAAGTATTTTTAAACGTTGAGCTGAATCGATGACCGGATGAATAAAGAACATTTTATGATTGGTATCTTACTTTGCCCCTCTATTGCTCTATCTTTAAAGGCTCTTATTATACCTATAGAGCGTCGGACAATAGGAATTGAAGTGAATAAATTTTAAAAAAATAAAAGAAACAAAGTTGGGAGAATCTCTAAAAAGAGGATTAAACCAAACAAAATTTGTATGCTTAAGAATTTGAGGAAAAACAAATATTAAAATTCCAGTCTTTTACAATTTATTTTTACAACATAATTTTTTTCAACTTGAAAGGTCAGAAAATGATCATACAGGCATAGGTTAACTAGGTTTATTAATTAGTCACCGATTGGTATCAATCCCAAAAGTTAAAGTTTTACTGACCATTTTTTACATACTTCTTTTTTTTTTTCTTTTTAATACGTACACCAGAAATGTCTGCTAAGATTCCGAAGTGGATCACTTGATTTTGATTTGTTGAGACGACAGAAAATTTAGGGAGGATGGTTAACGAAAAAATATAGATAATTAACGTATGTATATACATATATGCTGATAAATCCCCTTACTCATAGTTTGTTTACATATTTACTCCTACTACTACTATTTACATTAAACACAAACACAATTTAAGAGAATGAAAAAATGTTAATAAGAACACAAAGAGAGTTTTTCAAACAACTTACCAATACACGAAAAAAACGACCACAGGGATTAACTACACGGTTTTCGCCTTGACGGTGGCGAGGGGGCTTACGTGGGATTCTCCAGCAACCCAGCTGCAGGGTCACACAACTAAGCGAAACCAACAAAACAGGGATGACACCCAAATAGTAATATGGACCAGAGTTTACAGAACAATGAAATCAGAGTGGGGATATACACTCGGCAGAAGTCACGGCTGTCGGCGAGGGCTTGGTCTCGCAAGAGGCTAAGTCGCTAGTGACACATGTAAACGAAAAACGAACGAACGAACGACCGGAACTGACAAGACAAACGGCATTCAATCTCAAAGCAGCTCTTCTTCCTGCTCTAGATAGCATGGCTATCGACGGTAGGGAGAACTCGAACAGACCTCCCTCTATAGGAAGTCAAACCGAGGACGAGCTGCTAGAAGACTCGAATCCTGAAGAGACTACGCTGAAGTCTACTGCACCCCTCAAAACTTCGAGGAAACGCAGTAACTACAGATCGTTTAAAAGATTCGTGAGTGCCATGGACAAAAAAGACCCTACGACTATCACTTCAAGGGACAAGGCTCTTTTGAAAAAACATAAGAAGTTGGTGAGGAACTATGAACGTCAGTTGGCAACAACTCCGGGTGACAACCCGGATGGGAAGATCACGGCAAAAAACTGGTTACTTGTAGAAAACGAAATTCTTAAAGCCATGATGGCATCATCTGAGAATGATAGCTCTGACGACTACATCTTCGATGGAGCTGGATGGCAGAAAGGTGTCAAAGTCGTTTGCTGTGGGGACCAGAAATCCCTACAGTTTCTCACTCGCACAATCACCAATATTGGCGAACTGTGGGAGGGAGCTTCTCTCGGGGTTCTTCCCGTCACAGCACTACCTCTTCGACTGCAGATTAAAATATGGATCCCTCCTCCTGCCAGGTCCGGGGATTGAGGTCAAAAAATTACAACCTTTTCCACTCCACGTCAGAAGGTGATATAGGAAGTTGTATTCTAGTGAAAAAATCAATTAATGCTTTCTTTCTATCTCAGCGTTGAAACCAAAGAAGGAAACTTTGTAATGGCGTCAACGTACATGCCTTATGATGAAGAGAACCCTCCAGCAAAGACAGTCCGCGACCTTGTGGATTACACCACAGCACGAAGGACACCTTTGGTGATAGGATGTGACGCCAACGCCCACCACACTCAATGGGGGAGAAAAGATATCAATAAAAGGGGTGAGTCAATTTTTGAATACATTCTCTGTTCTAACCTTACTCTATGTAATGAGGGCGATCACCCAACATTTCGTAACAAAAACAGGGAAGAAATTCTAGACCTCACTCTTATGAGTAATAATGAGAAAATCTGTGTAGAAAATTGGAGAGTCTCACCTCAGGAATCCTTCTCGGATCACTTTAGGATACTCTTTAATTTAAATAGGAATATAAATGAGAAAAAAACTTTTAGAAACCCAACTAGAACGAATTGGACAGAATACTCTAAATGGTTGAATGAACGAATCGATCCACCAAAGGAGGATACGATCTCGATAACCTCAACCATTGACACCGCTGTTCATAATCTTACTAGTAAAATGAAAAAGGTCTTTGAAAAACACTGCCCAATATCTCGTAATATTAGAATCACTAGTCCACCATGGTGGAGCAGTGAACTTAAGAAACGAAGAACTAGGGTCAGAAAACTCTTCAATAAAGCCAAACTGAGCAAATTAGAAGTAGACTGGACTCTATATAGGACCGAACTTAACTCATACACCAAAGAATTAAGGAAGGCCAAGATAGATTCATGGGCTAGACATTGTGAATCCATTGAGAACACAAGTGAAGCGGCTAGACTCCGTAAGATCCTTGCTTCAAATCCCTCGATTCCGGGATACATTAAACATCCTGACGGATCGTGGTCGAACTCGAGCCAAGAAACACTTGAACTCTTTATGGAAACGCATTTCCCTGGCTGTTTGAGTCCTGATGACTCAGACAATTCACACCCAGACTCTCTTTACACTGATCAACCAGTACCAAATTTGGAACAGGTTATCATAGATCAGAAGATTATGTGGGCAATAAACTCATTCAAACCCTTTAAAACAGCTGGGCCAGATGAGATTATTCCGGCATTTCTTCAACATGCTCTACAGGGCTACCCCATGGCTTAGGGTCATCTTCAAAAGTTGTATCAAACATAGATACGTCCCTATCAGCTGGAGGAAGTTCAAAGTGGTCTTTATTCCGAAAGCTGGAAAACCGATTCACTCGACTGCAAAAGACTACAGACCGATAAGTCTTTCTTCGTTCCTCCTCAAGACACTAGAGAGGATCATTGATCTGCATGTTAGGGACCTACTCAATCCGAACAATTTATGCAACTTCCAACACGCTTACCTTAAGGGTAAGTCAGTGGAGACTGCCTTGCATGAAGTCGTTTCACAAATTGAGAATAGCCTCGAATACAAAGAGCACACCCTGGCAGCATTTTTAGACATCGAAGGTGCGTTTAATAACGTAAAAACGGAGTCCATTAAATCTGCGCTGGAAGAAGTTGGAGTAGAACCTGCCATTGTGGATTGGATTTATTCCATGCTCAATGGTAGAATCCTAAACTCGCAACTTGGAGATACTATTGTAGAGAAAACAGTTACAAGAGGCACACCACAGGGAGGAGTAATCTCGCCTCTCCCCTGGGTCCTCGTTGTTAACAAAATTCTTACAAAATTTAGGAATAAAGGCATTAAAACTGTGGCCTATGCCGACGACATAGTAATATTGATTTCAGGTAAATATCTTACCACCATCAAAGAGATTATGGAATCGGCGCTCAAAGAACTATCCTCTTGGGCAGCACATAACGGTCTCGGGGTTAACCCGGCAAAGACTGAACTAGTCCTGTTCACGAAGAAAAGGAAATTAGAAGACTTTTTCCCTCCTAAGCTAAATGGAATTCCACTGAAACTTTCCAAAGAAGCTAAATATCTTGGTATAATCCTTGATTCCAAGCTAACCTGGAAACGGAATACAGAGGAAAGAATGAAGAAAGCACTTTGTGCTTTCTACACATGCAAAAAACCTTCGGTAAACGTTGGGGAATGCGACCGCAAATCATCCAATGGTTGTACACGGCGATAGTTCGTCCCATACTTACAAGGTACAGAGATTAGCATGTTTAGGTATAACGGGTGCACGGAGGTCCTGGACATAGTAATATAGAAGGGAACGACTTAGCAGACGCACTGGCAAAGAAAGGGTCAATGTCAAATGGGTACAGTAGTCAAGACATGGGACCAAACGTCCCGATTGGCGTGATTAAAAGGAAGATAAACCTAATAATGAAAGAGCAAATCAATAACTCCTGGATATCCAGGACGATTGCATCATCTCTAGAAGTTTATGGCCTAGAATTAATGAAAAAGAAACTCGATATATTTTATCATTGAGTAAAAAGAACATTAGAACCCTGATAGGTGTACTAACGGGACATTGTGCCATTGGTGCAATGGCCAATAGATTGGGTATTTACGCACCCAATTTCTGTAGGAGCTGTCAGGATGTTGAGGAAACAGAAACCATTAAACACCTGCTCTGCGACTGCTCAAACCTCCAAACAAATCGCCTCCGATACCTTGGAAACAGATTTATTGGGGAACTGGACGATCTAGCGCAGATAGCACGGGGTGGTTCGAAAATGAACCAGCCTATGTAAACCATTAGTTTAGGTATTATCTCTGTTTCAGAGGATCACAATGGACCAATAGGCCCCCGTGTACGCAGCAGCATCAGAGCTGAGCACGCCCCTTCTAACCTAACCTAACCTAACTACAGCATCACAAAAACAAAATGGAGTTTTCATACAAACTATCGATAACAAGTATATAACTCTCGCCTGTAACACAGTTTTTCCGTCCAATTCCCTCCGGGCTAACAAAAAAACACGCCTATTGTTAATATTTTGTACTCATGGAAGTTACCAAAATAAGGATAGATAATTGAGTATCCACCTTTTCTCTTGGACAGGCAAAAGATTGCGGGGTAACTGAATTCGCTAGCAACACTTTTGTACTAACATATTATATGTCTATGGAAGCAACGATAACTTATCCAACAAAAATTACTTGACACGCATATGTATATTACCGTAGTTTTAAAAGTAATACTTTTGAATTCTTTCAAACAATTTAAAAAAAGTTAAAAATTCTAGAAAAAACGCCAAATTCACCTTAATCGTGCCTAAAACCAGGCAGTAAATTTGATAGAAAACATTGATGTCAAAAAAGATTGATATTAAACCATAATTATGTGATTCACAGAGAGGCAAAAGAATATTGTACGGCTAATCAGTACCATTTTTCCAACCACAAACGAACGTGACGGAAATTAAAAAAAAATCCAAATCATATAGCATTGTGGTTTACGCGAGTTGATTTGATCAAATTTTCTTTGTTGATTCACAATCTTTCTTTTTCAAAACAATTTATCAGAATGTTCAAAGAAACAAAACTTTCAGTTACCGAAAATTCAATGAATCAATATTATTAGAAAGAATTAATTTTTTTTATTTTTCGATTTGAATTCAGATGCATTTCGTTACAAGACGACAAAAATGACTATCCATTCACATGCAGGCTTCAGTATATTTTTGGCAACACGATGTGATTGGAATATGAAATTTTGTTTGTAAACATTATTTGATTTGCATTAAAATTCCTCGACAAAACTTCCTCATTCCTTTGGCAAAAGGTTGTTGCTCTAAAGTCCGACTTTAACGTTGATCCTTTCAAGAAGGCGTAATTCTTTTATATCTTTTTGATTTTTATTTTCAATTTTATGAGATTTTGTGCGTATAAATTTTATTTATTTACAAGTGAAAAGGATATATGTAAACAGAAAACACATTCTATGAATATTAATTTATTGCATAGTGATGGCACAGAGATGTTGGAAGACAAAATTTGCGAGCATTAATAAAATATAGCATTTTTAAATTCAAAAATACATAGTGGCTTTAAATAGTTACATATATGTTTTTACAATTTACACATTTTATATATGAATTAAAAATAACATTAAGTACATAAATATTAAATATCATAAGAAAAATAACAGTTATCTACTGTAGATTGAATTTTGAAAAAGTGGGTCATTGCATTAATTATTGTATTATTGTGTAACAAAGAGCCTTTAATCTTGGATATCCCCAGCTCCTGCCCCCAATCCTTTTCGATTAGAGTATCGAGCTGATTCATTGTATCTTCATTATATCATGACATTAATATCTAACCGGTTTTTTTCTTCAGTACAAAAAAGTCAATATAACTTTATTTGATAGACAATTTCTATCATTGTCAATGTGGACGTAACAAATAATTTCTTGCACGTGTTTGCAATCAAAAATCAACTGTATTATTTTGTTCTTTATGCCGATTTATGATGATTAACATCGTTTTGCTAAATTGTTCTTGAAACAATACGTAGTAGTATTCAGAATCACTCTGATCCAGTAGTTTGAGCATATTTCCTGCAGTAAAAATTCCTATTAATTGGAATAGTTTTATCATAGAGGAAATTCTATAAAATACCTATGTATATTCATAAGAACACGAAAATAAATTATACAGATTATCGGTTAAATTACCTTTCCGATTCGGGAAACATACGTAATTCCCAAAAACCAAAATCACAATCGGTTGGATTCCCCAAAAAACAGCATTTCAAGAATATAAAATCCCCATGGTGAAAGGCGCTTTATGTACAAAATCCTTAATAACTTTTTTTGTTTGCTAAAATCTCTAATTTTCCAAAATCCCAAATAATCCCCACGATTATTTTAAAATAAATAAAAAATAATAAATATAAAATATAATAAAATAATTTTTTTTTTTAGAAATAACACCGATCCAGTCCGGATTTGTAAATAATAAACCGATATGGTATTATTGATATAAAGCTTTTAAACTTAAATGTTTAAATGATCAACTTTTATGTTTCTGATGAAATATTTTGATATAGGTATATTTGATTCTTTTGTTTGAGTTAATGTTGATTATACTTATTTTATTTTATGATACAAATACAAATTATAATAAGTTAAAAGGACATTGCACATCAGTTGTTGTTATTTCATTAGTAATTTTAGGATATCAGTCAATTCCAATCAAGCAATAAAATCACGCAACTTTGTGTCTACTAGGTTTTTGTTTGAGAATTTTTGCTTTGGGGATTATATTTTAGGAATTATGACTTTTTGGCAAACATCACAAAAATATAATTTCTTGGTATATCCAAATTTTAAGGGGTAGGTATATATTCGACCATACATTTCAAAAAAAAAGTCATAAACCCCTCTCAACCCCTATCAAGTCATCACCCAATCAAAGAGTTAAAAACTTGACAAAACTTTTGTATATGTACGTGCATGCATACATAACTAAAAAACCCTTATAACTACTATTAATTCGGTTAAACATATACTCCCAAAATTTGATGACGGCTCTCATAGACTTAAAGATAAAAGAAGATATATGTACCTATATAATATTTTTAAAATAATTAAGCTAATTTTTAATGTTTCTGTTAAAAGATAAGTTTAAAGCACCACTCCTTGTGTATTCACCTTTTATTTATGGGTTTTTCATGATTTGAAAATATACATAAATAGTGGATACTTTTTTCCCAAACAAATAACTACAAATATTTTTTTTTTTTGTAAATTATATCGATTGTATCCAAGTTCACATTACTCAGAGTCAGAGTGATATTTTTATTTGCTCGTTAAACATTCGCAGAAGGGCGTCCGATCAGTCACACAACAGAAACCGTTCAATGATTTTTTTTTGTTATTTATCAGCTTCTTTCTGCGAACGAACCGCAACACCCGCAATCACTTGCGTATGTGTTATATTTGATGACATTTTGCTTGACATTAACAACGGGAATGCCAAGTTGCATTCAAAGCTATAACAATTCAACTCGATCCTCATTTTCTTTTGTGAATACATCGAGTGGTGCTTAACAAAATAACAGTTGTATGTACTTAACGTGATTTTCATGCACGAATTGGTAGGTAAACAATTAAAAAGAGCCATCTTGAGCAGTAAAAATGATCCTTAGTTGGCTATACTCGATAACAATACTCTCGGCCGCACTTGGATCAATGCGAACTTATGCGTTCCCACCCCACCCACACCTCCTGCGTCACAAAATTCGGAACAATCAATTTCGTGCTACAACATTCGAGTGCGTGAATTGAATAGCAATTGCCTTCACTTTCATAGAGTGCGGCTGCCTCATATCGTCCTATACCATAGAGCTGACGGTTGACGAAGTAGTTGCGATGAAGTGCTATTCGGCGTGGTTCGGTGGCAGCGCGACGGCGGCGGCGGGGCGGTGCATTATTATTCGAGGTCAACAATCTTTACAACAAATTCGCACAAGTGCAAGTTGAAGGCAGGTCCTAGAATTATGATGAAGGTTCGAGTACAAAATTATTTTTTTCATGTTTACATTGTTTTGGCATCACGGATAACCAGCATGATGATCGGAAGAGTTAACACGAAATGTCAACAAGAGCGATTTTTTGTCGACTTTCAAGAATGAAGCTGTACTGTACTGTATATATGATTGTACCTACGCTGTGGAATATTTTAGGTTAGCCGCATTGAAGATAATTAGGCTAGTCACATTATTATTTGGCTTTAGAAAAACGTTAATAAAGAACTGGGTGCGATTTACTAAACCACAAAAAAAAAAAAAAACGGTTCAAATCTCACGTCAATATATATCGCTGCCCAAATAGTGAGTGATTCTTAATTAACATCTTTACACTTTGACATCTCGATTTACTTTTTTTGCTAAACTGCAGAAGAATCTCGTCTTATTGGACGCTCTCTAAAGAACATTAAGGACGTGATACCTAGTTCCTCAGTGATATGCTTAAAACAAGTATGTTTCACATTAAAGGATAACTATCTGTTATAAACCAATTGATTTGCCTTGAAAATAAGTTTACTTTTATCAAGACTCATTTATGTATATGTTTAAAAAAGTACCATTAAAATATAAATAATTTGACCTTGAAGAAATAAGGTTGAAAGACATTATCACATCTTCAAATCAAAGAAAGTATTATCTTTGTTTGAGTTAATCAGATTTTACTTTTTTACTTTGTAATAATATTTGTATGTATGTAACATTTTTCCATTATGAATATTCAAATGCAATTATAAATAAGAAAATATACAAAACATTTACACTTATTATTTGGCAAATATTTTTCAATGATTTATTCTGGCATGCATGGATAAAAACCATGACTAACAATTTTAAACAATTTTGAGAGAATTTTATATTTATTTCTTTGTTTCAGAAGATATCTCTGATTCACTTATTCAGGCCAAGACGTGTCTCTGGTCCCTTTCCCAAAAAAATATTATCCGCACTTTGAACTATTAAAATATTATTCATTTCGTTTGCACTTTTCCAAACATATCATTTTCATCGTCACATCTAAGGAACTGACGCAAGAATTTTTGTTTACATTTTAGGGAACCGCATATTTTACCTAAATGGCTAAAAATTAAAAAGTCTTATATATTATGTATGCCTACTTAAAAAAGCGTACAAGAGCCAACAACTTTAATAGGAATTTTTGCGAAGAAAACGTAGTTTTGTCAGTTCGTGAGACAGGGGACGAAATAATGTGAATTATTTTTTTTTTCTGAACTACACTAACGATGATGCGTTTATTCAAAATTATAACTTATACTTTGTATTTTTATTTAATTTAACAATGATGCCCTATTAAATGAATCGATCATTTCTGACTGATAAAAAAGGGATAATTAATATGCATGCCTGGTTATAACTTATTGGTTGGGATTTTTTTAGACAAGGAATCACCATTTATCATTTTTCTATCTGGTTTTTGGATGTATATTTATCTTTGTATATACATACATATATCTATAACTCATAACTATGCTATGCTGTATAATGAATTCTTTGAGTGCATTCGGTTGTTCATAATGGGTTTTCACAATGTAATACGTATAGACATTAATGTTTTTTAAAATTATTTTTCTTTGAATTAGAATATGCACCCTCATTTTCATTCATGGAAACTGTATCGTAGATTCTGCTTATAAAAAACAAGTTCATAGGCAAAGATCGAACTGAGAAATTAAAATATATTAGTTTTCAAAGTTTCATATAAGGACATGCAGAGTATACCTACTATACATATAATTAGTTTCAATGATTTATCATTCTAATATGTTAATTACTCGCGAACACTAAATCATCCACTCTCGGCTCACGCTCATAAGCGTTAGATTTGATTAAAACCTCGAATTTGTTAAACGGAACCAATATCTCGGTCAAAATTAGCAAATTTAATTCAAATAGAGGGAACAAGTAACGTTGCTTGATGTTTTCTGTATGTACATATATATTATATACATATATAAACCACATATCGTTATCGCGGTTATCAAAATAAAGAGAATGGAAAAATCCTCTTGTAGTATCTCTTTAATGAAATAAGAAGAATTGATATACATAGGTACGTATATTTTTGTAATGAAATATGTATGTATGTTTATGTATCTAAATGCCATGTCGTTTTGTTGATTTTAAAGGATTTTTTAATACACTGGCGTTACATCAAAAATACAGCAGAACTGCAATACAACAATACAAGTACCTAAAAGCTACATTGTGTTCCTTTAATTCAATTATTAACGATTATTCCTTTGGCTTGGCCCCAAATTAATCCCATTTTATTTTTATTATATAAATGGATGTAGGTACATGTAAATTTTTTTAAATTCCGAAGATACAAAAAAGGTAAACATTCATTATAGATATATTATAATAAGTGCTTGAAAATACAAAGCATGAAGAAATGTAACCATGTTACTTAAACAATGGTGCATTACAAATCTGATTATTTTATCAAAGTTATATACCTACTTCCTGAAACCACCTAATTCAAATCATCTGTCCCTGTCAAAATGCGTTACAAAATGAGTGCGAAAAAATTGCACCCAAATTAAGGGAAACTAACATTTCATTTACACTTAATATGCTCTAAGCTCTTGGAATACAAATTAATCAAAACCTTATGAGCTCTTGCCAAAAACAAAAGTCTAAATAATACGAATTCATTTTTATTCCCAACAAAACTACAGTCAAGCCAAGTGTCATGTCTATTTCATGGTAAATGTCAAGTTAACGTCCACACGCCAAAGTATTGAAATAATATACGACCAAGTTTAATTTTTGCTGTCGGGAAAAAAATACGATTAACAATCAAATATTCATAAAACAGATTTTCCGATTGTCTGTGATCAAAACAACCATGAGCCGCATCACACCCAGGCACGTAGCCAGAGGGGGGGCTTGAGGGGCTGAAGACCCCCCCCCCCCCGAAAGTCTAAAATAAAAACTAAAACTTTCTAATATACCAATTCAAATCTATAAAAATAAGGAGACTATCCAGGTAGGTATAGTTTATTTGAAGTTCTCAACTACTTGAAAACACTTCGTTAAGAAACAAGAGACTATTTAGGTATGCATACAATTTTGTATTGAATTTAGGAGACTTATTTGAAGTTGAATTAAGAGCTCCAAGAACTTCATTGAAACACACAACGTGTTCCAATCCAGAAACCTCTTCTACTGAATCCTATTTTAGAGTGTCTGTATTGATTCCTTGCATAGATTCGTTAATACAAAATCTTACGGACAGAAACATGATCAACGAAGACGTTTTACCATCGTTTCAAGCCCTTCTCCCAGGTTTTTCTGCAGTTGGACGAGTCAACGAAATGGAAAAAGCTAACATGTTACTTTGATAATGCAATTTCGTTGTCAGCTGTGAAAGCTGAGTACATTCTCTGGCGCGAAAAAATATTGTCGATTGATCCTTCTATCGAAGTTTTAAAATTGCTTGATATATGTGACAAGACTTACTTTAGAGGTATAAACTTCTTGCTTACGGTTTCGGCCACGCCTCCAGTGACCACAGTTAGTGTTGAAAAAACCTTTTCAACTATGAAAAGGATTAAAACAGTGTCCCGAAGCGTTATGGGGAATGAAAGATTATGCTCACTTGCTATGATATCTGTTCATTCAGATATTAATGTGGATCCAGATAAGGTGATTGATCTCATGTTAAAAAAAAATCAAGACGTCTTCTGCTTTGAAAAAATGTGTGTTTAAAAAAATAATTTAAGTATGTATGTATATGTATGTTCGTTTGAGTACATACAATTTAAAAACTAATAAAAATCAATAAATTTGGAATATATATAGTTTTTTGTTTAAAGACTTCCTCGTAAAATTTGGAAGCAAGCCCCCCCCCGAACCAAAATCCTGGCTACGGCACTGATCACACCACACTTTTTCTGTGCAGCTATAACGCTTTGTGCTTTAATACTTAAAATAAAATTCTTAATGATTCACATTTTTGGAGAAACAGAGATAATACTTACTTATATAACAAATTATCATTATTTCTAAAAAATATTTTTGAAGTACCAAATTAGGAATAAGTGCAAATAAATTAATCATCACAATCTGGTGTTTGAATCACGATGCATATTGTATAAATTTTTAATATTGAAATCACTGGCATGATATTTCTTTTTATATATAATATGTATTTTTCTGAAAGCCAATTGAAAATCATAAACATAAATAAAATGCAGAGTCAGACAAATTTTATAAAAAAATGAAATATGACATATGAAATATATTACCGATATGAAATATATGAAATATTTTTCGACTCATTACTTTGGTAGTAGATTAATTATGATGAGTCATCCAGTAAGCAAATCAATTAAGGCAAAAATTAAAAATAAATAAATTTAAACGAATTTAAAAATAAAATCCTTTTTTTTTCTTCGTGACTTGTTTACTAAAATAGATAGAGTATATCTAAAAACCTCTTGTTTAGGCTTTGGGTAATAATTAAAACTGAAATATTTAAGAAATATTTAATTAATTTTTTTTTAAATTTAATACATATTACATATAAATAAAGGAAGTGAGTTCAGGCATGCTGAATTATAACGAGGTCCCCCAATGTCATAGCCCTAAGCCAGTTGGAATACTTCGGGCACCTATAAAGTATTTTTAAAGTTCCGTGAAGTGCGTTAATGCACACACACTTTTAATAGCGAAAAACTGTTATAACGGTTTTAAATTGGCATTTTTCTAGTCTCGTCCATAAATAAAAACGAAAATACTTACATCTGTTATACAAATTATAATGTTTTTTAAAGGAGAATGAATGATTTCGTCTCCTGTTATGTAAGACTTTAGGACATAATTATGTATGTATATATATCATTATGAATTATGTTTTAAGCAAATATGTACATGTACATTTCTTTATTTTAAATGTTAGTACGATAGGGATTAGTCTATATATGTATGGCCAAAAATGTTTTTTGAATTCTTAAGATAAAAATAAGACTGAATCCCAAATCTTTTGAAGTTGAACCACCCTTTAAAATAACATTCGCATTAAAAACCTTTGTATAAGATTTTGTGATTTTTACTTGTTTGGTTATTATTTCACCAAACATAAAATAAACTCCAAAAGGTACACCGCATTTCCATACATTATTTTTGTAAACCGATCGATATAGTGTATAGCGGCAACAAAGCAGCTTTAAAGGTATGTCAAATTACCACCCCATAACAAGCTTGTAACGGCGCATTGCAAAGGGGACACTCAGGTAATGAACAAATACCAACCCTCTGTATATTAAGTTCCGTCTGACCAACTTTTTGCGAACAATTTTCAGTTCAGTCACTTTTAACTCGGGCGGGCGTGCGGTGAGTTTGATTGGAACTGCTAACGCAGCAGCAGACTGGTGTGTGTTAGCCCTTGGCTTAGTCATCTTTGTTGTTTTGTCGTAATTTTGTTTAACTTATCGCTGAAGACGGAATACAAATGTTAAGAAAGGTTAGGAATTGGATATCTCTGAAAACAATAATAATTATAAAGAACCAACTTAAAGGATACTAAATTAACCTCAAAACAGAAGTATATGTAAATTAACTTTATGCGTTTTTTAGTTTTTTAATTAAAATAATTTTATTTACACTTAAAATACTAATACAAAGAAAATATATTTTTTAGATGTGCGACTGAGCAGCTTCACGTTCTGATTCAGACTACCCTTCGTCGTTGTTCTTCTTCGCTGTTCTGCATCGTCCTTTTGTTAGGGGTTGGTTCATTTAAGAAATTATGATAGTTAGTACTTCCTGGAATCAGTCGAACCTTATGTGCCGGATGTTGTTTTTCAGTTTTATTATTGTAAAACTGTTTTTCGGTTTTACGATCGGTTTTATGATCGATCTCAAAATAGAATTTCCTGGAATTGAAATCCTTACACATGTGCGGCTTGTGTGAATGGTGATAGTAACTCAGTGAGGGTACTATAGTGTTAACTCCCCCCATTTTTCAGTAGGTTACCTCCGGTACCTCTTCTCCACGTACTCGAGCATTGATGCGTCCCACCATTAGATCGACCATTTCTTCTTGAGTCCTTTGTGGGCGCATTGTAATTTGTATTCTATTTTCTCTTTTTCGAAAATATAAAATTATTAATTATTATTAAGATTATTAATGATACAAGTCCTGTTGGGAGTATACTGCCATCCTTGATGATTTCTAGTTTTAAATTTCTTTCTTTAATTTTATTACATTTTGTTTTTTGATTATTAAGTAATTCCGACAAACAAGTTTGTTTAATATTAGTTTTACAAAATATGTTTCTTATTTCTTTCTTACATTTTTCAATATTAATGAATTTGTTGTTACATTTTAATATTTCTTTATTGATTATCAATTTACCATCGGGTTGGCTTATGGCCATAAAGTTTACATTGTTCCTTTATAATTGGATATTTTATATGAATTACAATAACATTGTTTCTTTCTGTTCTATTTTAAATGTGGATGAATCTATTAGATCATTTATGGAAAAGTTTTTTATTCTTATGTTTACAGTTATTTCTTTAACATCTTTCAAATTTAATATAGTAGGATTCAATATATTAGCTTTCGCAAGCGTTACTGTGTTTACTAAGTTGTATTTAAAATACTAATAATTTTTGAATTTGTTACAAATTGTTTTTATTATTTTTAACTAAATCGTTTAATTTATTTTCTATGACTATTGTGTCATCTTGATCGAGAATTCCTGCTATCCATTTAAGAGCGGTTCCTATACTATTTATAGCTCGTTTAGAGCGAGAAACCATGAGTTGGTCTAAAAGCGTTTGTGTAATTCTGGAATTAAAATTTAAGATTATCTTTGTGGACAATCTTACCATTTTTTAGTTTAACTTTGTTCCCTAAATCTTCGGATACCTTCCGAGGTTTATATTTGGGTTGTAATTTGCCCCAGTGGGCACCTGTAGTCTTTTGATACACTGTATCATTAGGTTTGACTTCTTTAGATTTTCGTTTCTTATTATGGACTTCAAGCATTTTATCTTGGGCCATCGCTAGTTTTAACGGAACATCGGAATGATTAATTTTATTAAACAGAACTTCTGCGGGTTTCTTCTCGGTAGAGGAATGAATAGTTTTGTTATATTCTTTAGCTGCTCTGATGAATATTTCGGTTGGATCTAACAATTTATATTCTTCTTTAACGCATCTTGCTATCTCTTGAAGGGTACTATGAGCTCGTTCCACTTGACCATTGGTCGTACTGTGGTTAGCTGGAGTATAGTATACAGAGATATTTGACCTTTGCATTAGACTTACGAAAGGAGCAGAGGTAAATGTGGGATCTTGGTCGCACACTAAGTTTTTGCAATCGGGAAATGCTTGCAGTAGTTCGAAAACTTTGTTTTGCATTTCTTGACGATTATCAATAATTTTTACAATTAAGAATTTAGAATATGCATCGATGCATGTGAGAATTTTTAGTTTTTCAGCAAACATTACATCAATGTGTACGCTCTCCCCCTCTTTTACAGGAATTGGTGCCTCACCAATTTGTTGTTTATTAGGGTGCCTGTCGTATTTATTTACGTTGCATATCTCGCAGTTCCTCGCAAATTGTTGGAATTCGTCTGACATTCCAGGCCAATAATATTTATCAATAACTTGTTTAAGGTTTTCTTTGAAGTTTCTGTGCGCACGGGTATGCGTTTGTGCCACTATTGTTACCTGGTCATCTCTATTAGAAATATCGTTGGCAAAATATTTTGCCTGTATGAATTTATTTGTGAAATGTACTTTTAAAATGTTTTTAATATCATAGATTGTTTCGGGTGTAGCAAACAAAGCTACTATATTTTCTTTTATAAATTCCTTGAATAAAGGTATCAGGTCGGAAGGTTGATTATATGTAATAATATGTCTATCTTTCCCGGGGAAAGGTTTAGTATGTTCGTGAATAGTTTCTATTCCTTTCTCTATTATTATCTGTAGGTTGAATTGGTTGAGAGGTCTATCAATCAATTCAATTTGATGCTCATCACTACTTTCGGCTGAGTGTTGAGT
This sequence comes from Epistrophe eligans, assembly GCA_951394125.1. Taxonomy (NCBI): domain Eukaryota; kingdom Metazoa; phylum Arthropoda; class Insecta; order Diptera; family Syrphidae; genus Epistrophe; species Epistrophe eligans. Next base: position 99,915,091 of record OX596030.1, read on the forward strand.
GGATTCAGAAGAACTGTCCGAAATCTTGTTTAAATTTTGTCTGGATAGGGCGTCAGCCACTACGTTTGTAGATCCAGGTTTATAGACCATTTTCGGTGCATGTTCTTCAATGAGAGCGTGCCAGCGTTTCATCTTAGCATTAGGGTTTCTAGGTGAAACTGCAAATGTCAAAGGCTGGTGATCCGTATGGATCTCTAAATTAGTAACTCCATACAAATAATTGCGTAAGTTTTTTAAAGCGAAAACTATGGCGTAGAGTTCTTTCTCGTTTGCCGCATAGCTTCTCTCAGATTTGCCTAGTGTTTTGGATACAAAAGTTATAGGTTTTCCATCTTGCGATAAGACTGCTCCGATTGCGTCGTCTGAAGCATCGGTAGTGAGGACAAATTTTTTTGAAAAGTCGGGCTGTGTAAGTTCGGTCTCAGCTATTAGATGGTCTTTAAGTGTATTAAATGCTTGCACAGCATCTGCATCTAGCTTTATGTTCGTCTTCTTTGCCATGTGGGTAGACACTTGCCCACTATCGCTTTGAAGGTACTTGGTCAATGGTTTAGCTATGCTTGCATAGTTCTTTATAAACTTACGGTAGTAACCAATCATACCCAGAAAACTTCTGAGTTGACGTAGAGTCGTTGGCTCAGGGTATTCTTTGATTGTTGCTACCTTGTTCGGGTTGGTTTTTATAACATTATGCCCGACGACATAACCCAAGAAGTCTACCTTTTCTTGGTATAGCATTGACTTTTCAATCGAAATTTTCATGTTAGCATTTTTAAGAACATGGATTATGGTATTCAAATGTTCTGTATGCTCTCTGATACTGTGTGAATACACAATGATATCGTCTATATAGACATGACATATTTTGCCAATAAATGGTCTTAAAATATTATCCATTGCTCTTTGAAAGATTGATGGAGCATTTTTCAAACCAAAAGGCAATCGCACGTATTCGTACTTCCCATTGTTGACAGAAAAACTAGTTTTTTCTATGTCGGATTCCTTCATCTTTATCTGATGGAACCCGGATTCCAAATCCAAAGTGGAAAAATATTTAGCTTTTCCGAGATTGGATAAAATAACATTGGTATCAGGTATTGGATACTTGTCTGAAATTGTATTTTCATTCAATTTCTTGTAATCGATGACTAACCTGTTTTTAGGCGAGCCATCTTCATTTGTACCTTTTTTTGGTACAACCCATACAGGACTATTGTATGGAGATTTGGAAGGTCTAATTATGCCTTCCTTAAGTAGTTTTCGTACTTCACTGTTAACAAAACTATTTGCGGAAAAAGGGTACGGATATTGTTTACTCCAGATTGGTTTATCGTTATTGGTGCGAATTTCCGCCAAAACGTCTGTTCTGAATGGTAAAGTAGTGTCAATGTTACTATGAATATTTTGTATATTCTTCATCATTGATTCCGCAAGATAATCCGTATTGATTTCCTGAATATTATTAATTTTGTCAGAAACGTCAAAATAAATTCTCTCCTTCTTTTCGCCGTAGCTAAGGATACCTGTTTCAAAGTTTATTTCTGCGTTCACTTTTTTCAATAAGTTAGCTCCGATCAGAGCTTCATATTCTAAATTTTTTAAAATATAGAATCTTGTTTTGGTCCCCAAAATTAGAGCTTCATGACAAGAATCAATGTAAATCTCACCATTGACTGTACATGCTCTTTTTCGTATGGGTAGAATGATCTCATCGCTAAGAATACCAGGTTTACAGTAGTTGCTGCTGGCTCCGGTATCGATAAGTATTCTTATATTTTTATTGTTTATTCGTCGGCGTAAGTGGGGCAGCCCTACTTTTCGCCTAAAAAAATCACCATCTTCGTTTAAGTTGTTGATTCTCTCGTATTTTTGTGGAGGGGGTTGAATAGAATTTTGGGCACTCGGTTCTCGATCTCGTTTAAAGATTGGACGCGTATTATTGTTGTATGTGTTATACTGGGGTTTTTGCCAGCGTGGCGTTTTTGTGTAGTTATAGTTATTTCCTTGTCTAAATGGGTTTTGTGCATTCGTTTGCACAAGTATTTGATTATAGCGATTTGTGTCTTCTATATTAATAGGTCTGTTAGCTGAACTACCGAGAACCATTGGTTCGAAGAGTTGTGGCAGTTGTCTATAATTGTTATGCCTAGGGGATGCAAAATTAGTATTATTTGGTTGTCTGGGTAGCCTCAGTGTATTTTGGTTTTGATTTTTACTCTCACTTTTGTGTTGTGCAAAGTGTAGTGCAAAGTTTGTCCTAATGTTATTACTTTCAAGTTCTTGTGCCTTAGCGAGTGCATTTGGCAAGTCCGGAGGATTCAGAGAGAACAAAATCTGTGGTAGTTGACCGTTGAGGCCTGTTATGAAAATTCTTAAAGCATTCCGTCTATTAATATTGTTTAATTCTCTTGTAACTGGTGAGTCTGAACCATGAGTCATTATTGTTTTATTGGTCAATAAAGTTAACTTGCGGTTGGTAGCGTTATAAAAATCTAATAAGGTAGTAGACCCTTGCCTAAGAACGCTAAGTTCCTGTTCAATAACATGTATCGGTCTTTTGTCTGCGTATGCGAAATCTAATCTAGAAATAATTGCTTCAAAGTGCAATACTGTACCGTGATTTGTAAGTACATCGTTTGCATGTTTGGTGATTTTGTTTCTAAGTATGGTAAGTGCAGCGAAATATTTTGAACTGCCTATTGTATAAAGTATCATTGAATTTTGAGCAGCTTCTCGCCAGCTTACGTATGATGTTTGTTCACCGTTGAATTCGGGTAAACTTTTTATTACATCAAGTGTTTCATTACAAATAATGGAAGGATCTATAGTCTGGGCTTTGTACTCATTTACTTCGAAACCTACCGTTAAATTGGATATCAGGGATTCCAAACTTTGAATCTTTTCATTATATTGTCTTTCTCTTTCTTGAAGACTATTTTCAATGCGTCTACTTTGTTCTGTAAGAGCTTTAGAAATTGCTTCTTCCATTGAACTAGTAGTTGCGAAAGCCATATTTATTTTAATTTGTTCTAAATTGTCAAGTTCTGATGATAAATCTAAATTTCCTACGCTATTTAATTTCTTTAAATTATTTCTACGTTTTTTCCACATATATAATTATTTTAAATATTTTGTTACATTCACTTCTTAATGTTAATTCTTACTAAAAATAATTTTCTCCTCGTTGCGTCAGGATACTCAGGATACAGGATTAGGGTTCAAAGCTTTTTGTTAAGAATACTTTCGATCTTAGACAACTTTCTGCTTTTACTTCAGGTTGTTGCTGCTTTCTCTTGTCTGTGCAAGATACTTTGGCTGGTAAGTTCGGCGTAGGATTTCACACACTGATTTTACTTTTTTATTTTGAAATCTTATGTAGCGCGTGAAGGATCCCGGTTGAGCCCCCAATTAACTTTATGCGTTTTTTAGTTTTTTAATTAAAATAATTTTATTTACACTTAAAATACTAATACAAAGAAAATATATTTTTTAGATGTGCGACTGAGCAGCTTCACGTTCTGATTCAGACTACCCTTCGTCGTTGTTCTTCTTCGCTGTTCTGCATCGTCCTTTTGTTAGGGGTTGGTTCATTTAAGAAATTATGATAGTTAGTACTTCCTGGAATCAGTCGAACCTTATGTGCCGGATGTTGTTTTTCAGTTTTATTATTGTAAAACTGTTTTTCGGTTTTACGATCGGTTTTATGATCGATCTCAAAATAGAATTTCCTGGAATTGAAATCCTTACACATGTGCGGCTTGTGTGAATGGTGATAGTAACTCAGTGAGGGTACTATAGTGTTAACTTGTAGATATCTTTTGCACTGAATGTGTTTACTTTTCTCACTTATTTTGTGGTCAATAATAATTGTTGACACGGTGCAGTGGTCGTATATTACCCAGAAACGGGCAGACTTGTTTTGTATTTCCCTTGTATGCCGTAAAACTCATGTTGCTCCCCCGCTAATGTCTATTGCGTGGCAATGACTTTTGCGTCTAAAGGTTTCGCATCTATTAATATATAGTCAGTATAACGCGAGTCTATGAAAAATGTATGTTGATGAGGCATTAATTAGGCTTAGTGGTATATGTATAATTGTATATTGTGGGGGCGCTATATATTGTAGGGAAAACTAAATTCTTAATTGATATCAACCCCGGCAAGCTGATTGGGTGAGGCGAGGTATATCATCAGCTAAGTCCATAGAATTTACAATATTTTCATAGACTTTTCAAAATAATGAAAATATGTATGTATGTACATATAATTACAAATAACGCCTGCACAGATGCCAAAACACAGTATGAGTGACAATTTAAAGACGAGATAATATGTTATTCTTCATTTCCCACTTCCCAGTGCTATTTATATAATTCTAACGTGAAACGTGACGCATTGTCTTTGATAAAATGCTTTGTAATATTCTTCATTCTTTTATTGCGCAAATTATTTTTATAATTTGATTTGTTTTTAGATTTAATTTATTTCCGTTTATAGACAAATCATTATTTTCATTTTTGCTTTCGATCTGTATGACATAGCAGACTTACAAAATTTAAATTCGTTATAAGTTTTTTATTCTAAGTGGAAGTAAGGGTTTTATTTGTTTAACTATTGATATTCAAAATTTTAATAGCTGAATAGAAAAATTCAAAATCTATGCATTCATATTAAATTTTACACAATTTTAATATGCCGAATTCTGATAACATATTTACGACGCATACAGAATTCGACCAATTACTATCACTTATGTACCATACTTTTGCCGCATTTTTTTAGTATTGTTGGTTCAATTACGCTTTTCTCGACATAACATTGATAGTTGGTCTATTTATAACCATATCCCACGAGTCTATTTTTTTCCATTCTGTGATATTTCACTGTGATGTAAAGTTCCGAAATTCGTTATTTTAAACATGACAATAATTGGAGTAGTTCATCGAGCTGTACTCTCTTCTCAATTAAAACCAATAAAAAATCCTCCGATTTACTTCCATGACAATTTTGAGATATCGACGGTTAAAGTGCAGGACCTCGTAATTTGTTCCATATGTTTTTCAGAAATAAAAAAAAAAACCTCCCAAGTTTTGCATGGTGATCTGTAGCATAGAGTACCTATATTATTGTACGTACTCTATGATCTGTAGTGAGATGTTTTGAATTTTGCCTTTTTCTGTAAAATTTTGGAACAACATTGTAACGCTGAAATTGCCATAAGATGCTCTGATTCTTCTGATTTGTTTGCACTAATATAATATTTTTTTTGGACGAGGTCCTATACTTTAACCGTCGATATTTAGGTACATATAAACGCAAAAAATTCTCCTCCCTTGGAGAATTTTATTTTATTTATTTTCCAATACTGAAACCGATTCTTTCTATCTTTTGAAGCTTATCAAAACCTTAGTTAATAATTTTATATTGGAATCAAATTTTGCCACAATAAATTTTACTAACATTCACAGATATCTACCCCTTCCGTAAAGCTATCTATACATATAGGTACTTATATCACCAAAGCCAAACCAGTTACAATAATATGATGATAGCTGAATAACACTCGACTTCATTTTCTATTGTAACAATGCTGACATATTTGGATAAGTTCCAATTCAACTTGACATTGAAAAAAAGTCAACCTTTTTGTATTATTAAATTGTCCTTTCTCAAACAAGAGGCGAAAGGTGGGTAAAGAAAATATTTTTTCTCATTTTGTTCATATTTTTGTTTCTTCTCTGAATTGAAACAAATAGATTCCGGTCTATAAGTTTTGTCACAATTTGCAACAAAATTCATAAATTCACTTCAATTTCAATCAAACCACAACTAACTAATTAGTATTCATTCTGTGTGGTTTGTTCATTAAAAAGAAATAAACAGTAAACACAATTAACCCGCATCCCCGTTTTCTTCATCATATATCCTGAGCCTGACACAATAAAATTGTACTTGTCCTCTTCTATTATTAAACAAAAAAACAGCAATTTCCAGGCAGAGTAAGAATCATCTTTTCACCTTCGGATTAGATAGTCATTCTTAGAGTATAAAAGTATTTGAATCTCTTTCTAAAATGTTCAGTCTGTGTCACTATTAAAACCTATCGCGATCGCTGCGCGATTTAATTTTAAGAAAAAATTAGTTGCAAGCTTACAAGTGAAATAATAAGAGTATTGAGCTGTATTTAGTTTTACATACTTAAGAGCAAAAACTAAAAGCTCTTTTGAGTGAATTAGAACTAGCTAACCACCGAGGAATTCAATCAAAAAATTAAAAGCTCAAGGCACATCGTTAAAAAAGAGTGTATGTAAACAAAATTTTGGATTATATTTTTATCATTATTTTGCACGACTTTACATTGCATTGCATTTGCTCCGTATCCCGTTAGTTCATAACAGATGCAGGTTCGATTAAAATGAAGATTAATAACAACTGAAGTAGGTACTGGTTTTGTTTTGTTTTTTATTTTTTTTATTCTTTCCAACGAAACGAAACACAAGTGAATCACTCGATTATGCCCAGAAAACTTCACCAGCCAGAATACAGAGACCAGAACAGAATATAAAACACCACACCAACATAAAGTCCGTGTTAGAATACACTTGCCACCGACGACGACGACCGTCATCATTGGCGTATTAGTATTTTGTACGTTAGTCGTTCGTTATTTGTCCTATAGAAGCTAAATAAAGCACCCTCTTGGCAGCCAGAGAAGTTTTGTTATTCGCGTGACTTCGTCGAGAATAGTTGTAGACACTGACACGGACTACACTCGGGAGGAGTCTTAATCGAGCCGCGAACACCAGCGGTTGTATGTTTATTATTTTTGGATTTTAATAAAAAAATTTTTATTATTGTAATTTAAAAAAAAAAATAATTCAAAAATACTCCTAGTGAAAATTCATTCACAAAACGGATAAAGGATAATATACTACAGAGGTGTTTTAAGTTTCATACGAAATTCCTCCGAAAAAAACATCAAAACTGCCATTTTTACAGAAATATTTTGCAATCTGTTTAAAACAAACAAACCATTTTTTGTTCAAATTTCTAATCAGTGTGAAGAAAGCTTTTGAGTGTGATAACAGAAATTAAAAGTATCTTTTGCGTTTGTTCACATATCACATATCGCGCATATATCTATATTTATCACACGACAGAAGGACTGATAACAGTTTTTTTTTCGTAACTCTTACGGCAAGTATCATTCGGCTGAGTTCTAATTTATTTCATTGAACCCATTTTTGTTTTGATAAAACAAATAATAAATTTGATGTTAATTGTGCCGTGTTTTGTCAGATCCAAATAAACAGATCGTGCTTAGATTGGTTTTGATAATAATACATTTTTCAAACAAAGACAAAGACACTGGCTGAACTTGTTAAATTAAAGGTCACTACCTTGCAAAGAAACAAAAATTGCAATTAGTCAAAAATTAAAACAAAAAACAGCAAACGACCAGCAGGTGAGTTAATTTGTGCATAAATTTTTCAAAGGATGGTTTTTTTCTGTGATCTTTCTATAGCTACTCGTAAGTCGTACATATGTAATCTGAGTTAGAAGATCAATTGGGGTTTTGCAAAACAAGTGAATGTTGTTTGTTTTAGTATTCAAGAGATAAGTTAAGCCATTTCGCAGAGGACGTGTTAATATGGAGTTGCATTGTTAATAAAATTATTTTTATTACATATTTTTTTTTAAGTTATCTAAAGCATTTTTAGTGATGGTAGAAGACGGTACCAAGAGCTATATACGGGGTCGATTTATTTCAAACTTGGCTATTTTCTTGAATTTTTTAAAACTATTTTGAAAATATATTATCTTATGTCTTACATTCTACATCTTAAAAAGGTTTTTTCTAGATTTTCGGATCCATCGTTTACTGTTTCATAGTTTTAATTTACAAACACTTAATTTGATTAAATGTAAACCTATATAAGAAAAAAATTTCAAAAAACTTTCTTGACAATATAACACAAAAACTTTAGGTGCAAAGTTTAAAGAAAATCGATGGTGCTGTATCTGCACAGTTAAATAGAGAGGTCCACTTTTTTGTAAGTACTTTTGCTTATCATAGTACCATATATGTTAGTTTCAATCCCAATCTCGAGATCGATTTTCTTACAAATTGTTGTTCCTATATTTCATATTTCAAGCAATACGGGTATAATCTCTATCATTTCAGATAACTACACACTTCTACAAACAGAAATATTAATAATTTATTTATTGAACTGCAATATATACAATTGGTTCTTAATTGAATTTTACATAAATTCTTTAAAGGTACTCAGTCTCTTTTAAATAATTTCGTTCCAAACTGGACTCCAAAATATTTCATTTCGCACACAAATTAGTTTTCGAAATATCTACCAAATTAAATTAACCAAATTAAAAAAAACTTAATTTAATTGAAACTTTTTGAACGAAAAACTTTTAAATGTAAGTAGTGAAAGCAAATACGGAAATTTAATCGACTGTGAAATAAAAATGACAAGTTTTAAAAAAAAAATTTCTGAAAATTTTAAAATAAACACATCATAGGTAGCTTTAAACAATTTTTGTGTGTTTTGATGTACTCCAAAATCCAGTATTAATAAAAATCTGAAAAATTCTGTAGATAATAAAAGAAAGATTGTTTTGAAAATTAATTAATTTATTTATTATCAAAACAATTTTTTTTTTATAATTTACAGAATTTTGAAATATAGACTTATTTTTTTTTAGAATTTTGGATTACAGAATGTAGAATTATGACCCCAGCCTATTTTAAATCAAATTCATAAAATATAGATGAATCGGCTATAACTTGGTAAAATTAGATTTTTTAAAAAATACAAAAAGACTCAAACAAACAAAATCAAACTTAAAATAAAAAAATAAATAGGACATGAAATTTAGTTCATTAGGTAAACATACATAATATAATCAGAATATTATGAAATAAAATTAACGTTTTCCAAAAGAAGGCATTAAAACTAATTTACTAAATTATTTTGTTTTTAAAGTCTAAATTAATTTAAATTTTATTATGTTTTAGGTTTAACAAAATATCAGAGAAATAAATGTATTTATTGAAGAGAGAAAATACATTTATGTACCTACCTATATTAAAATTAAATACAAACTTCTGTGAAAATGTTGCTAAGTTAATTGTAAATTCGATTTTTTTACTTGAGGAAATTTTCATCTGAAATTCTGACAGAAATCAATTTGATTGATGATTTTCTTATTGATTAATCTGGTCTCAACTCTCTGATTCTTAACCTGTGGATGAATACTAAGCAAGCATTAAATGTGGTTATTATGCATGTTTGCTTTTGTCCTTTTATTTTTCAAATATTTATTTAAATAAATCAAAGCCATATGTAATTTTTTTGGATGCAAGGGCCTTCGTAGACCCATGGATATTTTTTGTTAATAAGAAGGTTTTTTTTTTTAATAATACAAACTCTATATACTACTGAAATACATCAGCCAAGTAGAAGACTTAGCACTATTTAATTGGACTTGTTGATTTGTTGATTTGTTAATTTAGTTTTCAATTTTTGCTCTGACTGTTTTCAACTATTTAGTAGACCTAGACACTTCTTTAAATTTCATGGTATTTCACAAGACATTTAAAACCATTTAAATTTAAAAGAAAAATAAATCATTTATTTGAAAAAAATGTCATTTTCACAATTAGAAAATTTTCAGAATGTGAAAAATTCAGAAAAACCAACATCGTCTCTCACATACACTGGATGTTAATGTTTTGAAATATATGACAGTTTATGTTCCGTCATCGTGTCATTTTTTCTCCATGATTTATAGTGAAAATGATTTTAAATCTAGTAGAAGTATCTAACTCTAATGATTGATTGTTCAAGCCGTTCTTACTCACAACGTATGTGAGAACAATATTATAAATGGTATTGATTGAAATAACGAGTCTAATTTCAAGTTGATATACTGTCCATGAATATTTCATTTTTTTGTATAACAGTCAATTTTAGTTTATTGTAGAAACTATAATATTATTATGTAATCTTTTAAACTTAATGTTGTAGTGGATTCAAATTCGAAAACCTGTAACGCAGCTCGTTGCCCTAGTGATAGGTACCTATAACAAATTATTTATTTTCGTTCTTTAAGCTTATAACGTTATACAAAAAATACCAGTTTATCCCAATTTCCAGTTATTTGCCTTAAATTTATTTAACACAAAATACAAAATCCCATGCTATATATATATACCTATGTACGTCAGAAATTAAATATGCACGATATTCATTCATGAATGAGAGTCATGGGTTAATCGATAAATATATAATTAAATCAATCTACCCAAACTTTGTTGAATATGGAATATATCAAACCAGTAAGTACAGGAAATTTTAAATTTATTATTATACTCTAAATGCATCGGAATTAAATTTGTTTTCTCCGAAATCATTGGTGGTGATTCATCGTATTGGAAATATTTGTCATTATAATGATCATGTATTGCAAAGAGACGTTAACCAGATTGTGGATTGCGGCTTGTGGGGACGGTGAATGTTTTTATGACACCGGAAGTTGGTAAAAAAGTTACAAATAAAAATAAAAATCTGTAACGTTAAACATTAATGCTGTTAACTGATTAAGTAAATTTTCAAAAAAGCTTTACAATAATTGGAAGAAAGTCGTTATATGAAAATATGTGTAATAATTATGTGTAATGAGTATATTAGCTGGAAGCTCAATCAAACAAATATTATCGAGCTGAAACATTCATTCATAAAAAAATCAGTTGTTATAGAAATAATTAAATTTATAGGCAGGTACCTAATACAAAAATTATTTAAGGGAAATATTTATCGATGATTATAAAATTATGAAAACAAAAGATCGTAATGGCTTTTGTTAGAAAACAATGGAATCTTTCTATCTTTCTATTCAACATTGCAAATGGCATTTACAGAACGATAACATCTGAAAAAAGTACCTATCTAAGTAGGCTGCTATTTATTTTTTGTTAATGAAAATAATAAATATTTGATTCGGTTTCTTTCGGGTTAAATATTTTTTGCGGCAGACGTACTGATGTAGTTTTTCGAAAATTTATTCTGGTACATACATACATATATATAAACTATTGAATGAATTAAAGAAATTTTTTAAAAATACATAGGTACCTATACTTAAAAAAATCCACTTAGTAAACACTTACGATACAGGCTATCGTTTTTTTGTAATTTACCTACATAGGATACAAACTATTTTTATTTGTTCCGTGTTTAATTAACATACTTTATAAACCGGCAGGTTTACTTAAACAATTCAAAAATGCCCCTAAAAAAGGCAACCTTATGAACAAAATTTTTATACCGAATAAAAGGTTGAAGAAAATCAATCTCATCATTGAGGCTGCAGTACTCGAACAAATAAAAAATCATCGTAATGTCCTGTGTTATTAAAATGGAAAATCCAAAACATGTCCTTAAATACTTACTCATCACATCATCCATCATAAGTACCCCAGATTATTAATCTGTATTCCGATGTTGTCAGATTTCACTTCACCTGAAGAAAAGAATAAAAAATAATTCCAAGACATCTTATTGTAAAACCCACTTCAGCCCTTGCGAGTCATAGCCGACACCAATAGCACAAAGAATAATGACATTTTAAATAAAAGAAAATAATTTTTTTCTTATGACAACTTTACATTTCCAAGAAACAAACGATTATTCATCCTTAGTTCCAAGTTTCAACGAATAATATAACATAACAACAGCATACAGATAAAAAGAAGCAGAGAGAAAGAGAGAGTGAAAGATCTTCAGACAGCTCCAATCCCCCTAGCCCTAACCCCATCCCACCAGAAATAACTGTGAGCAAAAGTCAAAGAGAGAAACGTACCTATGCTGAGAAAAAAACAACATATCGATATGAACAAAAAATATCTGCACCACACAAGCCTCATTCATTCAAAAGATACACTTAACATTGCTCGATCATTTTTATCTATCTTTGCGTTAAAACAAGAGGAACGACAACAAAAATATAGTAACTGCATATATACATACATATGTATAACTAAAGATATGGTGTATGCCTTGCCTATCCAGCAGATATTCCAAAATCCAAGTGCGAAGCTTTTGTGCGTTTTGCGGTGAGCTTTGATCGATCAGTTGCTAATTTAGTCGCCGACCGATCAGTTGAGTTTAATGTATCTCGGTTCTCCTTCGCGAGGGTTTCGTTTTTTTTTTGGAGCTTAAACTGATAACGCGAAATTTATTATTAATAAAAATTTTGGGTTTTCTTATAAGAGTCAAAAAAAATATAATAATTTGATATAAAAAAATAAACCTATCAAACATTTAAATTCTGTCAAATAAAATTTTGACAAAGTTCAATTTATAAGGAAATAATTATTATTAATTTATTTACATTTCCTGTGAAAACACAAGTGTTTAAAGTGCATTGTAAGACCAATTCGGTTTTTTTGTTCAATTTATTGAAAGAAAAGTTCGGTGATCTTACCAGGGACTGTCACTTGTTATTAATACGTGAGTGAGTTCGTGCATTGGGCTTCAGAAGAGAGCCGCATAGACGACACAAAGATTATTGCAATAATGAAATAGTTATAAAACCAAACAGAGGAGAAGGAGATTTAAGCTGCTAATAGTGCTCCATCACACCAACAAAAGTTGGCTTTTTTGTAAGTTGCTTCCTATAGACCTAAGATGGAAATGAAATTACAAGTTGAACAGTTTGGTGGGAATTGGGAAAATGGGAATAGATAAAAGGAACTACTAGTTTGAAGAAAGAAACGTTTTTTAAAATTCATACTTTTGTGCGTTAATTTTCATGTTATGCTGAATTACTCAGGTTTTCTAATAAAAGCCTTAGTCGAAGTGATTTTTCGACTTTTATTATAATTCACAACATTATTTCTGTCAAATGTCCGGTAAAATCTTCGTATAGTGCTTTTCCCGCTTTAGCTTAAAGATTTTTTAAAGTCTTTTTTCATAATTTCTGTTTTAGAATAAATTATAAACTTTTTACATAATGTAGGTATTAAAAAATATGCCACCATATTTAAAACAAATCAATACTATATATAACAAAAGAATATGGTATAAAACAATTTGTCCCATGCTTTTAAAATGAAAAACATGTCCCATTTGCATACTACTCTCTAATCTGTTCCTTAAATCTGTTGCATGTTCCCGTATTTTTCGTTTGAAGTGTATGGGGCTAGGCGAAATAATTTTATACTTTTGAGTCTGTTTTCAAAATGTGTCAGGTTTGTCAAAATTTGTATTAAAACTCTTTAGATTGTAGAATTCACGTCTATATTTTGTTAATGTATACATTTTAAATTAAGATTAAAATTTATTTTTTTTTTGACCTGATCTTAGAATCTAACATTTCTACACTTTATTAAATTTGTAGACTAAAGCAGACAAAAACATTGAACAAAAAAAATTTATAAACTTTAAAGTTTTAGAACGATTCTAAAAAGAACTTGCCTCATCAAAGACACTAAAAACAACAACTTCCAAAGTTATTTTTTTATGGCAAATGCACACTATAATTACGGCAAGCTGATTAAAGCTTACAGATTTTGAATCGATGATTACGTTGTTTACATTGAACCAACAAGTTGATATAGACATATAATTAATATTATGTTCCTTAATTAAGACATCAGATAATATCTATTCAATGCAATGACAATGACAGAAGCCTTAAATGAGTATAAAAAAGTACATACATATGTATTGTATATATGTACATACATTTTACAAAAAAGCACTCTTGCAGCTTTTAAGTTACTTATTAATTAATATTTTAGAATAAAAAAAAACTTTTTTGAAATATTTTTTATTAAACTTCTTTATGTGGCATTTTGAAAGTAGGTATACTTTAATTAATAAATTTTAAAAATGTTTAAATTAAGTCCAGGTCTTGAAGTTCTATATATTATTGTCGTATTCATTGTCGTATTCATTGAAATCTCGAGTTAAATTAATGCAAAACTTGCTTAATGGTGCAACCATTGTTTCAAATACAAATCTTACCGGAAACAGGGTTATATAAATTATTTTATCTCATATAATTTTATATTGGCAGACATTCAGTTGTATATCTACCTTTACGACTACTTATTTTTTACAAAAAATAAGACTTTGCCTCATGTTATTTTAGAGTACTTTATCTATCATACCTTCATCTATTTAAAACTAGATATTTCGAAAGAAAGGCATAATAATAATGTGTAGGTTCTATTTATATTATAGAAATATATGAGTCATTGTCTCGTGTCAAATTGACGCATCAGATGTTCTTAATTTTCAGCTTATAGATTTCAGTTTTCAGTAGGTATATTGTGTTTGAAATTCTTAGAAAGGTGGTAAAAGCTAAGAATGTTTGTCTTACGTCAGTGGTAAAAAAAGCAGTATCTTCTTAAATTTAGATAACTAGATCCGGGTTTAGCTTCATTAAGCTTCACTAAGAATGTGTTTTAAGTGAAAATTATATAATCTATAATTTTAGTCGGAATATTTATGTACTATTTACCTATATAACAAGCTTAAGTCAAAAAAATTCACAACCATTTTAAAACGTTTCTTTCACAGCTAAGTACTTATAACTAAGCCTTTTATTTATTGCTTAAGTTGTATATTATATGTGACTACTCTTGAAGTTAGGTAAATTTTTACGGGCTTGTTTAAAAATTTACTTTTTTATTTACTTACCTATTTATATTTATATTTTTGACCCTGGATTGTGACATTATATGTTTTATTTTTCATAAATAGAAACGATTTTATTTCGTGCACCTTCAACTTAAAAACAAAAAAAAAACAATCTGGCATGAAGCATATAGTTAATTCAAATGCATTTGAATTTGACTTAAAGGCAACTAAATTTTTGTGTAAAGTTGAAGTATATTTTAGTCAATATCAAATGCATTTGAATTTGATTTGCTTCATGGTAATATAAAAAAAAACTAAAAGTAAGATTAACATTTTTAAACGACTTTCAATTTGTACGCCATTTTCTACTTTAATTTAAATTTTTCGCTTTTATGTAGAAATTATTGTGACCTATTTAAAAAAAAGTGCTTGTTTAGACTTTATCTAGGTTTCCCCTGTTTATATCAAGTTCATTGCCATTGTTTTATCTTAAAAAAAAAACAAGAAACTTTCCAGTCTAACATTACTAATTCTAAGATGAAGCAAACCAAACTCAGCTCAGTATTAAGATTCTTTAGTTTACCAGTTTAAATTATAAACTGAGCGATTTATTAATTTGTTGAGAAAACTAACATTTCAGTAATATTCAGTAATTGAATACACTGGCCGTCCATTATAACGAATGCCAATATGACGAACGTCCAGTATAACGAATTCCCATTTGAACTCAATTGATATCTCTATATAATGAATATCAAAAGAAAATTTTTCAATTGTCTTTTTTTCATGAAATGAACCTTCTTCTGAGGTACATACATTTGAAGCCTAAAGAGGTGCAGGTCTTGAAAGAAAGGCTTATATACTCACGTCGTCTGCACAGTTCATTTAACCTTGCCTTTCACTGGGAAGTTTTTAGTTTTAAGACAATCCAAACAGATTAGCCATTTAATGATGAAGATTTTTTGTAAAACCCCCAAAAAATTCGTTAGAAGCCAATAAAAATGATTTTTAAAGTAAAAATAATTGTTTGCCAGTCTTTAAAAGCGGAATACATTTATAATTTTTACATATTATATAAGATAAGTCAATAAAACTCAAATTTTCAAACATTTGGAAATTCCCGGACAATACTTCCATTATTTCAAAAAAATATTCATCATTCATCGACAAAAAACCAACATTATTCTATCTACAGTTTGATTATTTGATAAGATAAAATAAACTCATGGTCAAGTTGTTTCATATGAACTTAAAAGCTTGTTACGAAAAGTCTAAACTTTTATTATTACTTACATTTTTAACTCTTAAATACAATTCAAGTTTAAAAATAAATCTGACATGAGTACTTAATAATCAAAATAATTTACCCTTTGTTTTGTGTATTGAGTTAAAATTAAATACTTTTTCTTTAACAACAAAAATGACAAACACGTTATCTTCATTCTAAAAGATATGAATGAAATTTTTGATAGTGAAAATAAAAATTACAAAATATATTTTTTTAACCAAAAAAAGACACTCATATTAAAAAAAAATGTTATCAGAGTTTTATTTTATTTGAAAATATTTAAAAAAGTAGCATACACTTTTATGTTATCAATTTTTTAGGAATATAAAATTATAAACCAACCTTGCACAATGAACCACATTTTAGTTGAAGGCCATGCGATATGTTTGTGATAGTGACTAATTTTGATCGATTGTATCCACCTTATAATATTAATAAATCCAATTAAGATTTAATATCAAAAAAGTGTCAACATAACAAACCTACGCTAACAATTTTGGGAAATATCTGCGCACAGCCCCAACTATTGATTGAGGAAAATGTTTCCTCAATTTTTCATTTTACCTAGTTCAGTTTTTGTTTTATCAATAATTTACTGAAGAATACCTACATGTTAACGTTTTTAGGGCTATAAAAACAAATGAAAATTCGGCTAAATGTTTCTATGGAAACGAAGAGGGTACAGTTATTTTGGATGGATATTATTTATAGATTTTATTTTTTAAGTTTTTGAGAAAGATTTTATAAGAATTTAAGCATTTAGACAACTATCAAATGTCCCCCTTTAGGGAAGTTCAGTAGTTATATATTAATAAAAACAAAATATTAAAAAACCTTAGGTATTTGTATATCTTTTTATATTTTTATTTTTTTTCTTCATAGATGTTTTCACAAAACTGAAGTTAAAAATAATACAAATATGGGATTTCTCTTTTAAGTATTAATAGTTCACCATAGTATTTTTTTTAAATGCACTCACAAAAAAAGTTATTTCAAGAACACAAAGGTCGATGTGTAAAAACATATGAGATACTTAAAGTTGCGACAAAGAAATAAATAAATTTATTAAATGGCTTGTAATAAATTATCATATTCCACATTGAAGATATATATAGGTACCATAGCTTTATCCACATCCACAATCTAATTTTAAAATACAACAAACACACAAAATAAGGTTATAATTCCAAGGTGGTTCCGGAGAATGTATCTAGGCACAATTCTTATGCACCCTCTTCCTTTTGCCCTCCCTCACACTGAGCTGCACACTAAATAATCTCAACCTTAATCTAAAATACCACAACCTGTTGGCATTTTGCAGTTTAGCCTGACTTGGGCATGGGCTTGGGTATATGGAAACATAAGTACCTACATTATATGTCGGTTCGTATATACGTTTTCCTTCACTCGCTCCTCATGACCACACAATATCGCCATACCATCGAGCGCATCCAAACAAGACGAACTCTAGGACTTCCATTCTTTTCAGAGAGAAGCAGCAATGCAGTTTGTTGCTTCTCCGGTTTTCTATTTTTGAAATCAGGACACTAAAGGAAGAACCTCCAACCTATCTACTATATATATATATATATATGTTTGTATGTAGTAACTTACCTAGAAATAGCAATCTATTTAAATGAATGTGCTAACTACAGGCAAATGTTTGCCCTTTAAGGAGCAATGAGTTGAGGCAGTGACAGTTGATATTTAGACATCTGATTGTGGTATTGTTTTCTGTGTTTGACTAAAAAAAGTGTTTTCTGTTTATTTTCAGGTTTAATTAAGCACACGATATTAACAACTTAGCGTTTTACTCTGAATAACGTAAGGGTTACACAATAAACCTATTTAACGAGAAGCAATTAGCTTTACAAAAGCAGTGATACATATTTTACAAAACCAAGCAATCAAATAAAAGAGGGAAAATGTACGAAATCGAAGATATTAGCAAAACGACTCGTCGAAAGACTCCAGCCACAATCAAAATCTCCTGCCAAAGTGTGTTCATAGTTTTAGCGACGTTTCTAATATCAATAGCTGCGGCAGACACTTCAGCCGTACAAACAACGTCACAAGCTGCGGTAAGTCTAAAGAAAATATTTATCATTTTAATTTACTGTCATACTTCTTATGACTTTTTAAATAAATACAATATTCTAAAAATCATCCCAAAAAATATCATAACACTCTTGGATAATATTTACTACCACGGTAATGACAAGTAATTTAATATAAAAATACTTCACTCTTGCAGCACAATAACGTTAATAAAATAAATGACCTTTGTTAAAAAAAAAATAAATAGTGTCTCTATCAAAGGCCACTACATTTGACTTGATACTTTCCAAGGAACGGACTTGCCAAGCTACTGACATTTTGCGCGTACCTATGCTTTTTTAATCCAAGTGAAAGGAGTAGCAAATATTAACATAATATCTAATGTAAAATTTTAATTCAAATTCAAACTCATTTCCCAAATTCAAACCAGAAACTTAAAATTATTGTACATTTAATTTAAAATAAAGCAATGGACATAAAGAATCACAGTTGTCAAATAATCAAAATTATTGTACATTTAATTTAAAATAAAGCAATGGACATAAATAATCACAGTTGTCAAATAATCACACATATGTCATACACATACAATACATGGAATATTCTTATGTCATAAGTAAAAATTGACATAAAATAATGGTCTTTGACAGTTATGCAGATTTCAAATCGTTCTAGAAAACTATATGTACAAGTATACATTATGTATAACAATATAAGAAAAATAAACTACCTTCCAATTTATTAAACCAAGTACTCAACACTGATAAATTACTATTAAATTATGACCTAATCACCTTTACTTCAGTAACGAAAAGCCCGCCCAGATCTCTACGCAATTAAAATAGAAATGAGCTTTGTCCACATACAAATTTATGGCACACTGCAGCCAAGCGACGGCTTTTTTAGTTAACAGATATATTGTTCTTTTCTGTTCACTGTTCTGTTCTGTTCGTCATTGTCATCTAATAAATTACTTAAAATTAATTTGTTTACCACTTGCTCAATGGTTTCATTTGTCATGGGTGTGTTTTGTTGCATTAAAGAACAATTGTTTTTGTGCAAAATATTTTATTAAAGTAAAAATTCTTTTCACAAATGTCTCATATAGCAACAATAATGGTTTTAAAGGGTTGGTAGGCAATTTGTAAACAATGTGCTTTTACCATTTTACAAAAAACTAACAAACAAAAATTATTAAATGTTACGCCCTGATAACCTTATCTGTGTGATCATTTTGTAATTATTATATTATCATCAGAGACGTAACACCACCATTTTTAGTTTGAGCGCTGCCTTAGAGTTGATTACTCAATGGAATTACTGTTCCCAAATAAATAATAATACAAAAATGTTGATTTAAATGAAAACAAATTTAATTTTTTAATGTCATAAACTATACGCTTGTTGCGGCCGGCGCGGGCCGGCGGAATAAACAAGAAATAAACCATGATAAGATAGAAAAAGTGTGGCTTATGAGCTTTCAGCTTCAGAATTCAGTAGGGCGACATACGAGCGTATGTAGCTGCTTGAAAAAAGTTTTTTTTTTTTAATTTTTGTTCGTAATCGAATCTGTCTGATTGTCTACATATTCAGATGAGTCATTAGTTAATAAATACCGGAAAATGAATCATCGCGAAACGCGAACAAAAAATGTGATTCGAAGCATTAATTCCCCTGGATGACGATTGCTTTGGCGGCTATTGAAGGCAGTGTGGAAGTTGTTGATTTTTTAATCATCGAAATCGCAATGAAAATGATTTGTCATGGTCTGTGTTTTTGTTTTTCAAGAAATATTTAATAGATTGTAAAAAAAAGGAAAGCTCATGTCAGAAACTAACTCAAACTGAGATATTTAAATCTTTCCATCATACTAACAACAAATAAGCACTTTAAAAAAATTTTCAACAGTGTGTTTTTTTCTGGTCATTAGCAAATTCATTAGCTGACGATCGATGGATGATTTGTGCTCAGTAGGTTTGTACATAATATGTTGCCAGTTCATCATGAATATTTTAAACGATAATGGCAGAAAGTAAATAAAGTTAAATTTAA
Source organism: Epistrophe eligans (assembly GCA_951394125.1). Taxonomy (NCBI): domain Eukaryota; kingdom Metazoa; phylum Arthropoda; class Insecta; order Diptera; family Syrphidae; genus Epistrophe; species Epistrophe eligans. The sequence goes on from OX596030.1 coordinate 99,935,161, forward strand.
CTTCATTTTAAAATTTTATACATTGCACCCTGTACTATTTTCCATATTTGCAAATCTTATGTTACTATATGTTATGTATGTAATGTACATACCTGAGATTTTCTGTACAATATATTGGGTTTCACTTTCAATATGAAAAGACATATCGATATGTGTAAATTTAAAGTTGATTTTATGCATCCGTTTAAATCTCCCTTATGAATTTTGAAAATAATAGCTAATACTTTTAAAATGAAAGTGAAACGCAGTTGTTGAATTGTTGAATAATTCTATATTTCTCGCTTAAAATTTATTAGTTGAAATAAACTAGCACTCGTGAATACTAAAAATAGTAAAAACAAGTTTAGAATTTATCAAAAAGGATGAAAGATTCAAAAATATGTATTTTTAACTCATAGTTAAGATCCACCTCGTACTTATAAGCATTTACAAACGACTACCAGATAAACGTTTGTATTTATTAATAAGATTGTTGCTATTATTGCTTATTTGATATAAATCTCGAAATCGTTGTCTATATTATTAATGAGATTGTTAGTATTATTGGTTATTTGATTTAAATCTTGAGATGGTTTTCTTTTTTTAACTTATTATAAATTGCATTTAGTATAGAAACCTATGCATCTATTTATCCCATAAAAAACCTGTCTTTAGAAATAATTAATACCAAATGAAAAAAAATCCCCTGGTAATGGAATGTGTATACAACAGTAAACAACATCCTGCCAATTCAAATCGCATTTACCCCAAAGACAAATCGATTCATTAAATGATAATTGCCGTTATTGTATCTCTAGAAAAAAACATAAGCTTAACATTCCTTTTCAACAAAGGTGTCCCCCATAATAGTAACTATATGTATATAATTATTTAATATGAATATGAGGAGTGGAAAGTTGAGAGTCAGGGATAACAATTTATTCCAAAAGTAGGTATTAGATTAAAAAAAAAGTTATTTAATATAAGTTCGGCTTATACACAATTTTAAACACTGATAATATGTTAAAATATTTAAATGTTTATAAGAAATAAATCTATAAAATAGCTATACCAATTGAATGAGTATGGTAAATAGTAAGGAGGGAATGTGAACAAAAGTCAAAAGAACTAAAAAAATCTTCTTTTTTTTTCTTACCTATTATTAAAATTTTTCAAAAAGACCGAATTGCAAAGTTTAATAAAATCAAAGAAGCCATAAACGGGATATAAGGAAATGAACCAAAAATATGATAATTAAAAAAAGGCAACATCCAATTATTACCATTTTGCTAATTTCGTTGGCAAAATCGTGGGAAGTGGTATTAGGCACTGAAGACGTAAGCTTTAATTTCACAATACTTTTTTTTCGATAAAATTTTTACCGATAATTCTAATGCAAATGTCTTTGATCTATCGAATCAAACAATATTTGATTATTACAAGAAATTTCTGCTCAGCTTTTTTGTGGTTTATTAATCCAATCCCAAAATAGAAATAAATACAGCTAACATTAAATTAAAATAAAACGTTCTTTAATGTAAGGCAGGGATAAGCGGAAAAAACTAAAATTTAGATATTTTGTTTTTATAAATAAAACATTTTAAAAATCTACTACTTATCTGGATCTACTACTACTTATCTTGCTACTCTTTTTTCTTTGGAGTGAGTTTATCCCTGGGTATTTTTACTGTTTATTTCACGTGGACATTATACATTTCAAAAAACGTGCAAAAAAAATCTAGCAATTCATAAAGTTGAAGGTTCATCTATTCAACTACAGAAAACAAGCAAGCTAGACTGACTACCCGACCCGTGTCTTATCCTCTTAAACAAAGATGGCACCGATATGACATTTTGATGAAGCAGCGGGAGTGATTTGGCCAACCGAAAGAGGCAATCTTATTCTTATTTGAATATGTGATTACCTCATGAATGATTACTGAGCATATGCTTGTGAATTCTGTGGCATGTGGCATGCAATGTTTTTTAAATAATTTTAAACTTGAATGTGATGCTTTGACAAAAAATTACACATTTCTAAACCGATAGGCTTCCATGACGGAAGTTAAGGCGTGTGCATGGAATTAAAAGTGATTTTCTAGGAAGTGTGAATATAGAAGTAAACTCTGAGAATTTTATTTATTCTATTATTTAATTAAGTGTACAGTTTTAAATTGGTAATTATTGTATTTTGTAATTTATATTACAGTGTTAGCTGTTTTAACCATCAAACAGACTTTGTATTTTTTTTTGCGGTGATTCACAACAAAACAATCAAAATAATTGAACTTGATACGGCGCGCGGTGGCTTGGAGTTACACGAACAAATTAAGTTTTCTAGGAATTAATTAACAGTAAAATGCACCCAGGTTGGGTTCAAGATTAATTCGTTCATTGATTGTTATTGAATGACCGTTAGAACAACAACTTAGACGAACGATGTTTTTTTTATTTAATTGGCAGTTATTTTTTGAACTGCAAATGTAAATATTGAGTAATTTGTATCTTAATGATTTGATGTTTTAGTCAAGAAAATCATTAAAATTAACTAAAATACTATTAACTTAAATATCATCGTGAAAAACTAATACATACTATGATTTTGTTTAAATAAACATCCATTACTTTGATTGTTCTTTGACCATATTTCTATATAGCAAGTATATTTTATAAAAACAAAAAATAATTCGAAACCAGTTATTAGAAAACAAGTATAGAAGTTATGTTTTATGACAAACGACTATTTTTTTTTCTAAATTGTTAAATTTTAATCTCCAATAGCATTTTCTGTTGTGCCATCTTTCAAATTGAATTTTATATTGTCTTCTTATTGTCTAAAATTGCGTTATTAGCTGCAGCAACCTTAGAAGTTCATTTTGATTTACGGGCAAGGTTTGATAATTTAAGTAGAAAATTTTAGATTTAGTAAAAAAATATTAGTTATAAAAAGCAGATCGTTATTCAAACTTATATTTTTTATAAGATTCGATAAACTTTTTCAATTAACTAACTAACACCTTTTTCTTAATTTGCTTACTTCTTTTCTCAAGTTTCATTTTATATAGACATGAGACTTTTTGAGATGATAAATATATGATTTCTCAGTCCATTTCTTCTATTCCTTCTTAGTAGTGCCGTATAACTGACGTTTCATTTAAAGTACCTTAGGTCTTACATGGATATAGCAAGTAAAATGTGACTACGATAAACTATGCCTTATATTTTAGGTATTTAAGCATGAATGAATGACAAACATCTCATCCACGAAATAATTGAGTTCACTCTGCAATAACTGAAAGTATATATGTTAATATGCTTAAATATCAATTAAAAATTAATAAAAATATGTACATACATAGTTTATGCGATTCTAATTTAATTGAAAATTAACTCAGTAGATATACTGTACCTTATAACTTTATAAAGTCGAACAAAACTGAAAATATAACAACTCATAACATAAAAAAATAGAAATCAAATAAATATATGTATATATACATATATACTTACAACTATGACAAAGCTTTAAACCAAAAAAAGGTACCAATTATAAAAAATAAAAATTCTTATACTATAGAAACCGAAAGTTTAAATTGTCTTCAATCTTTTTTAATTATCAAAATTTTCAAACACCAAGCCTTCCTAAATGTTATTTATTTTTTTATTAATGCCTACATAAACGAGCCCACACCATCGACACGTTTTCGAAATCATTACGTGCCCGCTCTTCAAAAAAAATCTCACGTTAATTCTTTGTAATCTTAATGCGTATCCTAGAACTATGTCTCACTCGTTAAATTATCTGTTGACACTTGGTACTTGTCCACCCGCAAAAAGATCATTGCCAAAGATCACTGGAGACAACTTGTACCAGCTCAGTAGCACGTGACTACCACACCCAATCATGAAACATTGGCGCATGCATAGGTATAAATATGTGCAGTGCATGCAATTCATGTCTCAAGTATTTTTCTAATAATCGGCTATCGGTTATTTTGTTTTTTAACCCACAGTTGAAGGTAAATAAATTATGAACACGAAATCGGTGTAATTCACCTGTAATAATTTTGAACGATCCTACTGCCAAAGTAACTATTAAATACACTCAATCTGCATCATCAACCACCATCATAGCCGGCGGCGACGCCAACAAACTTCTACGACGCCGCCGCCGCCGCCGACGCCAGCGTCTGCATTCTTTAAGTCATTTGGTTGTAATCAAGAATTTATGCAAAAGTCGTTAGGGAGCTGGTGAGAGTAATTCAATTTAATTTCATTTCATTTGGACATGACTTTTACTTTTTTAACATGAATAATATTGAGAAAAATGCACATAAAATAGACTAGTTTTTACTTTTTGCACTAGTTGTAAAACAAAATACAAACTTTTACTAACAGTGAGAAATAAGATTTTTGTCATAAAAAAATAAAGTCAAAAATGGCGACCGAAGTAAATACAAATGCATATATTTTCCTAATTAAACATAAATTCAAAATCTATATTGCCATCAGCTCTCTAACTTTATCGACCAGACCTATACGGTGTTATTCCTCTCCATGAAACGAAACGCTTAACAATGCAAACCGATCTGAAGAACTGTAGAACCTCTCTCAGATTTATTTCCTGCTAGTGTCTGAATAAAAGGAATTACGAGAAAAAAAACAATATGATCAACCAACCAATGTTATTTCCAATAGAACAATAGAGACTAATTGATATGTGAAGCCATTATCGGCTTAGAATTTAGCAAACGCATTACTAAAAAGTACAATATCTACTCGGCGGCTTTGTCTGTGTGTATGATTGGCTCTGATCAATGATCATAAGTATGGTCACTCAATGCCATCGGTCACTATTGGCATCGAACTCACACCACCCCTCTCATTATGAGCGAATTAATAGTTAAAGTTGTCGACTGTCGTTGCTTAGGCTCCCAAAAAGGGGGAAGTGCTTTTGACATGCACACACGAGCTTGCTAAACCGTTTTGAATTAGATAACTCATTTCCTTGAGTAATTTTTAGAATAAAAGTTTTTTTTTCAATTGTAACTTAATAATATTAGTGTAATGTAGTAAATTAATTTTATTGGAAAAACTATAATGAAATATGATTATTTAAATTATTGGCTATATTTTTTTTATTCTTTTGTTTAATATTCTTTTTATTTTATATTATTTTTGCGAAAATTCATTTAAAATTCACATCGGGTATGAGGCTGTGTATGTGCGTGCGGTTGTTTTTTTTTTGTATACTACATTGCGTCGCCAAGTTGATTAAACTAGGAACAATTTTAAGTATACGTGCAATATACCTACCTATACCTACTGTAGCTTTCTGTACCCACTTATGTATGTTATCTGTGTCTACACTTCTATGTTTGTATGTAATAATTATAATTTTATTTTATTGATTGCAGACAAGAGTGGAATTTTTAAATTTTATTGTTTAATCAAGGTTAATTTCCGCTATTTTTTGTTTTATTTTAATTTTAATTTTTATTTAATAATTTGATCTGATTTAGTTTTGATCGGTGAACATATATGGATGCATTCTTAAAAATGATAAATATAAAAAATTCAAGTCTATTCGAAGGTCACTAGCATTTATTAAATGATGGATTCATATGAGTTGTAGCCTAATCATATACATAATAATAATATATTTATCGGATTACAGCCTACCTGGCGGTTAAAAGATAAGTTCCATGAGCGAGACAGAGACCACAAAGAGAGAGAGAGAGTTAAAATCCTTGGAACCCGAAAAGTAGCCACTGTTTTGTCCAAGAACACTGATAACAAAAGTCCAGAATGAATTATGAAAACAAAATATTTCGGACTGTTTATTACCGGTAACTTCAAGAATTTCCTCATTTTGGAACATTATACAGTAACAAATGTATATGGAATGATATCAGACTATGACATACATACATATATACATACATATATAATTTATACGATATAAATATGACCAATAACAAACACAAAGGTACCACACTGACACTGCTGAAACTGAAACTAAAACTAAAACAAGTAATTTTTGTAAGCCTATGATAAAAAACTTACAAATAATTTTATTTTATACGATTTGGTATTTACTATAAAATTATTGAATATGCTATATAGATAGTGCCTTCAAAATGATCGCCATTTACATATAATTGCGTCATTATGTTTATATTTTTAAATTTGTGTATAACACTTTTAGTTTCCTTAATTTACATGGCATCCATTTTTTAAGATTTTGTCCTCGGTATTTACCTCAACCGCCAGATTAATTCAAAAGTCTGAGATATTTTTGAGACGTTAGGCACTAATAAACATGTTATTGCGACATAATTATTCCAATCAGTTCTACTTGCGATTTAATGACGGGTCATTGGTTCGTAATATATTTGACCTTGTGATTTTAATGAGACACGACATTAGAATAATATCCAAAACCTAATCCTACAGCTTTGTCTGTGTGATTTGAAGATATAATAAATGATTATATATATATGTAACTCTTAAATTAATTTAAATAAAATTGAATTTAAAATTTATGGTAGCTCGAATTGTTTATAATTTTCTATATCTGCATATTGTTAAGTATTACTTATGATCATAGATAAAAATTGCTTTTAATAATAAAACAAAATATTCTAAGTACATATCTTTGTACACTATGTTTTCATCTTTGATTTTTGATGAATCACATCTTTTGTTGTTCAAGTGGTAACAAATATAAAATAAATATATTGAGAATAATATAATAGAAGTTATATATTTTCTTCATTCATTTAAAACCAGCTTTTGATAAAATAAAAACATTCTTGTGGGGTTCCAAATTTCACTCCTTCATTTGAAAAAAAAAAAAAAATAAAAAACATCTTATTCTAAATAACTTTACAAAATAATTCAAAAACTAACCCTTAAACCAAAGGTCTCGAAAATTTACGAAAGCCATATATCCGTTGCCCAACCCACTTAAGTTCTATCCAACCCAAGCCCTTGTTGAATTTCTGTGTTACATATAACATAAACGGTTTTATTTCTTAAATTATAAGACTACAAAAATAGGTCTAAATGTCATGTATTTTTAATAACATTCTCTCATGTTCGCTTACAATTAAACCCCAAAAATGAACGCTATAATTGATTTAAATCAGTTTCAACAGGATGTTAACCTTTTACTAGAAATAAGGACAGCAAAGTTATACTTTATGTATAATATAGGCAAAGGTATCAAAGAAGATTATACTTAAATAAACAATAACCAAGAAATAATTAATCAAGGTAGAAGAGAACAAACACAAAAAATACAAAATAACCAGCGCCCGGTCAAAGTAGAACACCAACCCCATAAATTCATACTACTGACGAGGTGAAGGTTGTTTCCTACCAGAAGTCTATTTCTTTTCTTTTTCTTTTTCTCTTCTTCTTTCTTGTTGTTGTTATGAAGGAAGAAACACAAATACGCTCACAGAAAAAATGGTATGGAAGTAAGTGTTAGATTTCATAAAAAAACAACACAATATACTTAAGCATGGAACGCTTATACCAACGGTCACCATCTGTTCTTTTATTTAATTTATAAAATGAAAAAAATTAGTTTTAGGAAAATTTTTCTAGGGCTTTAATTTTTGAAGAAAGTATTCGATAGTTCTTATATTCCATGATACACGAAAATTCTTAAATTGAATGTCCATACAAAATGTTTTTGTTTAACAAATACGTACATTGTTTTTGATAAATATATGAAAAAGAATTTGTTTTAATCTCTAAAAAATTAAAAAACAAAACTAAGGCTTTTAACTTATACATTAAAAAAACAGATTTTAGGCTACTTGTTTTTTTTTTTAAATGTAGGTATAAAATATGTAAGAACACTTATAACTACCTATGCAAAAAATATATATTTAATTTATAATAGGTATATATATATAAAAGTTTAATACTATTAACAAAATAATATATGGTCACCCTTTTATTAAACGGAGTCCAAAGAGTAAAATACATGCCTTAAAACAATAATTGTTGCCAAATGACCCTTTACAGCTGCTGACATGGTATTTAGGTATGCAGTTGTGCAATTTATTGTGACTTACAGCGACAGGTACTTGCACAGCCAGCAAGTACCTGTCGTTGTATTTTATTTTCTTATCAAATATTCTTTAAGTACAAAGGTGAACATAAATTCTCTTAAATTTATTAAGATTTGAACAATGTTCTCACTAATTCTAATACAAAATAGAGAACTTCAAAACTCGATTTCGATTTTTTGTCATAAAACTTATTTAAATTACCCAAAAAACTAGTCCATAAACATGTTTTAAATGTATATTAATTTCATAACTTTAGAGGTCACTAAATCATCCTGTCTTGTCAGTTAATGAATTTACTCTTTATACATGTACATATAGGTACATATAGGTACTTGCTCCATTTCTTTTACATTTTCTTCCAATTAGCTTTTATTTTACAAAAATATCTATCTTAGAGTTTGGAAAAAAAATGTTTGAATTTTTATGAAAAACCAGAAATACCTTCAAGCTAACTGGTTAAATAATCACTGATACTCCATAAAGGTGATTAAATTTAAAAACAAAACTGGATCCCCTATTGCAAAAACTTAGTCCATTAAAAACCATCACTCTCAATCGCTCTCAATCATCAACTTGATTATTATTTCTTTAGGTTTGTATCGGTAAAGAGTAAAAGCTGTGACAGCCATTAACGAGTTTTGTTTACTTTCTTCCACACTTTCTTCTTCTGTTTACCTTTTTTCCACCGGAATCTCGAAGACATGACGTAAGACATGTTATTTTTTTTTGCTTAAAACACAATATTTCCGACTCCATTTGGTAAGAAAAATAAAATGGAGAACGATTTCAACCAAGCCGTGTTCTCATAAAGTAAATTTCTCCTTAAAAATAGAGAGTAAAAAATAATATTTGACGAATTATGATCCACGTGGGGTTAACCTACAAAACGATATCAAAGAAATAGAAAAAAAGGTTACGCATACGCCACCTATACGCAGTTGAATGACCTAATAATATACCTCGTAGAGAATATTTAGTTAGTTTGTTGTTGGCTATATGTAAATAATTTGGTATTATCCTTTGACAAGAGTCCCTCCCACACAAATTGCGTTGAAAAAATTTAGAGGTTGCTAACTGTTCATTACCATGTTAATGAATATGAAGTTGAATAAAAAAACGAGTTCATGTATTATTAAATGTTTCGAATTAATGGGATGTGGGTCAAGTCGAAATTTAAACCAATTAGCTTCAGAAGTTTCACTCTCTGGGTGGTTTACTTTTATTGAAACGGAAATCTCTAAGAATTGGAATATTTTTTACTGAATTTCTCTTGATTTGCAATAAATATGCAATGAACGACGCAAAATAGATAAACGAGAATTTGTTAGAATAAAATATAAACATCATAGTTTCATTTTCAGTTAAAACAAAGTTTAATAACAGAAACAGTTTTTGTATACAAAAACCTGCAATTATTGATTGGTTGAACTAGAATTTTTAAAACTTAACTATTTTTAATTGAAAAATACAATTAAATAAGAAGAGGAAGATATATATTTATAATTTTATGTGTATTATTTCCAAATTACTACTTCATATTCTCTTTTCAGCATGTTCAAAATATGTGTATCTCGAAAATTTTATATCTGGAAAAATCAACTCATTTTAAAGTGAAACTTATAATTTTCTTTGTCAAATTAAAAAAAAAAAAAACTTTAAAATAATTACTTAAGCTTTGTGATATTATTAAATAGAAATATATTTGTGGTTAATTATACCACGTACAAAAAATTTATTAATTTTGATTTATTCAATAAATTATTCAACAAAATACTTGTTGTCAAGAAAAATAGTAAACCTTAATTAAATTAATGATTAAAGAAGGCAGGCATTCTTTAATTGCACGTAAAAATATAACCTAATTGGAAATTTCCTATTGACTTCAATAATTTAAAACAATTATTACTTTTTTTATTTTTTTTTTATTTGTTACTATCGCATATTTAACAAACAGAATTCTGTAAAAATTCCTAGTAATTAAAATCGATATAATATAATTGATTGTGTTTAACAGTTTACAAAGAATTTATGTAAAAAAAAGTATTATTTTGTATATATAATTCAAATAAAATGATTGAAACTCATTTTATTTGAATTATATATACAAAATAATAGATTAGATTTGTTACTTATAGATAAAACATGATGAATGAGTTAAAAAAAGGAGTGATTTATAAAGAAGTCGTGATGCTTTTATAATACAAAAATGAAAAACGGTAATAAGGTAAAGGAAAGGTCTTAAAGTTAGTAGTCTTATTCTTTAAGAAATTAACAATTCTTTTCAAGTGATGCAACTTTTGAAAGATCTTTCAAGCAAACTACGTGAATCACGAAATTTGGGACATTCTCCTGTAATTCTTAAAGTCGTTTTTTTATTTTATGATCATTTTCTTCATTTGCATTTTAAATATATTTCCAAGTGTTTAACGAAAAGAACAAGTGTTTTATGTCATTTGTCATGTTGGTCCTGTTGCCATAAACATTTTATAGCTCGTTTTAAATTGTATTATCTTTGTTTAAGATTTTTAATCTGATTTCAAAAGTTACAATCTTAACATCATTTATAGGTACTTCAGAAGTTTTTTGGGTTGTACTGCCCGCCAAAGGATTACCAAAAGTATCTTTTATAGTCAGATGCTGACAGTAACCTCGTTTAAACATCATCTGTAGAATACAAATCTATTTTGAAGAACGGAAAAGTCATATATCTTAGCGATACACGATTTCTTCGATTTCAATTCCGAAAAAATATTTCGCACCGTCCATTTCTGTTATATAACTTTTTGGACACACAACACTTTTTGCTCATCATTTCTGATGGGCTGATGGGGGTTTGTAAAAACGAAAAAAATCATGTTAATATTGGGAACGCTGTTGGAAACTTTAAGGTGACTCTCTGGTTACGCTGTCCATACTAATATAAATTTCTTGAATCTTTTATTATTATTTTTACAACTCCTGACGTTTGCCCAAAGATTTGCATAGTTTTCTGATTAGTATCAGCTGGTTGGTGTATAGGTTACCAATTCAAAATGCCGCCAACACGCCAACAAGGGGCGCGCACATTCAATAATGTTTTTGTTTTTTTTTTTACTATTTCTGTGTGAGGAAGTCGACTGATTGCCGACAGAATAGTTTATAGGTGTTTTATTTTAGGTTATAGGCCTTAATTTCCAAGTAGGGTAATGAACTATGAAGAAATGGCATTCCATGGGTTTTTTTTTTTTTTGATAAATTTGTCGGAATTGTTTTGTTATGATTTGGATTAGATATATGAATTGCTTGATTCTGTGATGTGTTTTATCCAATCTTTAATACAAGTGACTTTAACCAAGTGACGCAATTAATAAACCCTATGGTCGATAAACCGATAGATATTGCCATTTTTTAAATTTCTAATCAAAAAAACAATTTCTCTTAATTCATTTAACTGATTGCAGATTTTTGTGGAAATATATTAACTATTTATACCTAAAAGGTGACGGTCACTTAGTTCAGTACAAAATTAAAAAAAAACTCCAAACTAATTACATATATTAATTAAAATAGTTGGATATTAAAGATCTTCAGGCATTCATTAAACCAAAAGTAATAAAAAATATTGATTTTTTCAAAAAGGTTATTGTTCACATTTTCCTTGCAGTGATTTTAGGTCATTCTCATCAAACGCTTTATGAACTTGATGTCTATAATAAATATTATAAAAAACCCAAACAATATGTATGTATGTATGTATATTATACACTTTGCAGTTTAATTAAAAGTTGGTTGTTGTGGGTTCAATAGCAATAGCAGCAGAAGGGTAAGTTTAATATGCCATAATGGCGTGTAGCACGCAATTTTTACAAAATAAAGTGTTCTCAAACGAAAAATCAGTTTCATCAGTTGTGTTTTACGATATTTGTAAGTAAATTTTAAATGACAAATTGTTTATTTCATTTTCGAAATAAAACATTGATTTTTTTAAACCTGGTGAAAAATTCTTTAGAAATATTTCATAAATGTATATAAAACATTTCACAAATATTCAAAAAACCATTTTTAAAAATTAAAAAAAGGTGAAATTAAACCTGTATTTTTTCATTGTAAAATGAATTTCCCATGCGTTAGAATATTCGGAATTAGTCAAAAGAATGAAAATCAACTCAAATCTGAGAGCACAATATGAAAACTCGATCTCTTTTACAAATCTTGTTTAAATTAAAAAAAAGCATTGTAAAAGTCGTGTCCAAATAAATTTGACATTTTAGAAAATATTGCTTAAGGAACATTTCTGAAATTTTATTTTTCATCCCTCCCATGTTTAATAACCTACTCAAATTAAAACTAATTAAAATAAATATGGTATTTAGCATTTTTAAATGTTATTTTTTATGCATTTTACACTTAGAAAAAGTGTTTAAATAAATATCAATATACAATTAAAATATAATATATGTTGGTACATAGACATATGGCGCATAATTGTTAACCCATGAAAGCCGAAAAACTTATTAAAATATCCTAACTGCTTAAAAACACTTGTTAACCTATCGACTTTTCTTATGTCTTACTACACAAAGATATATACGTATAGACTATAGGTCTTGAATGGCATGACCAACGAGTAAATAAATTTTATTAACAATACACTAAGCCGCTGTTGAAAATCATTTTTTTTATTTAAAAATACGTCCAGAAAAAAGTATAATTTACTGCACGAATCAGTAAATGTAATTTATGTTTTACGTTTGACAGTGTATTTCAATTCAAACACTTAATATTGACAGTCAAGTGCAAGTCCAAGGTATAGGTGCGTTTAATTTGACATTCACGTGGAGGTTGACAAATAATAAAAAAAAAGTATAAATTAAAATTATTTCAACTCATGCAAATTAGATGAATATCACACGAACATCATATAGGCACAAAACTATATATGGAAAATATCATTAGGATAAAATTTAAACCAAGTCACAGACGGATGAACCTGATAATATACCTATATTTTTTATTTTTCATTGAGTGTAACCAACCCGTTAACGAACTTTATAACAATTTGGTTGGAACAAACTGTGTCCGTGACTTTTGGATAATTTGTTCGATGACATGAGATTAAATTTATGTTTTATTGATGTCGGCCGATTTTTGGTTCATACGAATTTTCAAAATAAAAATAAAAATGTTGATTACTCTTACAGCAATAATTCAGCGATGGCATTTCTTATGAGATATATAAACCCTAAACGAGGAATGTGACGGTGGTGGCTGCATTCCTGCGAATTCTTCGAAAAAAATAGCTTCATTTTGAAATGTCTTCAAAACTACTGCTAGAATTATATGTTATTCGGGCCCATTTTCCGAAACGCAAATTAAATATTAAACCTCAACATATATAAGAATTTATACGCTTTACCGGTAAAACATAGCATACTTATTTTAAAAACATTTCCGAAATTATTTAGATGCACTCCAGTAAATCCTTGAAACTTGTATACTTTCCTGTTTGAACTTACACGTTATTTCCAAATCATTTAAAATTCTGAGACTGTGACAATATAAGTACATATAAAAGTGCTTTTTAATATGTGAAATCCCTACGTCACATTATCACTACACTAAGGCTACTGACTCAATAATGAAGTTTGTATCTTAACTGTACATACGAAATAAAAATTAATATCCCTATAAGTCAAAATCATAAAAATATTATATCCATATTAGCAAATCTCCATATACGAAACAGATTATGAATACGAAAAGACAAAAAAAAATATAAAACAATAGCAAGGTGAATCACACTTGAGATGATAGTAGAACCTACGTAGATACGTCTCTATTTTTTGCCAGGTGATAAATTATGTATTCATAAAAGAAATAATATTAAAAAAGAAAAAACAAAAAAAATACTAATCGATTCATATTTTCATGTGTATAGGTCTTTCCATAACGATATTCTAAGCAAATCGATATTTAAAATTCACAGGTCGTCCTCTTTGGAACACACAATCAATCGAAACTAGGAAGAAAATAGTGTGTGTGAGACAGTGCTACAAAATTTTATGATGTACATATGTAGATCTATGGATTGTGCAAAGATTTTAGAAATAAAAATGTATTAAAATATAAAAAAGACAACAAAAAACATTGAAGCCATTGAAATGATTGATTGACACGGAATGAATATTATTTTATATCTTTTAAATATAAATACTTTTTTTTGCTATGGATTATAAGGCTTCGTTTGAAAAACTGATGGGTGAAGACACTCATCTAGGACAAGGAACTGCTGTACTGTACAGAAAAATGAGAAACTAACAGTAAAAATTAAATACTGTTTTTTGATTTAATAGTTATCGTGCCAATTATTACTTGTGTTCATCTTTTTTCATTTTAAAATATAATTACAAAGCTACGTTTGTCTGCTATTATTATAAATCTCTTGATCACGTTTTTTTCTCTATTCTATTGTGCACGTGAATTCCTTCCCTTTGCTGTGGATAATTTTGTTTTTGCGTTGACAAAATTAATGGTAATAGAAATATACAATACTTGGTTAATTGATAAAAAATATTATTGCATTCTTGAGTTAAGTGAGCCATTTGAAAAAATTTTAACTTAAAAGATTAGAACATGAATGTTTATCGAAACTGAATGTCAAAAATATAACAAAACTTAACTTAACCTTTAAAAGAAAACATAACAATGTTAAATTAATTTGTCTTTCTTTAAATATAACCTATAACGTTATTCAAATAGTTATGTTTGCAAAAATTTTGGAGAGCAGTGACGATTTTTCTTTCCTTTTTCGCTTAAAAGGCATTAAGAAACTTACAAATTTTGATAGATAATAATGTAGGCTGTTTAAAGTTGCAGCTTAACTCGTTTAATTTTGAACCATTTCTCCGTTTGAATAATAAGTTAGGACCACCACTTAAGATAGTTCGTGATATCCATTTTCAAAGCGTATATTAATCCAACGTTTAAATCTATAAGTTTGCGTGGCCTTATTGGTTAAAGTCATCAAATCAGCTACTGATTTAATCATTATTTCGGTCGTTATCATGATATAGATTCCCAAATATAATATACATTAATGACCATTAAAGAATAGGTAATAACCTCGATTAAAACCTATGCAAAAATGCAACTATGTCCAATACACTATTTTTAATTTTCCCATCACTCGCATGTACCGAAATGCATTATAGGTATCTATTTATTATGCATTCCCGCGATCATCATCAAATAAACATTCGCCAAAATGTATTTTCGATATCAGCAATTTACATATCATCGTATATTGTTTCAATAAACCTAGGTAATGTGTCTAGGTGTATTGTTTTTCCTGTCGTGATTTGCGATCTCATCAAATTCGTCCTTGTCGGTTAACGAAATCATGACAACATGTGCTAGCCTATGGATTGTGTGCAATGCATGTTAATTGACCAATTCGATAAAGTCTCCATTTCCAACATATTGGTAGATTTTTAGTCTACTACTGAACAGGTAACGCGTCGGATCGGTTATTAGAATTTTGTTGATTACATATTTGCTATGAGGTGTTCATTATGGATTCTAATATTAGTGTATTTAATTTTGTGTTGTAGCACATTGAAATATGGAGTTAATGCTAGAGCAATGGTTATGTTATGATATTGTTTGAGATAATTCAAGACTTGTTGGACTAATTTTGGTTTTTCTTCTTTTTATTTCCAGATATACCTGTCACAATTCGGTTATCTTCCAGCAACAGCTAGAAATCCTGCCAATGGTGGACTTTTAGATTCCAGCACATGGACGAAAGCTATTCAAGATTTTCAAGGATTCGCCGGAGTTAATGTGACTGGTGAATTGGATGAAGAAACTTTGCAGTTTATGTCACTGCCAAGATGTGGTGTTAGGGATAAAGTTGGTTTCGGTACTGATAATCGATCGAAACGATATGCCCTTCAAGGCAGCCGTTGGCGAGTGAAAGGATTGACCTACAAAATATCCAAATATCCCAAGAGACTGAAGAAGTCTGATGTTGATGCTGAAGTTTCCAGAGCCTTTAACGTATGGAGCGTTTATACTGATCTTACTTTTACCGCCAAAAAGACTGGACCAGTTCATATTGAAATAAAGTAAGTCAAGTTGATATTACAAAACTGCAAATATGTTTTTAAATTATTATCTTCTGTATATAGATTTGAAGAGAGTGAACATGGCGACGGAGATCCTTTCGATGGTCCAGGTGGTACATTAGCTCATGCCTATTTCCCTGTTTATGGAGGTGATGCACATTTTGACGATGCTGAGTATTGGACAATTGGTAGTCCTCGCGGTACAAATCTGTTCCAAGTAGCAGCTCATGAATTTGGTCATTCTCTTGGCCTTAGTCATTCCGATGTGCGTTCAGCTTTGATGGCTCCCTTTTATCGGGGTTTTGAACCTGTTTTTAAGTTGGATTCAGATGATGTCTTGGCTATTCAAGCGCTTTATGGAAAGAAAACGACTCAAGGTGGCGCAAATACACCGAAAACTACACCAAAACCGTCCGTTATTCCAACAAGACCAAATGATAATTCTATACTTTGTAAAGAACCCAAAATCGATGCACTTTTCAATTCACACGATGGTTTTACGTACGCCCTCAAAGGTCAAATGTATTATAAACTCACAGAGAACTCAGTGGCTGATGGATATCCAAAATACATATCAGAAGGATGGCCAGGTCTTCCAGGTAAACTCAAAATTAAAATTATTTGAATGAACAAATTTTTGAATTGTTCAATTACTTATAGGTGACATTGATGCAGCATTCACATACAAAAATGGAAAAACGTACTTCTTCAAAGGCACCAAGTATTGGAGGTATTCTGGACGACAAGTTGATGGTGATTATCCCAAGGAAATTAGTGAAGGCTTCACTGGTATTCCTGATCACTTGGATGCTGCTATGGTTTGGGGTGGTAATGGCAAGATTTACTTCTACAAAGGAAGTAAATTCTGGCGATTTGATCCATTGAAGAGGCCGCCAGTTAAGTCAACGTATCCAAAACCAATTTCTAATTGGGAAGGCTTGCCAAATAACCTTGATGCTGCGCTACAGTATACAAACGGTTACACATACTTCTTCAAGGGTGATAAATACTATCGGTTTAACGATAGGACATTTTCAGTAAGTAAATACTTTTTTCCAATTTATTTTTAAGAATATTAAGTAAACCTTTAACCTAAGGTTATTTAAAATAACTACAATCGCATTAGTCTTGTCGTAAATAATTACAATACCGCAGCTTTATTCCTAAACCTGCTTTCAGTTTTTTTGGATGAATCACGATACTATAAGTACAATATAGTTTCATAGTTATTGCTTTCTCTTTCTGTTTTTCATACAAGACAAGACTGTTCATACAAGACTGTTTAATTCCAATTGGGTGTTTCATGGTTTTTCACTCAATTTCCAAACTAATTCCGTGAAATTTTGGTTGGAATTATTATCTCATTTCAAAATCTTTATTGGCATGGGAAATTTTTTTTTAATTTTCATTCTTAAATGTAAATTTTCAAATTAACTTTTTTTCAGCTTATCCGTGATTTTATTTATTTTCCTATTATTTTTATATAATTTGTGATATTTATTTCAAAAACTAATAAAAGTTGTAATATTAAATCATTATATTCTTGTTTTACAGGTTGATAATGCTGATCCTCCGTTCCCCCGACCATCAGCGCATTGGTGGTTCGGTTGTAAAAACGTTCCATCATCCTTTAACTCATTAGGTAATTTTATCTCAAATTCTGATGAGGTTGTTGTTGATCACAATGAATCAAGTAGCTATGATAACGATGATTTGAATTACGATGCAGGTGAGTGGAACCGACCACAAGTATTCTTTTAAAAGAAAAAAAATATATTTTTAGTAATTTTTTTTATTAAAATCAAACAAGAAAAGTATTCTTTATAAGAATATTACATTACACACAAGTGATCTCTTCAAATTATAAAAAAAAAAACAAATATTTTATAATTTTAAGGATGTAAAGATCCACTTTATAATCTTATATTTAGCAATAAATTTAAAAAAATTCAATGGTATGTTACGTTATACAATCATTCTTTGACACTGTATAGTGTACAAGTCTGACATTATATGTTTTCTTACAGTAAATCTTGTTTTTTATATACACATTTTATGTAAAAATAATAATTTTTGTTTAACCTTTAATACAATATACTTATTTGTTTACATATCAACATCTTTTTTCTATTTCTCCTCATAAGTCGCCTGGTTCATTTTTATTTTATTGATTTAAATTTGCATTGATTTTATAGCATTTGTTTATTTGGGTATTGTGAAAGTTTGTGGTTAAAATGTAAACCAATTTTATTCATATTTTGGTGAAGAGTACGAATTATCTAAATAAATATTATCAAAGATTAAAACATTAAAATGTATGGTCCCATTTTTCCTTACTATCCCATATATACATCCCGAATTACATATCTGTGTTCTTGTGATTTCTGTGAGCCTTGTACACTTGTGTTGGATTAACTCGACTGACGAAATGCCATTATTTCTCCCAAATTCTATATGCATTTTTCTTTTCATCGTGTAAATGTTAAAAAAATCTGCGAGTATGTTCGTATTAAAAAAACTGGCAAGTATAACTGACACTATACTGGCATCGTATGAATATTATGCTGACATCATTTTCAAATTATGACAAAATTCAAGAAAGAATGAACCTGCTCATTCGTTTCTGGCACATAGACAGTGTTTCAGAGCGCTATAATATGACATGATTTGCATGCTAGTTCTATGACAATTTTGACAATATTTCAAACGTGTAAATCCAGCATTTTCTGACCTTTTGTTTTATTCTAAGGAATAGATTACTCCATGATAAATGTAATAGTAATTATTATACACGGTAAGTGTTATGAAACATGTATGTAATATAACATGAACTAACATCAAATGTATAAAATATTCATCTTGTAAATTTCATAAAATAATTATTAGCTTTTTATTAATAAATAACATTTTCCATAACATACCAATAATTTGAAAATTTTTTGTTCTATATAAAAATTTATCAATATTAAATTTTTGTCTACCTATTTTTTTATCAAAATTAACTACACAAACTAAGAAAACTGGTCGGTTTCACTAACTAGCATTAGTTAATGAAACAAAAACAAATATATTAATTCAAATAACCAAGGATTACAACAGGGAATTTAATAATAAAAAATAAAATATTCAAAATGCACAAATTTAAAGCACTAATTTAAAATGAATTTTTATAAATAATTATTCTGTCACTAACATAAAGAAAAAAGTAGCTTAATATTTTCTCTTAAATATTTTGGTTAAGGAAAATGTAATCTTTTATTTAATCCTTCTTTTTACTTAAACGCACCCTAATCCCCTTCATTTAAATATTAAGTTAAGAGTGTTATGGAACTATAAACAAAGCAAATAAGTTTAATTTTTTGAAATGTTAGTACCCACCTCAATTCCAATTTTTGTATATATTTATTTTAAAGTTTTATTTAATTCCTATAAATCTTATCCCAGCTGAACGTAGAATAATTTTTATTTCTTGTTTGCATGAATTTGTTGGCAGATGTGTTTCTCTATTTTTATATATGAATAATTAAATATTTATTTGATCTTATCAAAATTATACAAAACTAACAATGCAAGAATTTTTAGCATCATTTGGTAATGCGGAAAAACATTAGCTCAAAATTTTAAACGATTTAGTACGATGTTAAATCATTTTTAGTATGAGAAAATGGCTTTAACATAGTACTAAATCGTTTAAAATTTTGCGCTATTGTTATTTATTAAATACAATAGTAAAATATTTTCACATTTAATAAAAATAAAACAAACAAAACTAACCAGCTCTATGAAGGAATCCATTTTTAAGAGGAAATTAACTATAACAAAGTAATTTAATTTTTTGTTTGTCTGTGAAAAATTTCTGAAAGGCTGTTTACAATTTCAAAAAAACACAACATTAGAAAGGACATTTTTAAACTCTGAAAATTAGTTTAAATATTATCAAGCCAATTCTTAACAAACTCTTTGGAATAGAAGATAACATTTTGTTGGTTTTCAAGAAAACTGTTTTTCAATTTCATTTATCAATAATGTTGAATGTGCAAAAAATGTTGATGAGTTTGCTATACACTTTCACTAAAACACGGCTAATATAACTACCCTCTCGAATTACTATACTGCTAAGTAGATAGTTATAATTTTATATATGAAAAAAAAAAACACCTATGGTGGTAAGACTTTTGAAAAAGAGAAAAGAAAGTATAGTATTTTTATTTTCGAAAGGAGCTCATTCTTAATTTTTCTCTGAAATTATTGTCAATTCCTTAGAGCTTTTAGTAATGGCCAAGTATAACGAATTAGTTTTTGTATCATTTTTTTCGATTAAGCTTAATTGTTAGTTAGGAATGAATTTTCTTATTGACCTAATATTTAGTTAAAAAAATTTTAAAATTGAATTAGTGTTCAAACTTAAGCCTAATTCAAATAAGATCTTTGTTACTTAATCTTTTCGTATTTTTTTTTCAAAATCTCGTAAAAGAGTTGCATGTTAATATTTAAATTTTTTTTAACTTTTCTTTAGTCAACATTAAATTTTAAAAAACTTAGTAACGAAATTTGTAACGTTTTTTGCAAAAGATTTGTATTTATTGGTTTCCACTTTTGGTAAAAAATTTAAGTGGTGCACTTTTGTCTCTCACAAGTATTAGTAAAAAACACTTCAGTAAATGTTTGCACGTTTTTAAAATAATTTTTTTCAAAATATGCTCTTTTTGCCTATGACACTATTGCACATCTTTATACTACAAACACAAAAATTTTCTCTCTGAAGCATGTTTATTTGTTTGTGTATAATTTTTAAATCTTTAATGTTAATTACTATTTATGATATTTTCAAAATATGTTTTGCAGGCGTCAGATCTCGGGGTTGAGAACATATAGCTTAACGCCCCCTCAATCTTCCTTACCTAGTAGCAATTAGCTTTTTTGTAAATTGTGTAGCTTCCAGCTTTTAAAACAATCAAACAAACAAAAAATACTGCGCACTAAAAAATATCAAAAGTGATTAATTTCTTATATTTTTGTAATTGTTGTTTTTATAATTTAAAAAATTGTTTTTTTTTTAACTTTTCTTTTTTTTTATTGTTTTGTTACTTTTTTGTCAAATCGTACATGCGTGTCTGTGACAACGTCAAAAATCAAAAATTGCAAAAATTATCCAAACTTGCAGTCTACTATTATTTTAATTAATTAAAACGAAAAAATTATACTATCGAGAGTTTTCCCGCTGAAGAAAAAAAATGCCAATTATACTATTAATCAGTACCTATATGTAAATATGTTAAAAATTGACGTCGCTGCCAACAATAAAAAAATAAAATCTGATTGATCCGTAAAGTTAAGAAAAATATTAAATCTTCACTGTAAATTACATCAACGAATCAGATTTTGTTAGGAAAAAAAAAAAAAAACAAATTGAACGTGCGTAGGACAAAACAGGACAGCTTCTGGCAACATTGAATCTTAGCCCAAGAATTTGAGAATACATTTGCAGCTGCCAACAACAACACGCTTACCAAGATGTACGTTCAGTTTATTTTATTTCAATTCTTCGTTCAGAGTGGTTTAAGTACAATAATTTACTTAACAAGTTTTATTTGTATATTTTATTTATAAATATTTATTCCAAGTTTCTTTCTTATTTTTGTTGTGATGCATTTTATTAATGTGGGATTATTTTTGTCGCCTGATGGTACCTAAAACAACTCGATAAATAAAATAATTAAATTTCATCTTAAAACAAACAAGATACATAAATAATGATCATGATCATAGCATGATTTTACATTTAACTTAAACAATAAAAAAAAAAATATAACAAATAATATCATTTACTAAAATAAATCATGGCTTTAGAATAAGGAACTTTACTAAGTTCAATTTGACAAAATATTAGCGCTTTAAAGATGCTTTAAATTAATACAATTCCATGTGATTACACACAGAAATCTTTAAGATTATTAAATCAGAATTATGTAAACAAATTTTTTTTTAATTTATGAAACATTTAAATAGTCAAAAGATTACTTTGTATTTTATTTTAAACTAATTTGCAGTCCTAAGAATTTCCAAATTTATAATTAAAGACTCGAACCATGCGCATAATTGTGGAAAGAGCGAGCCATGCGGTGCAAACCACATTATTTGCTTATCGTTCTGTATTCTCCACTAACCAAATGTCATAAGATTTCCTTGTATTTGTTTGACCACTTAAGTGCTCCTCAGACAAATTATTGTTCTATCTTTATTATCAAAACTTTTTACTTTGACCTCGGTGTGTTTAAATGTTTAATTAATTTTAATTTTTTTTAATTTGTTTTTGTCAAATATCTTTTGATAAGGGTCATTAAACAAAAGAAGTACACCGAGGTTTGTAACATTATTGTTGAGAAGGAAGACAGCTTTAGCCATTTTTACTTCTAAGGGAGATAATTATTGATGTGAGAAATGATAAAATATGAAACATTTGTAAAACTTATTATGAAGTATGTATTTGTTTTTCATGTTTTCATTTGCATATTCAATATTCAGATAACAATGTCCAAAAGCATCCCGGACTCGAGGCTATTTGCATCTGCTGTCTGAACAGCAAACATTTTATTAAACTTTTTGTTTTAAAACTGTCTCTGATTAGTTTTTATGCCTGTTTGTTCATTTCAATATATTTCCCAAAACTGAGTTTTTTCTTATTGGTTTTGACAGCAAATTGTGAAAATTTTTTGAAATTCGCAGAGAATTTCACGTTACCAAGCAGACATTTTATGTCTGTAGGTAGGTTACGAAATTCAAAAAACTCATGGCTAAAAGTGAACTCGAAGTTTGTGCTGTAATTCTGAAGGTAAAGTGATGTCTGAAATTGAAATAAGTGGCGCATGATTGAAGACGATTTTTAATATGCTTCTAGGTTAAATACAGATTTTCCTAAATTTTAAACGAGGTAGCTCATCACTGACAGTAACAAAATGTGAAAATGGTATGTTTGCTTACTGTTTTGCATGAACTGTCACTGTTTTGAGCGTGTTCAGATAGATTTTATTAAAAAATGTTCAAAACTATGAATCTATTACTAAAGAGTTTTATAGTTTGATAATTGTTAAGAAGAATGCATATACCTTATAAACTCAGGCAACTTAAATATTTTTTATTTTAAGACCATTAAAGATTTTTCTGTAGTTTCGAAAACAAAATTGTGAAATCTTTGAAAGGATCTATTCTTTTTGTAGGTTTTTTATTCGGTAACTTTGTGTTAAGTTCATCAATAATCATGACTTGTTTCTTGGGAATTATTATATAGGTGTTCCACAGTTACCACCGTTTTCTCGTTTTCGCTTCCTTTTCGAGTTATAACGATATTATGATCTTTGCCAAACCATATATACCTACTATTTACGTCTTAAATTTAATAGAAAGTACTCATCATTCAAACCTTGTTCCAATACACTTTTTCATTTGCGAATAACGGTTTTTCAGTAATTCATTACCAAACACGAATTTTAAAAATTTAAAGTTGTTTGTTTGAACTGAAACTGAACTGAACATTTTTAATTTCTTATTATGAAAGACTAATTCTTAAAATTGCAATTACAATTAAATTAAAATTAGATAGGTAAAGTATTTGTAAAGGTTCTCGTCATCTTAGTATGTTTTTACATTTAAAAAAAATGTGTTTCCAATATTAAAATTGAAAATAAAATTAATTTTAAAGAAGCACTTTTAAAAATATTGTGTATGCATAATGTATTATGCATAACTATTTTTTTTTTTAAATTTTTATATTGTTTAAGAATGGCATTCAAAACATAATCCCGCATTAGAAAAAAATAAGTAAAAATATTTTTGATGCACTTTTTGAATTTATTTTTCATTTTAACACTTACGATTCAAAGAATTACAAAAAATTGTCCTTTTTTTATAATAACGTAAAACTTGAGCCATTCTCAAAAATAATTAATATTTTGTTTAAATTTGATATTCAGGTACGGATGACCATCAGGCACATGATGAAATTCCAGGCAGAAGCTCCGGCAGAAGCATTTCGGCGACAACGACGAGCACGGTATACGCCCTTATATCGACAGCGTTATTAGTTGCATTCAAACAAATTATTGTCAGCTAAAAGCGGACCCTGCTGTCTGTTTGCTGTACGAAGAGAGCAATTTGTATTTAATTTAAATTAGTTTACTTTTTAATTTTTTTTGTTTTAATTATATTTTTATTTCGCTTATCATATTGTAATCGCACAAAGTCGCAATTTAATTTAATTTATACCTCTTTATTTAATATTATATATGTATATGTATGCATTCATCAGTAAAAAACCACAACTCAATGACGGATTTAAGCTCAGTGCCTTCTCTGTAAATAAACAAATAGCATTTCATTACCTATGTAAAATAACTTTTTGCAAACAAATTTTAATACCACATAATTAGACATAACTACATTTTAGGCGTGTTTTTTTGCAAGCCCGGTGGGAATTGCAAGAAAAAAACGACCACAGGGATTAGTGACAGCAACACAGAAACAAAATGGAGTTTTCATACAAACTATCGATAACAAGTATATAATTTATGCCGGTAACACATTTTTTCTGTGTGCTTAAGTTAAGCCCGGAGAATTATCTGGGTTTAGCTTAGCCCGTAGGGGATTAGTTGTTGTTGTATTTAACATGGTGATTGTTAAGCACCGACGTTGTTTTTTTCGACCAATTCCCTCTGGGCTTACAAAAAAACACGTCTTTTGTTAAAGTAGTCTGCGTTTTTAAAAACTGTGCGCATTCCACATAAACAATTTATATTTATTTTCCTGATGAAGTAAAATTTCGATGTTATTCCAAGTAAAAATGCGAAAACTTTACTGTTTTTTGTTTTTTGTTTAAATTTATATTTTACTCTATGATTCTTGAAAGAATCGTAGTTTCTTAAGCGCGAAAGATTGAACGAAACTATTAGAATACTACGTGATCAAACTTAGCATTAATTATAGTTTTCTTTATTATTTAAATATAATTTTTTTTTATTTATGGTTATCCCCAGATTTTTAATTTGTATTATTATTCCAAAGTGGATATATGACTTATATAAATATATATAAAAATACATAATTTGTCCAGTTATTAATATTAAGAAATTATTATGTTAATGTTAAAAAACACAGAGAGAACAAATTGTTGTAAAATATAATGTAAAATAAGAATAAAAACATATTATATGTACGATAATATTCGGAATTAATATTTAACTCCGAATATAATTTTAGGTAATTTTTTTAATAAATGAATGAAATATATATATATATATATGTATGTATGTTTTCTATTAACGCAATAAACAAACTTGAGAACAAAATAGATGATTTTTTAGTAGAGTAGAGTAGAAGTAGACCTAATTATATTATTATTATTATTTACGTCTCCAAAGTGTATAGTTTTGGTGCTTATAGCTACTAAAATTCAACTCAAATTATTAAAATAATGAATTTATTCGTCCAGTATTAAGATTAAACTATAGTTTATTATTAAAATCGGAAGCTTCGTGGACTGTCTTTACTAACGAAACCTAAATTTAACGAAAACTGGACGAAAAGTAGCAATTACCAATCATCATCCGAAATAAAATTGGCGTATCATATCATAATGATTTTCTTGCATTCCCTTGGTATCGTACGAACATTTAAGCGTCCCCCGGCAGTTAACTTTTACTGCAGTTATTACCGTTGACAAAACATCTTGTATAAATGTTTTTATTTTTTGATGTGTAAACATCTATGCCGGCGGGTAAACTAAAAACTTGGAAATTTCTCGAGCACACTACGCATTTACTTTACGTGGTTCGTTCAATAACAAAAATTCAACGATTAAGGTATGACCGAACCCGGCAGAAATAAGGCTGCCTTTAGACTACTTCGATTTTAACCCAGCAGCGGCTCAGGAAATAAATTTCTTGACTCATTGCCAAATGCCATAATGCCTTGAATATTGCCAATAGAGACGCTTTGCAAATGGTAATATCCCAACTAACAATTTAACTTGTAGTAGGTCCAGTTTTTAAAATTTGGAAAGCTATAGCTCGCATAGAATTTTTATTATGCTTAATTATGCAAAGCAATTTAAATAGCTTGTTTAGGACCTTCAAAAATTAGTTCTATAGAAAACTATTCCGATGGAGCTTACTTAAGACCTGTTAAAAGCCTCCCGAAGTTAGAAAAAATTAATAGCTTTCATAAAGCATTCAGCTAAAAGTCATAACAAACATCTTCTATATGACTTACTTAATAAAGCCATATGTATGAAAATTTCGATTTTAGTCTGTGATTTGCCGGCTTTTCACGAGTCGATTTTTGCCGTGCGGATTTTTTCTTTTTAATTTGAATATTGTTTGAGTAATAAATTGATAGTTTTTAGGACTTGTCGGGTGCGATTTTAGTCATCAAGATATTGTAGTAAATGCTGTAGCTGTGCGCTGCACCGAGTAGCATGATTCAAAGAGGCGACTTGCTGCAAGTCAAAAATCGACTCATGAAAAGCTGACATTATTATTACCTATACATAATTTCGGAGAACCGAATCTTAACTGATGAAAAATGTAACAATGTAAAGCTGCATTAATATTTTTTTAGCGAACTTATATAGTAAATTGTCTTTATCTAAAATCTAGTATAAATATCATTTGCATTTTGTTCAAAGCAAACTTTCACAGATGTTAGGTATAGCTTGCACATTTTGTTAATAGCAAACTTACACAAGTGTAGGTATAGCTTGCGTATTTTGTTAATAGCAAACTTACACAAGTGTAGGTATAGCTTGCGTATTTTGTTAATAGCAAACTTACACAAGTGTAGGTATAGCTTGCGTATTTTGTTAATAGCAAACAAACACAAGTGCGTAGATATATCTTGTGTATTTTGTTAATAGCAAACTTACACAAGTGTAGGTATAGCTTGCGTATTTTGTTAATAGCAAACTTACACAAGTGTAGGTATAGCTTGCGTATTTTGTTAATAGCAAACTTACACAAGTGCGTAGATATAGCTTGTGCATTTTGTTAATAGCAAACTTATAAGTGTATAGCTCGTGCATTTTGTTACCATTTACTATAACATATGCCTAGGCATATTTGTTTGTAAAGCTCATTCAATTAGAGAGAGAATGAGACAAACTATTTTAAAATATGCTACAATTTTGAATGTATTACTTCAAAGCATATGTTTCTAAAGCAAATACCTTAAGATTCAACTGATTACCAATTTTCCACTCCCCAATTGAGTTGTGGATTGGCGTAGTTGGTTGAGTGCTGGACCAGTAATCAGAGGGACGTGAGTTCAAATCTCGAAAAATCATGTAAGTAAAAGTAGGTTTTTTTAAAATTAATTTAAATTCTATACATTTCAGAATAAATAAAAAGCAGTACAAAACCCCCCTAAGAAATAGAAAAATATAGATAAAATATAAATAATAAAAATTAATTTGGAAGGCAAACACTTTTCTTTTTTCTAATACAATTTCATTTTATAGTTGGTATAAGGCCTTAATGAAACATCTAATGCAAGCTATTTTTCTTTGCATAGTACCCGCAAGTGAAGGTCTTATCGGAGTCTATTTGTCCTTCATAAGGCATTCATAAAACTGTTCGCGGAAAGTTATTTAATTGCATAACACTTGTGATTAAAGGTCTTAAGGGAGTTTAATAGCTTCTGTAATGTGCGCCAAAATGATTTGTATAAGGCCTTCTTTTGTTACTATACAAGCCAGAAAATAGCTTGCATTAACCCTACAACAAGTTAAATTGTTAGTTGGGATTGCTCGGCAGAACTTGAAAGGCAATCAATTTTGACGTTTCACCTTTTTCAAGATGGTTTCTCCGCGATTTTGAATGACTTTTGTTTCGTTTTGATATTAAAGTTTAAGATATGAGAAATTAATTGAATACAAGTTTTCAATGTGTAAACATCTATGCCGCCGGCGCGGCGGTAGAGTAAACTAAAAACGTGGAAATTTCTGTAGCACATTACGTTGTGCTGTTACACGTTACGATACGTTAATGTATATTGGATGCGTTCAATATTGGGTTGAACGTTGCTTCGTAGCTCAAACTAAGTCGAAAGGTCGAGTTGAGTTTGGGTTAAAATTAAATAATATTAGAAAGGGCTGAATTGGGGAGCACCTTACCAAAATATTTGTTTGAGGATTGTTTTTTTAAGGCATTTTCATTAGTTTAAAAAATTTACTTTTTATTTATTTAATTTGGCCAAAAATAATAATCTTAATATAGTACTTAATATCTAACAGAATTTGCTTCCCCTTTCAAACTTTTTACAACTTTCCGAACACTTTAACTGTCAAATGAAGAAATCTAGTCACAGTAACTGGAATTAAATTGAAAGTTATTTACTTGTTTATTTGTGTACATTCCTTAACGTATAAAAACTAAAACGAAATAGCTGATTAAAAAAAACATATTATTAGGTATTATTTTTTCAAAGTGGCTGGTTGCTTAAAAGCAACCAAAATGTTACGTTATAATATGTTAATATAAGGGCTCTATCTTATTAAACTCCAACCTAAGTGCCTTAGTTACACGGTCATTTTACTGAAAGTCGCTTTCATGTCCAACGTAGCTACACGATGAAGAAAAAAATCTTTTCAATTCTATCAACCCTTCTCCATCTCTCGGCCTTAAAATCCATCTGACTCTCACTCATACAATAAAAAGTCGTTCTTGCTGAGACGCCGAGAATTATTTTAAAATTGGCGCACCGGTTTATTTTCTGGTGGAATTTACCCTTCTCTTCTTTACGCAGCAAAAATCTAACGACCGTGTATCCATCACTAAAACAGTTATAGACGGCTTTTGCCATATCACTAAAGATTTCTAAACCGAATTAAAAATTGTAAACCTTATGATTGTAATAAAATCTAATCTAAATCTACCCATTATAACATAAATTGCCATATGCAGTTGATTGAAACTAAAAAGATGAATTTGGTGTTTTAACTTTAAATTAAAATGTTTAATTGTTTAATTTATTTAATATTTAAAAAATTATCTTTTTAACGTAGTACCATACTAAAAATAAACGACTCTCATTTAGGAATATATTATTTTTTTTTAATGAAATGTTCTTATGAACACTGCCAAAAAATGACTTGAGCCCGAAGCGCACCCTAGAATTGAAATAGATAAGCTTAATTTGTAAACAACGTTTTTTATTAAAGTGAAATTAGTTGTCTTTTGATTCAGCACACATTTCATTAAACTCCGAAGGAGTTTTGAAATAATCCAACAGCAAAAGAGTCGATTTGTCTTTGATTTTGTACGTAATGAGTGACCAGGGATTTAAGAAGTGCTTTAATTCTCTCACTTGTCCTTGGCAGAAGTTGAAACGAGTGACTTTAAACGGAAGAATTCCTTCATAAATAGCTAGGTAGCTAAATCACAATTACAAAAAAAAAACAGAGCATATGTTTAAATTCGAAACTATTCAAAAACTAAACTACCTTTTATCTTTTTTGTAGATTCTCAGGGGATATTTGGTGATGAAAATCATTATGCTCGCATTAATCGCGATAAAGCCAGCCGTCAAAGCCCAAATATCTGAATCGTGTGCCACTAGAGGACCTAGATACATCTCGCTGGTGAGTTGCATGTACTTATTGTCTTTTAAGTACTTAATCAAAGCTAGAGTGCCCATAAAAGCTGCACTGCCGGTTGAGATAAACTTCGCAGCCTTCAGGTAATATTCCATTGGAGCGCGGTAGATTATTTTAAAACCTTCTGGAGCTTTGTCCCTGTGGGCGAATTTTTCTTCTTTCATAAAACGTTTCAGGGGGATGAGCGATACCGAACGGGTTAGAGGTAACCTTATTTGTAAATGGAAAAAATAAATTCTAATTTAGGATTTAATTTGATGAATATGAAACCTTTGCAAAGTTGATTGTGTTTTGAGTAGTTTTCCATTTAGACTTTTGCATGACAAATTGTAAAGACGCAATAAAATTGTCATAGTAAAATATTTACACAACTTTAATTTTAACCACCGCAGCGCAAAACCAAAAAAAGTTAAGTTCAATCAGCAGATTTTGACATTTCTGAATGAATTCAGCGGATTATGGTTAATTTTATGGGAACTAGACACAAAAATTTTAGCTTAAGGCAGTGTTCATGGACTTATTAATTTAATGGGGATTTTTAGTTTAGTTTTTTAGTTTTATTTAATTCAATGAATGCCTGCCTGCCTACACATTAAAAGTCGTATTCATTAGCAGTCGTATTTATTAGATTTTTGTCTACTTAGACACTGTCTAACTATTTTCAAATTGGTGGAAAAATGCTTTATTTAATAAAAATAAATATCACATTATCCACGGTTAAGACCTAATAAAAAATAAGGAAGTGAGTAAAACAATATCAATTTATAACCGCTAACTAATACACACCCACTGTTATTGATAATAAACTTATAACTGTTTTAATTTGGCATTTCTCTAGTCTCGTCCTAAAAATTATTCCCAGAAATCAAATTAAAATTATATGCCTGTTTAAAATTTTTTTATAACAAATTTCCCAAAACTTAGTTTTTTCCTATGGATTTTGCCAAAGAATTGTAATATTGTGCAAATTTGCAAGAAATTTCACGTTACCAAACAGACCAAAAATGAAGCGTGTTTTTTTGCAAGCCCAAAAGGAATTGCACGAAAAAAACGATCGCAGGGATTAGCGACAGCATCACAGAAACAAAATGGAGTTTTCATACAAACTATCGATAACGGGTATCAAGCCGGTAACACAGTTTTTCTGTGTGCTTAAGTAAGGCCCGGAGAATTCTCTGGGTTTAGCTTAGCCCGTAGGGGGGGGGGGGTAAGTTGTTGTATTTCATTCACATTGTGATTGTTTGGCACCACGCCTATTATATCTTGTTGACTTAAAAATGAAATAGAAGTTGAAATCCCAACATCTGTGAGCACTGCTATCATAACATCCACGTGCGATCAAACGTCAAAAAATCCTAATTCATTAGTTGATTTTCAGAACACTTAACATTTATTTTGTTTAATTAAATAAATTTGCAATGGAACACACAAAAGAAATAGACCAACAACAAGGTAGAAAGGTGCTTGGATATTTTAAATTCTTTTTTATTTAAGACAAAATTTCTATTTAACAAAGAAATGGCGCAACAAGCTCCAGCTAAACGAAAACATTCCAACCCTTTCAATGAAAATCGCAAGGAGGAGAAAGAAAAGCGGCGCCAGAAGCGAGCCAGAATTATAATTCGTAACATTTCATACAAAGCCACCGATAAGTCATTGAGAGAACACTTCGAAAAGTTGGGAACAATCCAAGATTTGAATCTTCTCAAGCGTCCCGATGGTAAACTAGTTGGTTGTGCGTTTATTCAATACGAAACAGTCAATCAGGCGGCAGGGGCTATTTTGAAAACATCAGGCAAAGATTTCCTGGGAAGAACAATTTTCGTAGATTGGGCTTTAGGCAAGGATGAATACACGAAGAAGAAAGAAGCCCAGAGTAGCGAAACTCAACCCAAAGATGAACTAAAGGAGGAAATAAAATCAGAAGAGGAAGATGATGGCAAAGTAGACAAACTGACTGACAAGGAGGATGGCGGAGAAGATGAAGAGGAAGAGGAAGCTTCAATTAAATCTGAATCTGATACAGACTCTGAAAGCGAGGTCAACGATGGCGATGATATCGAGGACGACGATGATGATGATAAAAAAGACATTAAGAATAAGGTGAAGGTCTCGGTGGAGAAACATCTTTCCAACGATGTTAAGGAAGGCTGCACTGTGTTCATCAAAAACGTCCCATTCGATGCCGATGATAATGATTTGAGAAAAGTGTGTCGCAAATTTGGCCCTGTTTATTATTCTATCATAAACAGAGATCCAGTGTCGGGTCACTCGAAAGGAAGTGGCTTTGTTAAATTCAAAACAAAAGAGTCTGCTGATCTTTGTCTGGCGTCAGGCACAGAGTTCGTTTTGAATGACACTCCTCTAGATCCATTTCCGGCGTTAAGTCGAGAAGAAGTTCGGAAACAAGCTGACAAAAAGAATTCCAAGGAAGAGCATAAAGATTCGCGGAACCTTTTCCTAGCCAGAGAAGGTCTCATCATGACGGGATCCAAATCTGCAGAAGGCGTATCGCAGTCGGACATGAACAGGCGACATAAGCTGGAACAGATTAAAAACCAGGTGTTAAAGAATCTGAACAGGTGAGTTATGCGACGAGACCGATCCATAACAATTTTAAATTTTCCCTTTGAAGGTTCGTTTCTCGGAATCGTCTTTCAATCCATAACCTGCCGCTGACATACGACAATCAGAACCTTCGGCATATGGTCATCACTCACACCGGATTCAAGCCACACGAATGTCGGGTTATGCGCGAAAATAAGATAACGCCAGAAAATCCGAACGGGAAGTCTAAAGGATTTGGCTTTATGTCATTCACGACACACAAGGAAGCACTCACGGCTCTGAGAAAACTCAACAACAATCCTTCAGTTTTCGGAGATACTCATGTAAGAAGCCTATTTCAAGATTTCATTTTCGTATAACTTAATATGACACACTTCCTTTTTTAGCGTCCAATTGTTGCATTTAGCATAGAGGATCGTGCTGTACATAAGATCAAGGAAAAGCGAACCGAAAAGTCAAAAATAAATAATCCAACTTATAAGGAAAAGCTGGAGAAACGTAAGGAGGCAAGAAGGAACAGATTGAACAAAAAAGCGAATCCGACACCTCCACAAGAAGATAATAAGAAAAAAATGCAAAAGCACATTAAGAAGCTAGAGGAATCCCGTGCGGCGGCAGTTGAGAAAAAGTCCAAACCCGTGACTGTTATGGAAGATTTCGTTGGATTCGAAGGCAAAAAAGGGGCGGCGGTTAGATTACGATCCAACAAAAAGATAATGGAACAAGCTCAAGAGCACAAGAAGAAGGTCGGTGAAAAGAAACGCAAGGAAAAGGCAAAGAAGCAAAAGATAATGCATCGAATAGAAAAGAAACAAATCGACAGAACGAAGCAGAATAGGAAGACGACTAATCGAGATGATTTGTCACATTTAGTCAGTAAATACAAGTCTCTGATTGATAGCAGAGCGAATGATGGTGCTCCGGTGGCTGCGATGGAGAAAAAGAAGAATAAAAGGACAAAGTGGTATAAAGAGTAAATTTGTTATTGTAAGCCTATGCATCAACGAAAATATATCTAAAGTTTAAATCGAAATTTTTTAATTTGTTTTAAGCGTATTAAAATTAACGATTTTTCTCAGATAAATGAATGAAAATCCTCGCAATAAATACTAAAATAGATAGATCAAATAGTGAGTTGAAGTTGTAGAAATTAAGAGTTATGGGTTTTCACACATTTTCAGATTTTGTAATCTTGTAGATTATGAGTAAACTAAACAGTTCTCGGGGTGGAAAGACCTTCCATTTGGCCGCCATCTTGCTAAATACAAAATTATATCAGTTTTGTAGAAAATAAAATTTTCTAAAATTTGGTTTACAAACGAGCACGAACTTGCTCTTATGTACGAAAACACTGTAGTTTTAATGATGTATATATTAATTGGGTTTTTTGATCTCTGAAATATTAAAACTAATCCATTTTTTAAAAATTCCCGACGTTTCGTTTGGTGTTTCCAATATTTTCAAGGGATTTCTTTATTAATGGACTATTTAGTTGATTACATTTTTTGTAAAAATTATTTTGAAAATTATTTTAAAAATCCGAAATTTTTATGTACATATTTGAAAATTTTGATATGCAATATTATTAAGACTTGATAGAAGCTCATATATGTAAAATATTTTATTAAAATCGGTTTAAAAGATAATGAGATAATAAAACCAAAAAAATGGTTCTATGAAAAATACCGTTAATAATTAATTAATAAAAAAATTTAATCAAAATGTTAGGAGTCGTTTGTAAGAAAAATGAGATTTTCCTTGATGGTTTTAAAACACTTATATGGTAGGTACCGTCATTTTTGGTTATAAGAAAAATGTTTGTTTCAAATCTGATAGAAAATGTTAAAAAAACAGCTGGGTGCCAAGTTTAATAAAAATCGACTAGTCTACTTCCAAAAACAAATTTAAAACTTTTTTTTTAATCCAAAAAAAGTATACAATACTTCTTTATTAAGAAAAGAAGTGATAAAATCAGACCATGTTTGAGAAAATCGAAAAAAAAGAAATGCTTCCATGGGAGGTAAGTACTATTTATAAATATTATTTTGGAATTTTTTTTTAACAAAATGGTAAATAGCCTTTTTGTAAAATAAAATACTGAATAGCCCAAAAACGATAGGTACTAGGTACCACTTTTAGGCTGCTGCCAACTTTTTTCGACTTCGCTATCAT
The DNA here is from genome assembly GCA_951394125.1 of Epistrophe eligans. Taxonomy (NCBI): domain Eukaryota; kingdom Metazoa; phylum Arthropoda; class Insecta; order Diptera; family Syrphidae; genus Epistrophe; species Epistrophe eligans. The sequence continues at coordinate 99,969,714 of OX596030.1, forward strand.
CGTAGTGTCAAGTTTGATCAAAATCTCGAGTTCAACTTTTTTACTTGTCATAAGTACCTACATAATATGTACATAATATATTATATAGATCGCAATTAAAAATGGATGAACCTTGCATCAATTTTGACAGTTCGCAGTAATTTTTTGAAAATGTTTTATTTTCACGCTCTAAATTGATATGAGAATTAAAAATTAACACCCTAAATTGATGTTCCTAAGCGCAAATTTTTAATTTTCTCAGCCTAAATTGATCTCTTCTTGTTCCCGAACTGTTTAAATAGCTCTTTCATAATTAAGAGCAGCGTTTGTGTATGCAGCATACTTTCTTTGGCTGTACCTACGATATGATTACACTACACTAGGATAAAATTACGAGTTTAAAGTCCGAAATGGAATTGGAATTAACTAAATATTTTAACATTTACAACATCTCGGAGGTAATATTTGGTTTTTACCGGTATACCCTATATTTGCACCATTAGTTCAGATATTTACAGTAACAATATGTTTGCATAAGTATAATGCTAATTAAATACTCTGCTGTCTGTATAGTCCCCATTCATTCAACTCAATAGAAACCTTTTTTATTTTCGAAAATGTTTTCCACTCAATTACATAACCGTGGAAACCAAAATTAAACGGTGGTTCATCAGAAAAAAAAACGAGAACAAGACAAAAAAACAACAAACCACATAAAGAAACTTTTGTTTTTAATACAAAAACCAAGCTAACAATGACACTGAAGGCGTCAAAATAACACAAACTGGGTAGATTCCATAAGCAGAAACCAACAGTTGAAATGTACAAATGAGTCCTCCTCTTTTCCACCAGATGAGAATTCCCTTTACCACTGATTCCGCTTCGCTAAAAACGATTATGAGCCTGACACTAGAGTGACGAGCGGTGTGGAGTTGACTGATTTTTGAAGTTTAATATTCGCAAAGCATCATCATTCCCGTTGGATAAAAAGACCTTGTGAGGTACGAGATGCGACCGCCACCGACGACGACAGTGATATTAACACGTCACAATTTACGACAAATTTCAGTCCGGAAATAATGAGATAAAAATAGCACCGGAAATAACTAAGTTTCCATGCTCCATTTCAGCAAGAAGGCCACACGCTCATTCCATTCCTATCGTTGTAAATGTGCGGAAAAGAAGTGCGCGCATGCATCCATGTTGAATACAGATGAGGAGATAAAATTTTATTTGAGTTTTGAAGTTTTAAATTAATTATTGAAAAAAAAAAATTCTCATAAACAGATTTCCTCTAACTCAGCTATCTAATTTAATTCCTTATTTTCCACCCAAGCCACAACGCAAAATCAACTAAATAGAAGAAGCAACATTTTCGAAAGAAGTATCAACACATTTACCCAAAACTCCTACGAGAAAGTATTTGATATTCTTGCGCAAACATTTATTCGGGACCAACCCCTGGCCCCTAATGCCAAAGATTGTGATTGCTTAATTCGAAACGAAGGTGAAGTGTGTCCTCATAATGGTAGAAAAGATGAAAATTAATTTTCCAAATGAATCCCTCTTGGTTCTAGGCTGCGGGGAAAGAGAATTTGCATTGAAAACGATTATTATAAAAGCGACGACAGTAGAAGGAGGATGTGTGTGCATTTTAAAGAGCTCTTTGGGCTTCTTAATTATCAGATTGTTGGCAAGCATATGAATTAATATTTTTGGCAAACAATTTTGGAAATTCAACTTGACTGTGGACGTCCGTAGAGAAACGTTTAAAGAACTTTTTTAATAAAATAAATTTATAGAAGGATTTTAAATTTCAATGAAATTTACATTGTATGTATGTAAGAAAATTAAAATCAAAAACTTTTATACACAAATGGCAAGACTTAATGGTTTTGTTATGAAGAGATATATTTTTGAATTGTTATATGTACATGTATTAATGTGTGTATTTAATGACAGATATTCAATATTTAATTTTTAACCTTTGGTGCCTGAATTAAGAATAATTAAATGGAAGGTTTAAAATTTTGTTTTGCTATTTAAATCATAAGTTAAGACTGTTAAAATAGACCTGGAGAAGTACGTTAGCATCACGTCGCGTAACATATATGTATATACCTAGAGCAAATATGAATATCTATACATGGTGTGGAATTTAGTTATCATCGACTTGGCCTGTTTTAAGAGTTCATTTTTAAATGTTTAAGTAGTACAAATGGTATCAAAAAAGAACTAATTTTTTATTTTAAATTTTCTTCATAGAAAAAAAAAATACTCATACGCCACCGATATCCGTATACCGAACTTTACACAACCATACAAATCCTCGGTCTGTGCGTTCTGTAGATCGAGGTAGAGCCTAAACGGGTATGTACGGTTTTGGTTGGTTTGGTACAGTGCATTTTATGTAGGACGAAAGTAAAAATTTTAACTTAATCTAAAATAGTTCCAATAAAATTGCTTTTCAGCGTGTTGGATACAAATAAAAATAACGGAATCGGGGTCGCAGAGGTATGTTCTGTACATACGTACATGCCTCTTATAATTCAAATGGCTAAGAGTTTTGAAGATTTAGTTATACAAATCTGAATAAGTATGAAATTAACTCTAAATGAGTTAATTTCATACTTAATAGTTTGACCAAAAAAAAAATACCATCTGTTTTCTTGATTAAATATGAATAGAGAAAATATTAAAAACTTGTTACTGTAGTATTCTTAAAAAAAATTTACCCGATTTGCCATTCCAGCATAGTTGAGGAACATTAGGAATGAAAAAAGCATTTATGTATTTATGTATGTACATTGAATGTCAAATTTAAATGTTGAGCAACTTTTCTGAACATAGGTACCAACATCATAACTTTCCTAAAAAGGGTCAAATACATGTGATTTAAAAAATTATTGTTTTGTATTAAATTTTTGTTTCTATTAAATACGCAATTTAATAAGGTTTTTCATATATAGTTTTATGTGACTGTGCAATGATAAGATAATACAAAAAATGTAGTCCGATATTCTAGCTAAATTTTAAGACCTTAACGGATTATTAGAACCGAAGTTATAAGCAAGCCAAACGAAACACAATGTCTTTACAATTATTATACCGACTACAAATTTAGGTACATATGAACATTTAGCATTTTTTTTCCGACGCGAAGCAAATTTGCCACGATTGTGGTTTTTTATTGCACAAACTCCGCCGCCGCCGGCTTTAGAATACTATATTCCTCTCGCCAATTGGTGGTTGAAAGTATTTTAATGCTTTTTTTGTTTTTATCAACTTCCTCATTGAATTAAATTATTTGTCCGATATTTATTTTCATGTTTTTAGTATAAAATTTTGAATGATTTTGAAAATCAATCAGTCATTTTTCCTTTAGTTATATACCTTAATATTGAAAATCGGATAATTGGATCGAAAGATATAAGCATTTAAGTAAACGCAAATCGTGTATTTTTCGGATTTCGCAAAAATCATCATCAAAAACATACCCATTTTTTTCCTACGAACATTTCTCCTTTTTTTCTGTCCGTTTTATCATCTTCTTCGTTTTCTGTTTCCTCAAACTAGTAACAACAAAGCATGAATGAAATAATTTTGTTTATTTTGTTTAGTTTGTTTATTTTTTTTATTTTGTTGATTTTGTTTATTTTGTTTATTCCCCTCACGTTTCGCCCCTATTGTCAAATCTGGCAATGCTAGTACTGACTAGTATTTGACCGGACGACGATAGCGGCCATCTTTACTGTGGAACGGATGAAATCCACATCGCACATGCAAGTGCAACCGACGTTATCTTTAGAGCTTATCCTAATAAAAAGAAATAGCCTTTCATAAATAAAAGAACACAAAAAAAAACTAAACGTAAGATATAATAAAATATATTAATATGTAAAATAAAACACATATATATTTTTAGGAAATAAAAGTTCACTTGAATTATACAAACTATTGACTTTGATTTAAGCGGCTAAATTTCGTTAGGAATAACATTCTTTTATTTCGTTTAATCATCATCTCGGAAAGCACTAAAAGATATCGGAGCAGATCTCGCCAAAATCCATCGAATCCAACAAAACATCCATCGCCTTCATCTTTGTCCACCTACGTAATTCGGCATAACTCGTGTCCAGAGTTGGAGCTTCAACAATTACAGCTTCACAGCCAAAGGAACAAAGGTAAGTCAAAGCCTATATTTAGTATTATTCTCATCTCTGCCCCGTCGATACACAAAACCTCCGCGTTTAATATGTCGTACAATTGTAAAGCATGTCAAAATGAAGACAATGATGAAATGGTCCAATGTGACACGTGTGACGATTGGTATCATTACGTATGCGTAGGCGTGAGTAATGAAATCGAGAATCACGAGTGGAATTGTATCAAATGTCGAACACTTTCACTAGAAAAGGGTCAAAATTCTATTGAAATAATAGATACCAGTCTCGCCATCACAGAACAAGCCCCACCGCCAGTTCCCCTTACAAACATCGAATTAAATCACGACCAACAACCTCTGGATCCCCAACATAATAACGAAGCTAGTGGTTCCACAACCAAATCTCTATTGCATCGTAACGAAGCGGCAGCCGTACCTGCTCGACAAATTCAGCCCACCGATTCCACGAAAAGCGGTAAACCACCTTCAAACACGTGTTCTTCAAAAAAATGTGAATTATTGCTTCAACAGTTGGAAGAAGAGAGGCTCTTACAAGCGCAACGTGACAAAGAGTACCTCCAAAAGAAGTATTCCTTAATGGAGGAATTCCAAATTAATGGCGACGACAAGATATTACAACAAAAAACAAGTGAAAGTACATCCCTAGCTGCGGCGGAACCAAACTCCCCCATCCATTCTCGGGACACATGTGGATGGAACAACACATTTTGCTACAAAGCAAGTGACCAGCCTCTCATGTCTACCATGCAACAACATAGTGGTTCCCCACGAAAAACGACCGTTAATTCTAGGCCTAACACGGATGCATCATTTGGTGAGAGACCAGCAACAAATCAATTCAACTTTAGCAAATCGAATGAAACGCTAATACCAAATAAGCAACAACTGGCAGCCAGACAGCTAATGTCAAAAGAGCACATAACCTTCAGCGGGCGCATAGAGGAGTGGCCTAGGTTCATAAGTTGGTTCAACAGTACCACAGTGTCATGTGGGTATACGGACACCGATAATTTACGGCGACTACAACATTGTTTGAAAGATGACGCGTTCAAAACAGTTGGGGTAAGACTATTTATGCCAGAACAAGTTCCAGCCGCTATGAGGTCCCTTCAAATGCTTTATGGCCGACCCGAAGCTATCATAGATAGCCTCATTGATCAGATTAGAAAAGAACCAGCACCTCGGATCGAAAAGTTGCAATCACTTATACGATTTTCTCTAGCGGTACAAAATGCGTGTGCCGTGATGATGGGAAGTGGTTTAAATGACCATTTGTCGAACCCATCACTACTTCGTGAGCTAACTGAAAAGCTACCCCCTCAAATTCGTTTGAACTGGGGAAATTTTCGTAAGGGCTTAGGTGTTGCTAGCCTTTTAACCTTTAGCGATTGGTTAGAGGAAGTTGCACAGTCGGCATCCGAAGTCGCACCCTTGAACAACATCAGCTCAAACAGGTCAGAACGCAATATACAAAAATCTTCATTAAACGTGCATCATGGTTCGGAAATACAAAAACAATCAACACATTCACATCCGACACAGCCACAACAGACACAGTCAACAGCGGCACAGTCACAGGTGATTCAATCAAAGAAATGCCCAATATGTGAACTTAATAACTGTAACATGCTTGAACAATGCCAGAAGTTTTTGGATTTGAGCCTTAATGAAAAGTGGAATGCGATAAACCGATTTTCAATTTGTAGAACTTGTCTTCGAAGGCATGGAAAGAACCGCTGCCGCCTCTTAAAGGAATGCGGCGTTGACGGATGTACCTACAAACACCATAGGCTTCTCCATAAAGTACGCGGCACCACAGTAGCAGACAGTTCACCCAGGATGAACTGCTATCACAAATTGGAAAACTGCTCGATTTTGTTTCGAGTCGTTCCAGTGACATTATACAACGATAAAAAAAAGATCGATACTTACGCCTTTCTCGATGATGGCTCATCCATCTCTTTGATAGACGAGGAACTAGCAACTCAATTGGGTGTGACAGGAGAACTTCAACCGCTATGTCTAAAATGGGCAGCCAATACACACCGAACTGAAAGAAGCTCAAGAGTTATAGATCTTCAAATTTCGGCAACTAGCGCAAACAAAAAATACAAGATATCTAATTTGCATACCGTCAAGTCACTGGAACTGCCAAAACAAAGTGTGAAGGCCGAAGAACTATCTCGACGACACAGCCACCTGAAAGGTATTCCCATCCCAACGTATTCAAACGCCAAACCACAAATCCTCTTAGGCTTAGACCAATGGAAGCTGAGTATCCCACTACGGTCGCATGAAGGAAAGTCAAACGAACCGGTTGCTTCCAAAACACGATTAGGATGGACTGTATACGGGCCCAGTCCACATCGTCTAAAAGCAAATGAACAAACAGAACAGAAATATTTAAACTTTCACAACTGCGACTGCTATGAACTAGAAGAAGAAAAGCTGAGCGCACAACTCAAAGAATTCATGGCGTTTGATTTAGAGGCCACCACAAGCAAAAAAATTCTTCGTTCATCTGACAATGAAAAGGCTATATCGATGGTTGAAAATAATATGACTAGAAGGCCAGAGGCAAACAACTTTGTAGTTCCTTTGCTGTGGAAGGGAAAGTTGACTCAAATGCCTGACAGCCGTCCAATGGCCGAGCGAAGACTTATACATCTGGAGAAAAAACTGTCAAATAATCCAAAACTGGAAATAAATGTGAACAGACAAATAGAGGAATATGTAAGAAAGCAATATGCACGGAAATTGAGTAAAGACGAATTAAAAATACACTCTTTGCCCGTATGGTATCTGCCAATCTTCCCAGTGGTCAATCACAACAAACCAGACAAGGTCAGATTAGTGTGGGATGCAGCCGCCGCAGTGAATGGAGTTTCACTTAACTCAATGCTACTCTCCGGGCCGGACATAGTACCTTCTCTTCTATCAGTACTATTGCGTTTCAGAGAGCGTAAAGTAGCCATATGTGCGGATATAAAAGAAATGTTCCACCAAGTGTGGATACGAGGTTCGGATCAGCATGCTCAACGTTTTTTGTGGCGGAATAAAGACACGAAAGAAATTGAAGAATTCGCAATGCAGGTGATGACTTTCGGGTCAACATGCTCCCCCTTTTGTGCTCAATTTGCAAAGAACACGAACGCCAGGACCTACATTGAAGAATTTCCAAGAGCCGTAAAGGCGATTATAGAAAACCACTACGTAGACGATTATTTAGATAGCGTTAACACAGAAGATGAAGCAATTACTCTTGCACAGAATGTTACCTTCATTCATAGACAGGCCGGTTTTGAGATTCGAAATTTTTTATCGAATTCTGAAAAGGTTCTCACCAGTCTGGGAGAAAGATCTGCCAATTATGAAAAGAAGATAAGTAACTGGCATCCTTTATCCAATTCAGAAAAAATCCTAGGCATGTGGTGGTCTCCTATGGCTGATACCTTCTCCTTTACAATTAAAACTCATACTGTGAAAAACGATGTTCTGGATGAAAATGGTTGGCCAACAAAAAGAGAAGTGCTTAAGGTCTTAATGTCAGTTTTCGATCCGCTAGGCTTAATCGCAAACTTCTTGGTTCTTCTAAAAATCTTGCTTCAGGAAGTATGGACATCGGCAGTTGCATGGGATGAGCAGATTCAATCGCAACATTTCGACAAATGGTGTAAATGGAAAAAACTAATTCCACAAATACAGAAGATTTCTATTCAGAGGCCGTACACGAATAAATTAATATTGGACGAAAACCTTTCAGTGCAGATGCACGTATTTGTCGATGCCAGCGAAGCAGCCTACGCAACTGCTGTGTATTTTCGTTTTTCAGATGGAAAAACTGTCGAAGTGTCCTTAGTAGCAGCCAAGACCAAAGTGGCACCTTTGAAGATCGTATCGATTCCAAGATTAGAGCTAGAAGCAGCAGTCTTGGGAGTGAGGCTGGCCAAAACTATATCTGCTAGTAAAACGATTGAAGTAAAGGAGAAATATTTTTGGTCTGACTCAAAAACAGTTCTAAACTGGATACACTCAGATCATAGAAAATACAAACAATTCGTTGCTTTCCGTGTAGGAGAGATCTTAGAAGAGACCGAGCCAAAAAATTGGAGGTGGATTCCTAGCAAGAGTAATGTGGCTGACGAAGCCACGAAATGGAAGTGCAACCTAGAGTTTAGTCCCAAAAGCCGGTGGTACCAAGGACCAAGCTTTCTTTATGAACCCGCTGAGGAATGGCCGGGTGAATTTAGGGATACAGAGTCAACGATCGAGGAAATCAGGCATGTCAACATTCATCACTTTGCACGTTTTGAGAAGATTATCGACTACACACGATTCAGCACTTGGGAACGTATTCTACGATTAATGGGACAGGTCTTTCGCTATGCTAGAAAGCTGAAAAGCAAAGGAAAAAAGGAATATTCACCACCATGTTTAATTTCCCTTGATCTCGCTAAGGCTGAGAACTATGTATTTAGGGTATGTCAAACTGAATCCTTCCCTGAAGAAATCGCAGCTCTTAAGGCAGGTGATAATTTTTCCAAAGCAGAGGTTGACAGGACAAGTTCGATCTATAAACTTTCACCCTATTTGGATGAAAACTCCGTAATAAGAGTAAAAGGCCGAATTGATGCAGCCTACGGAATACCACTAAATACTAAACGACCAATAATATTACCAAACGACCATTACATCACTGAAATTGTCATCTTATCCTATCATTACCGATTTTGCCATCAAAATGACGAAACGGTTATAAATGAGTTGAGGCAGAGGTACTTTATTCCAAGACTTCGTGCCTTGTTACCAAAAATAAAAAAAAGTAAATGCCAAATGTGTAAAAACCTAAGGTGTCTTCCTCAACCACCTATAATGGGTGATCTACCAGCCGCAAGACTGCAGCCATTTACCAGACCTTTTTCCTTTATTGGAATGGATTACTTTGGTCCGCTATTCGTCACCGTAGGAAGACATTCGGAGAAACGATGGGGAGTTCTCATCACATGTATGACAGTACGAGCGATCCATATTGAAGTTGCCCATTCATTGACTACGGATTCTTGTATAATGGCACTGAAACGATTTATTGCTCGGCGAGGTTGGCCATTAGAAATCCACAGCGACAACGGGACCAATTTTCGTGGAGCAAGTAATGAATTGAAGGAGGCTATGCAGCAAATTAATATAGATGAATTGGCTAACAATTTTGTAGGCCCAAACTTAAAGTGGAACTTTATTCCACCGTCTTCACCTCACATGGGAGGTGCCTGGGAGAGGTTAGTTAGGTCAGTTAAAAGAACGCTAAGCTTTATAACACCTACAAGAAATCCTTCCGATGAACTCTTGTTAACAATGCTGGCAGAGGTAGAGAAAATAATTAATACTAGGCCTTTGACTTATGTTCCATTAGATAGTATAAATGAAGAAGCTTTGACGCCCAACCATCTACTATTGGGTTCTTCAAATGGTGAAAAATCATTTGGAACTTTGATTGATGATGGGGTCTTATTGAAGAGGAACTGGTTGATCAGCGGACAGTATGCTAATCGATTTTGGCGACGGTGGGTCAACGAGTACCTACCAGATCTAACGAGGCGAACAAAATGGTTCGGTTTTACGAAGCCCATACGAGAAGGAGATGTAGTAATAATAGTAGATCCCAATAACCCCCGTAGTAACTGGCCCAAGGGCATTATTCTTAAGACTATACCTGGAAGAGATGGAGAAATTAGAAGCGCAGTAGTGAAGACATCAACGGGTGTCTATACCAGGCCTACCGCAAAGCTTGCCGTACTAGACGTTGGTCGATTTGACGACAGTGGAAAGCCGGCTGCAGAAACCGTCTTACCAGGGGGGAGTATTGTCAAATCTGGCAATGCTAGTACTGACTAGTATTTGACCGGACGACGATAGCGGCCATCTTTACTGTGGAACGGATGAAATCCACATCGCACATGCAAGTGCAACCGACGTTATCTTTAGAGCTTATCCTAATAAAAAGAAATAGCCTTTCATAAATAAAAGAACACAAAAAAAAACTAAACGTAAGATATAATAAAATATATTAATATGTAAAATAAAACACATATATATTTTTAGGAAATAAAAGTTCACTTGAATTATACAAACTATTGACTTTGATTTAAGCGGCTAAATTTCGTTAGGAATAACAGCCCCCTTTGTCTACTAGGCGTTTCATATTTTTGAAATTCTGTTGATTTTTTTATATTGTATGCCTCCGTTTAAACTTTTTTACGAGTTAGACTTCGTTTTTTTATGAATATAAAACATTCCCTATTCTATATCACAAGCAAAAAGCCTTTAAAGCCACATAAACATAAATATCTGTGTTTTGACTGTTTATGGATTTGCTTTTACTAAATCCATTTATTCGTGCCTACATCGAATAAACGAATAATTGTTTCATAAGGTCAGAATTGAGGGAAGCTTCGTGCGTTAATTTTTTAATTGTATTGTTTAACTTTAAAGTTATCATTATTTCAATGGTTTTCATTTACTATAAAACCATTGATAATTTGGAAATTGAAGATTGAATTCCACTTTCCACACTCAATTTTATTTTGAAATATTGCTTGATTTTAGCTCTGGAAACGGGAATTAATTAAAAATCCAACGCTGACTTCACTACCAATCTTTTTAAACCCTTTTTTATTTGCAATGATTTTCTTTAAGCAATAAAAACGAAGTTCATATAAATTGAAATATCAGTCACTTTACAGATAAGCTACTTTGCGTGACTTATTCTGATGCGAGATTTATTTAAAATATAAAAGGCAATAATTACTACATATTCCTTTACAAGATATATATTTTCTTAAGAAATTTCAATTTCATTTTTATGTTGAAGTTTTAAATTGAAAAAAGAAACAGGAAATGCTTATAAACAGGAAATCCTTTGAGAAATTATACAGCTACGAGAAGATAAAGCGAAGCAATTCGGCAGCAGATGAACAGTAAAAAGTATCTTCATAAGTGGTGATAATAAAACTTTCATGTGCTCAAGTGTTGTGTAAATATCTGCACTATATGATTATACGATAAGGTATGTAATATGTATGAATATGTATGTATGTGTAAGAAATATCTTGTCGTATCTGTTACTCATGCTTGGTGCTTCCAGTGTCCTTGAAATACAGTCTAATGGTGCTTTGACATGCTTATAATGATTTTCTTCCCCCCAAAACGCTCTGCTCTAAGTTTTGGAACATTTTTTCTGTTTGAATTCGGCGCGTCGATGCCATTAATTCTAGAATTAGGTGTAGGTAGAGGAAGGCACTTTTTCACTGACAACGATGGGACACAGCAACGAAAGATGCCTTTTTTGAAATTATTGTTTTTTTTTTTCTTCTCATCTCTCTTGAAAGGACACCACTTTAGCAACCCTAGCTTTCCAGCATGACACATACTCTGTAAATTGTCTCTATGCTCGGATGGTAATGAAGGACGACAAATTACTATTAGATGGTAGCACTTGTGTCGGTTTAAATGAGGTAACTTTATAAATTGGGGTTCACACACGCGCTAGCATGAAAAGTGAATCCTTATCGGGGAAATTTTGACCATGAAAAATGAATATGAACTTATACCTCAATTTTTCAGGTTTAACTGTGGAATTTCTTTGTCTGTGGATATTTCATGTTTATACGTTGAACCTTGAATATATTGATAGCTGTGGGTTCAAATTGTGACGTCAATAGATAAAAGGTTACCAGACACACTCGTTGCATCGAGGATAGAAAGAGGGGGCTTTCTAAATGCGTTTGCATCTTAAAAACTTTATGATCAATCGTTAATCATAGCGGTGGTGGTGGTTGTATGGGTGGTTCTCCTTCGATAAATTTAATTTCTCGCAAGAGGAAACAAAAAAGGATAAAAGGATGAAGAAATGAAGTAAAAGGATGCAAAATCAGAAATTGTAATATTTGATTTATTTCCTTGAACTCTACATTTTGTTCTATCATGGTATGATGGTGTCATACTTTATGATAAGAGGTTAAGGCGTGTAGGGAGGAGAATGAAATATAATAAATCCAACGTACTGTGGTTGACTGCCATTTTAAAATTTAAAAAAGAAAAAACAGAAAATTGGTTAAAGCAGGTATAGAAAAAGACTTATAAGCTTTTTAAATTATTGTGCATATAACAATGTTATAAGGAAGATCTCGATAGTTTTTCAAGTCGTTGCGTTGGGTTAATTTTTAAAAATCTATAAAACACCATCATCATTCACATTAGATTGTTAAATATTTAAAGTTGCAAAATCATAAATAAAGGAAGTTATTTTAATTAATATTTTTTTTTGAATTTGCCACCCCTACCAAACTTTCATCCGGGGCCTGTACCCAACAACAATTGCAGACGAATATTAAACGAATGATTGCAAGGCCGGGAGCTATACTAGTTTTCAATTCATATATCACACGTAAGCTGCTGACGTCAGTCGAGCAAAGTAGAGGAGCACTCTTTATAATTTCAATTACAACACACAGTTCAACCACCCGCAAATATGTCCTTGAGCACAATTATTATTATTGAATTAAAGGACTTTGAAGCAACCAGAAAAGCGCCAGAAACAAAAAAAGTTAATCCAGAGAGTCCAAGGATCTGCTTACAGACAGTTTAATAGACTTTGAAGACATTTAATCTTGAATCACACATTAATAGGATCATAAAAGGAATAGTTCTTCCATTTTTTCTTATCTATCGTGTTGTTTTTTTGCATGCGTAAAAAGACCAAGGACACAGGGATACTTATTTCTCCTTTTGGAGGCATAGAAAATCGTTTGACAAATTGCTGTTGGGAACAGTAAATTATAAAAGCAAAAATATATACATAGATATACATATGTATGTATATGCAGATTATGTACTCCGATATCACAGAAATGAGCTTGAAGCGCAGTGTGGGGCGGATGCAAACCTAGCGAACAGATTATCATCCGAGCAGGATAAAAAAGACGTCGCACGATTTACTATATCTAATGTAGGACACCATCTGCTTAGGCAGGATTGAAATTTATGCATGGATTTAAACGGGTAAATTATTTCTACGATATTTGCTAGAATTTATTTTTATTATCCTCGCTTCGCTGCTGTAAGGATCAACTGTTTTATAGTAAAACAAAAATATAACATTGTCTATATAGTGCTTGTTGCCCCTCCACCACCCACATCTATTCTGCTCAGCAGCGGTAAGTTGTGATATGGCTTATTTCTGATCACACTTTGTACGTGCAATTGTACAGAAGTATCCTGTTTCATGTTGCTGCTCTGGAAAACGGATTAAATCAAGCAAAATGCTCTGTCAATGGCTTGATAAAAACAGCTGTGGGTGTTCTTGTCGTCATCATGCAGCAATTGAAATGTGCTACGTTAGTGAATGGAACGTGTTCCAGAAAGCAAAATATACATTCATCGGTACTTATACACACATAAGTATTTATATCCTTAACCGTCTCGAATATACTCCGATATGAAAGAGGATGTAGCGATGACTACGTGGCAGTGCTTTGTATTGTTATTGACTCATTTCGTCCGTTTCGTTGAATAGCTTAGTTTAAATGGATCATGGGTGGAAAATGCTTCAATGAATTCAAATTATGAGCATTATAATATGATTTGCACTATCTTCTGATTTTCGCTTGAATGGTTTTGTGAGTTATTGATATGTGTGTGAATGAGGTAAGGTAAGATTAAGCTTAAAAATGGATTATAATGCTTCTTGCTAGCATTAACTTTGTTTAACTTCCAAAGAAAATACTGCTGCTGGCATGGAAGGTCACGGTCACTGTTTAGTTGATTGAGGCAAAATTATGAAAAATCAGGTAGGTGAAGGTAACTGTAGAAAAACAAAATAAGTAGGTAGCTAGGTATAACATTAGAACAAAATTGTTCATCCATCAAACTTTGGTAATAAGTTCGTCCTGGCTCTGAGATTTAGGATCATAAGAGTTTGCAAAGTTTTGATGATGGAGGACGAAATATGAAATATCATTAGATTGATAGGGATGTGGAGTTTCTATTTTCATAATGTTTTTGGTTTATTCAAAAATATACCTTTGTGTATTGTTACAGTAAATGCATATTTGCTATTCAAGGTAAGAGAGCTGGTGTGGAAAACAAATTTGAACAATGTTTAGAAAATAACATTTAAACATTTTTGAACAGCAAGAAATTCATTTCAACGTATGTATCTCTGAAAAAATGAAGCTAAGAGCTTTAACTTGCGATAGGTTGGGCCAAAATGAATTTTTTTTTGGCAAGTATTATTGATTGGTAACAAAATAATCACTATTTTTTTTTAAAGTGCCTCAAAATTAACAATTAAAATTTTCAATGATCATTTTCAATGAAAGCTACATATATGTATAACTGGCAACGAGTAATTGCGCCTTAGGACTAAACTCGAGTTTAAACTCGGATTATATCCAACTGAAAAACTCCGATTAAGTTTTTCATTACTTTTATAGCTTACGGTTTTACCACTGTGTATGGATAACATCCATTCGGTAAAGTCTAGGGTTCTTTTAAGCTACTCGTTTTTAATCGAACTTGTTAAAATGGCTCTTCTACTAAAGTCATGTTCAAGCAGTTATTATTCTTCAATCATAATAATATTTTGCTATTGTGTTGTCTATTGTATTCGACCATTCGAATGAGTTGAAATGAAAAAAAAATAAAACACAGGTGTGCAAGACTTGCAATTGTGTGGAGAGAATCCCTGTCGAGCGAATAGGTTTCCGTACAAATTTGAAAAAAATCTATCCAATAACAGTTTTATTTTTTGTTCTCTTCTACCGTAGCAACTGCAATTGGGAATTAAAAGTCTTTCACCTCTGCACACTTGTGCCCTACATTTTTGTGTGCAGATTTTTACTTGCGATATAAAGGTTTTATAGGACACGTTTTGGATTGATAAAAAATTCAAATTCAATTTTTCTTCCATATGACATAATAACAATATTGTAAAAGAGGCAAAAAGTTGTTTGTATTTTTATTTTTTTAATATTTCATGATGAATAACTCAATTAGTGTATATTAAAACTTACGTGTAATGTAATGAAACAGGACCAAGGGGTTAAGTATAGAATATCGAATATTATTTTAATGTACGTTACTTTAACTTATAAATATTTGTGTGCATCAAATTTTTGGGTACAGGTTAATTCGACTCATCGATGTCCTTTATAAGAAATGGGTTTCAACTAAGAGTTTTTCAATAACGAAATAAAATGATGAAATCGAATCGGAAATTTCTTCCTCGCTTTCTTTTCTTTTTGTTTGTGTTTTTCTGACCTAAATCGAAATCTTGGTTTAAGGTCGCAAGCAAATCCATAGGACACATCTGATTCTGAAAGCAACGGTAAGTATCAAAGTCTGCTAGTGTAGTGTTGACTGCACCACTTGTGATAGTTTGGTTGATGTGGTTTGTGGGTTTTTCACAAAGCGAAATTAAAGCCCTCGCCGACTTAGGATATCATTCTATTCACTTGTGTGGACTTGTGGTGCCAAGGGTTGAAAGTTTTTGTTTTTATCATGTATTTCTCTTTTTGTTTTTTGAAGTGAACTCTTCCTTGGACAAAATCGTGGATTAGAAAGAAATCACTTAATAAAGTTTCTCAATCGAGGGTGTCAAATTCCAGTGGTGTATTGAAGTATTGAAAAAGTTAAGCTAATTGAAACCTTAATCACGTTAATTTGCAGGGGTTCATCGACTTTTCGAGAGATTAGCGTTTTCATTATTTGTCTTGGTTGAGAGAAGTATAATATGTAATGTAACCATTTTGTGAATGAGTGCTTTGAAGTGGTTTTGCCTGTAAGTGGTCCAGTGCTTCAGAACTGCGTAACAAGAAGCCGAGCGAACACCCATTGCGGGAAATGGATGTTATATCTAATTAGCAGAAAAGCACTTAGAGTATGGGAAAAAGACTGTGCTGAATGTAAAAAGGAATACAGGAGCTTGCCACTTATGTGTGATGGAAGTGATTGGGGAAGTCAACTAACTTTTGTTTTAAGAATGATGTATGGATACCATTAATGTAATTGCAAACTATAGTTTATGGTATCTTTTGGAAAATTTAATACACGAGTATTGCTTATTCTTTCTTATAAAAATGTTAAAAGCTTTATTTGAAATATTAAAGCGGCGGTAAAGAATAGTATGCTATTTATTTTCTCTGTAAAATCAATACAATTTTTTAAACAATCAATGTTATGATATTTTTTCATATTACACAATTTGGATCTTCGGCGTCGTATACATTAGTTGTTTAAACCACTGAAAGAAGTTTTGTTTCTATTTTAATTTGAGCTTTATGTATGTAGATATGTATGTATGTTATGTATGTATGTATAAACAAGATTATTTTTTTCAAAGGTTTCTGATAATTATATTCTCAAAATTTCTGTATCACGTCAGACTTTTGAGATATTTTTTTCTAAAAGTAACTCTGAAACTAAGAATGTTATCTTTTTTTGTGAAATTGAGTTGAGATTATTGAGATTATTGTTTCCACTAAACATGTAATGCCATCCAAAAAATTTATTTAGGACTAAAACTAACGCCTATCTTAGTTAAAACTGTTGACATATCATCAAGGAACGTCATGGTTTTCTTAAAATCAGCTCCTACGATTTTTAAATTGTTTTATTCGTTCTGTTAGAAGTATTTTTTTTACTTCTTTATAATCCTCTTGATGAATGCACATTAGATATGCATTTAATAATTTAAAACCTTTTTGTGTGCCTACTTTTTGGCTTTGTTTGTTTAAGATTTAAATATTTTATGCATCCCTTCGATCTCTTAATTATACGAATACAAATCAAACTTTTATACTTTCGATCTATTCAAATTCCTCCACTTACGATTCGAATACTTGTATGTAGTGTCCGACCGAAGCTTCGGCTTCGGCCTTCGGCTTCGGCCGAATTCGGCCAAAAAAACAACATTCGGCCAAACCTTCGGCTTCGGCATTTTAGGCCGAAGTTTTGGCCGAAGCCGAAGAATCTGTTTATTATATCGAGCATCGTACTAGGCGCCGGAAAAAATTTCAATTTTTGAAATTTTTGAATAACGAAGAAAAGATTGCAATCTTTTCTTCGGTAGGTATTCAAAAATTTCAAAACACATGTGTGCCATCATAAAAATTATTACTAAAAATGAATTATATATTTCTTTTTTCTTTATAATTACTAATTAGTTATTAGTTATTTTTATTTTATCTGTCTTATGTTTTTTAAGCAATAAATTTTAATAAAAATAATATTTTTATCCAATTGGAAAAGAGAATTCTTGACTTTTTTCAACCTTAGGCTTCGGCTTCGGCTTCGGCCGAAGATTTTCTTTCAGCCTAATAATTCGGCTTCGGCTGAAAATCGACCTTCGGTCGGACACTACTTGTATGTGTTTTTGAAGGCTTAAAATTATTTAGGACTTCTTTTAAGTGCCTACGGAAGATCGTGCTAACCCATAAATTCTAGCAACTTTATTTATATTCTGATGTATTTTTGAAGCCCACATCCTTTATCCAACCTCAATTTTAACTTGTAAACATTTTTATGCTAACTTGCATCATAAATTTCTTGACAAAACAATGGATCCATTTCCATCACATATATGTATATACATATACATACATACATACATATCTACAAAATATTGTTTGTTTTCAAATTGGATTTCAAAAATATTTCCTACATATGTATACATTTTTTCTCCGTTTTTTTTATTTGTGAAAAATTCACAAAATCAATGTCTCACGTCAAACCAAGTGGCATAGCTTCTCTGTATACATATGTATGTCTCTGTCTGATGAATGATGATGATGCTTTTGGATATTCCTATATAGGTTATCGTTGATATTGTTTTATGTTGCATTGCATACCTGGTGACAAAATTTCTGAACAACTCGCAACGAAAATTGCTTCATTCAATTTAGTTTCCTCAGGGATATGACCATAGAGTACCTATATTATCTAGAGAACCGACTTCAGCGCTTTTTCTCTTTCACCCTACAAGCTGCACTGAGAGGATTTCCTCCACAAGGCTGAATATGTGTTAGTTGCCGAATGCATTTTTAATGGAATCGCACTAACATAGTGATAATTTAATGGATATTGGCTCAGTTTTGCTCAGTGCTCAGTTCTCCCACCAGATATGAAATACTTTTTTTAAAACTGCATTATAAACGATGTTCATACTTCTTGTAAAAAAAGTCCATCGCTGGAATTTGATCTCTCTTTTACTGAGATGAAAACAAAACACAAAACCCAACCCACCGACCCTCAGTCACATCGGAGCTGCGATGGTGGAAACAACGCCTGCGTGCACGTCTTTCTTTTCTTTTTTTCAGCAATGTTCGTATTTTTGTGTGTATCTTTCAGAATTAAAAAGATGGGGAGAGAAATTTGAAGAGAGATGCGCTATATCTAAAATTCACACGAATTCACGGACAGGGAATTTAGGAGAGTGTTCTCTTACTGTGCTCAAATAAAATTTGCGGGTGTTTTAGGCAAGGGGGGTACGAGTCGGTTCTCTAGATAATATAGGTACTCTATGGATATGACAACACGATGTGAAGTTTCCACTTGTGTGCATGAGTGTTTTTTGCATGGAAAAGTGCTCATTCACCTTCTTTCGGTGCGTTTGCATCAGTCCCATGCTAAAATAATTGACTTTATAGACTGTTGCTACACATTTAGTTGACAGAAAATTGTCATCGTGCACCGTGTTTATCGGTGCAATGCATGGTTTGGAAGGTTTGGCCCTTCCTTACCCATCCAATTTGCTAAAACAAAATAAATCAGACTTGCAACTTCCAATTAGCATGAGAAGATGTGCATTTACCTTGAATAGAAATCGGTTCTATAAATTATGTCCTCTTACATACCTTGTATTGAGATGTAATGCTTTGATAGGTACACAAATGTATATGATAACATGGATCCATTTGGAAAATTGTCAATCACTTTAGGTCCAATCTAATAAGAGCGACATTTTCGAAGTATGTAAGGGTATAAAGGACAGAATCAAATTATAAAAGATCTGCCATCGACAATTTCTGAGAAAAAAGTACAAAAAATTCACATAAATGAGTAAGTATTTCTCAAGGTTCAGTGAATGATAAAATTCAATTTGATCTTTCGCGAACGAAAGGGATTTTTTTTTTGTATTCGTTCGCAAATTATATTGTGTGGTTTCCTTAAAATTTTAATCGATTTTGATGGAACTTCCTACAACTTACCCTATTTCTCTGATAGCGTTAAAAATATCAAGGGAAATTACTCAAAAGGTCAAAAGTACTAAAAACTTCAACAGACAAAAACGGTTTACTAAAGCCACTATACTAGTATAATTGACAACCATCATTTTATTAGCTTTGAGTTGCAAAGGCACAAATATATATTAAATAGCACGATAAGAAAAAATCTGTCTGAAAATTCCATAGGAATTAATTCAGCTCCGTTATGATTAATTATGAGCGAAGTAATCTTAAAAAAGCTAGTCCATTGTCATTTACAATTTGGGTCTTGAAAACCTTACGATGAACGACTGAAATACTAAATAGGACTAAGAAAAAAGACTTGAATTCTAACTCTTTAAAAAAAATTAATATCTCACTGAAAAATACAATTTCTTCAAAATTTATAAATATTTAAATTTTCAATTTCATCAACTTTTATCTTCTTCATCTTCATATCTCTGATGAAAGTCTAATTTGTACGAGGGCTTACAGCCGTCTATTAATTTAAAACCATTTTTAATTTATCGTTAAACTCATTTAAACCCAGCACCCAAAAGTCAAAATAAAAAAGAACTGATATTACCAAGTGAGCAAGTTGACTGACAGACAACCTGTAGTGAATGTAATGAGTCAATTCTATGAAATTAACTGAGTAACGGTTCATTTAATATGCTCATTGTTCATTCTTTTGCTATGTTAGGTTTAGACTGCGTGTATAGTTTGGTGTGGATGCCTCCTGATAAATGTTCTGTGTATACAAATACATCATTCCACCTGAAGAAATTTTTTGCAGTGTTAATGGTTCACTGAACTTTTCATTAAGCTACGCTGAATGTAGCTTTTCACTTTTAAATGCACCTGATCCTAAAAGCACTTTCCCCTTTTAATGAGAGCAAGAGACATCGTTAAAGTTGGAGCAGAACTCTTAGAATACACCCAGCCCATTTGAATGGTTTGCCTCTAAAGCCTTTCATGAGAAAAAAAAGTTCAACAGTCGTTAACTCTACAAAAGCCTATACCTTCTGTGCATGCAAATATGTCAGATCCATTGAGCACAGGACTAGACCAATGTAAATTGGCTTGCTATATGATGTTGATTGTTGGTATATACATACACTACACTACACATTAGTAGACGTACTTACCTACATATGTATATATGTACATACATATGCTATCTTTTCAATTTTGTTTTATGAATGAAATACGAACTTTGTATCTTTAGATTGTATATATTTTTTTTTTACTGGAGATAAAGGTACAGATTTCAAGTTTTTGTTATATGCGTCAAAAACTTAACAAGAGATCTTAATTAAACCTGGAATTATGATAATAGACGGTGTGTTCATATATTTTATCCACATGACCGATTAGCTTTACTTTATTGAAACTAAGCTTTTCGGGTGATTCACTAATTACTAGCTTCATGTCACTGCTCGGATTGAGTAGGTAATCTTTTTTTTTTCTAAGCGGGATTTTGTCATAGATTCCTCGAGACCCAAATAGTTTCAATTCTACAGCCTTCCATTTATTGAGGTTTACAGTTAGTTGCATGCACTTAAAAGCGTCTGGTCTAACAACATCGCCAAGTTAGGAAAAAATCACCTCGTGTTTGGACTTACAATCCTTACCATATTATAGGTAGGTAAGGTACATAAAGAAAATTTCTTCGGAAACATTTCCACAAAATATAAACCATCATCAAGAAAAAAAAAAAAAAAAAACATATAAAAAAATCCTTTTGTGCCATTTTATACTAACTTGTTAAATTCGAATAAAAAATAAAAAAATAAACATCTTTAAGGTTTCACCTATTCTTTGTTTATGTGTATGTATAAGGCTCACCAATGAACGGAATCAAGGACGTTATGCTGGTCGCAGTTAAATTGGGCAAAATTGCAAGGCAATATGAGACATCCAGTGTTCTTGACCCCTTCTGTTGACAATGCGATTGTCAGCAAAAGGATCGATTTTGATAACCTCAACTACTTGAAATTGAGAAAGAAAAAAAAGACTGCAGAGGCAAGTATTGGTTTTGTGAGAAAAATTGATATTTAAAGTAAGCTATGAATGCACACTCAATTTTATGTGGTTGGCTTAAAAAAGTGGTTAAAACACATTAACGTATTTGATTTTTTTTATTTGTCGTGTTTAATTAAAATTTAGTAACGTTGGCTTACGTTACGAATCCACTCTACTCGTTTAAAGTGTTTAAAATAATTGAATTAGCTAAATTCAATTTTATTTCCTAATCAAGATATATGTTTAAAATGTTTGTGCCATTTATACTTTTAGTGTACTTTTATTCATCTGAACTAAGTTATGACTTGGGAAGCTACTCTACTTATATCAAATGTTCAATTTTTGTGTATAATTGGTAAAAGTATCCAATGAGCAACTACATGTGACCCTAGCGTGCATTTTATTTTATTGCAGCAATGGCAATATTTGTTTTCGAATAAAAAAGAAAATTGACATGTTTACGATGAGAGAAGGACGACGAACGTATAGCCAGAGCTACATTGGTGGCATATTCTTGTAAAACGAGAACATCCCGTTTAAGAAGGCAAAACGTAAAAAAATCTTCGTTTACTGAAAATTTCCCAAAGGAAACTGCTGTTGGGATCTGCCAGTAGGTATAGTAAAAATGTCAATGGTTATCTCGGGTTATATTATATTTTCTATTATTAATGATAGTAAATATGTTTGCGTCAACAAAATAATAATATGATCATATAACCTTTTTTTATTAAAATGAAAATCAACAAAAAGCTTAGCCAGTGAAATCTTATACCTTTCTGTTGGGTATGAAGACAAATATCAACATTTATATCTGCTCCTCGTTTTGGGGAATAAAATAAAAATAAACTGTATGCTTTAAAGATAGTCACAGTTAAAAAAATGAAATTCCACAAAGGAGTTTTAAATAAATATACATATGTATTTAAATATAACAGTTTTGTTGTGCAGACAAATTGTAGATTTCAAATACGTACACAAAAAGAATTACATTAATCAAATCAAGTAAATGAGTAGTAATTTTATATAAAAAATTAATGTATAGGTAATTTCCCAAAACAAAGCTTATATTTAAAAAATTAAATTTGCTTATGTTCCACTTTAATTTTTTGCTCCTGCTGTGACCTTATTGTTTTATCATACAAATTACTTTTGATAAATTTGAATAATTAATTATGAATCTTTTTAAGTGCTTAGTAATGGTTTTAGTATAGGTACATAAACAATTAACCGGATCTCTTCTATTTTACTTTTTTTATTCAAATATTCTTTATGTTTACAACGTTGGCCCAAAGAATTACTGCTACACTTTGGAAAAATACATAACACAAAAAATGTTCGCTCTTTAAGTTTGAAAATTTTAAAATAAAAAATGTTTCATCCAGATAAAAAATTTTCTAAAATTCAAAAAAGTAAAAATTTGGGTTTTTAAAATGTACCTACTTTTTTAAAATTAAAAAAAATAATCGTAATTTTCCAATTATAAATCTATGCCCAAAATAAAAATCAATCCCTTTGAATTTTTAAAGAGTTAATTTTTAATTCGAAGAAATTTCGCAATTATGGTGAGACGTCGTTTACTTAACGTAAACTACTTTTGCATCAAATATAAATTACTCATAAGCTGTTTTTTACAAGCTTTTGAACGCTCTCATATTTTTTATACATTTGACTTTTGTCGTTAAAGGCCACTAGCAATGTAAAAATGGAAATTATGTTCAAGAGCTTTAAATAATACAATAATAATTTAAGTTCAAAATGAATTCACTATTAAATTTAAAGTCCCAGGTCACATTCACATGTCTTTGTGTTAAATTTTTAAAATTAAAAATTTTCAATTCAATAGCATATAATATTATCAGTTCAAAATGTGGTCACTTTAAATTCAAAAATGTTAACGTTTTAAAAAATAAAATAGACAACTTGATTTAAAAATTGACACTTTTAAATACAAATTTGGTACATAACATTGTGATGCAATTTCCTAGTGAGGAAATTCGAAAACTTTTCGAATGACGTTTCAGTTTTGTACTAAAAATTCGCATTACGAAAGTGGGGTTTGACATTTTATGATAACATTGCCTTTATTTTTGAGTTTTTCACGTAAACCTTTTTGTGGCTTGACCATTTTTGTTTTAATTTTTGTGCAAACAGTATTACATTTCAAGTTAGTAAACAAAAGAAGAGCAAGTTCGTGCGATCTAGTCCTACATATTTTGTTGCTGAGCTGGTTTTACACTTTTAAAGAAAACACGGCTAATATTATTTTTTTGAGAAGTTTAAAATGTTTCTTTCTGTGTGATCCTACGTACAAATAAACAAATAAACAAATTACATACTTTTAATATATCGATAAATAAACTTTAAAGGCTTAAATGCAACAGTAAATTAATTTTAAAGACTGAACCATCACATAAGATTAACAATAATTCAAAACGTAAATAATGTTCTAAGCTTTCTTGTACTGAATACCTAGATACTATATATATATATTATTCTTATATATTATTCCAGATTTTATTAAATAAAAGCCACTTATACCTTTCTTTGAAACAAGAAATACAGGATAAAAATGTACCTATGCATGTAGATATATGTACGTACATTGTACAGATACACAAAAAAGGCAGGAAAATAATTTTCGATTGTCAAGGTTTTATATTTCCCTCGTTCACTCTTTATATTTTGGTACGTCGATATTATAGAGAATGATACACCTTTATCTGGGGTGGGAAAATAAAAAAAAACGTTTCTACATATTTTGCACTCAAACCAAAAATAGCTGGAATATATTAGATATTTTCTGAGAAAAGGAGTTCTACTAATAGGGTGTAACCGTTCAGAAAATACATCAATTTTAGCAATGATGACAAAGCTTTTTTCAGTATTCCCTACTGTTTTGCTGTTTCTTGAAAAATGAGTCACATGAATGTGTACAGCAACAGCACATAGGTAGACAGAGAAATATAAATATACTTTTGATCTACTAAAAATTCCCATACATAAGCATTTATTCCAATTTAAAACTGAGTGCGGGATTTAACTATTGAAAATCATTAAATTACCTTAACTTTTTTTATTTACCCCATTTCGAGGGTGTGCTGTGCAATTCGAGATTAGCTAAATCAGCTTCATATGAAGATTTTATGAAAAACTTTTGATTTTGAATACATGTCACTGTAAAACCTCTAAATGTGGAAATTCTAGAATTTAACAGTAAAACTTAGAATTTGTCAATAAGATTCTTCGGTAGATATAAGTTTGAATTTCTTTGTTTAAATAATTTATTCCTCAAGAGAAAATTTATATAAATTTGATATATAAATTGTCCGCCACATGATGTCATGACAACTTACTTTTAGTTATGCCAACTTACAACAGGATTCAGATTTTTAAATATTTATCCGCATTAATTCAGAGTAAATTTATTTGTATGTAAAATATTAATCGACATGACGTTTCGAAAATTTGCCTTAAAAATTTGATACGCAATAAATTTTTAAAAAGCCCCTGATGTATACATTTTTTTATCAAGTCACCAGAGCCAAAATTTCACACCTCTAATGAAAAAAAAAACAAGTCTAATTTAGTATAACATATACAATTGTAAGGTACCTACATACATATGTACATAGGTCTGGGTTAACATCGAATGTTTAAACGAATCAAAAACTTGTCCAACGCACGTACCATTGTACGCCACGGGTTACTAATATTGAACCATTGTAATTGTTAAATTGATAACCGTGATTGTCAATTTCATAGATTGCCCCTTAAAGGTAAGCTAATTCGAATTTCGCCTCTGGGGAATTACTCACGGTTGCTCTATAATCAGTAAACCTTCCGAATTAGTTGGACACACAAAAAGCATCACAACCACAAATTCATCTCATAGTCATTTCCTTATAATCAAAGGAAATATCACAACACAAAATTGAAGCCAAATTGGTTTGAAATTATGGAACTAGTTTTCACCAATAAAGGATATTGATTTAATCACTGGAAATGACATTGCAGAGGTTTTCTCTGATCCTTGGAGGGAATCAAAACGCCGATAAATTGATTGGTTCTGTATTGAGAGGGGTAAAAGTTATGTGGGAAAGCATTTTGTCCATAGCCGTAAAACTGTCATATGCACTCAGGAAACTTATAAAGAGGTGTAGATATCTAGGTGGTGTGTGTATGTACTACAGGGTAAGTATATCACACTCCATAGCAGTGTATGTTTTTTTCTTTTCATGTTTCAACTTCAAACATCTGTGTAGGACTTGGAATTTCCGTTTCCCTTTGATATCCCACTTCAGCACCCATGTTGAGACAGATTTTATTAAATTTAACAAGATACACAAGTCCCACCTCCTACTAACACCCTAACAACCCCCACAGCATGCATATCTCTTTTTCCGAGTACAGGATGTGTCATACAATTAACCATTCAAAACCCTTGGCTGCCATTGCGCGTATATCCGAGATCCGTCCCGAGCTCCATTGCTTCTTGTACCACAATAGAACGATAAATTCCCCACGTAAGCTCTATGCGGGTGAAGGTTGATGTGCGGTAAGTTGTATACGTTTTCAGCGTTCGTATAACTGAAGCTGTATGTACATATGTTAGTCACATCTTTAAACGGATAAGACTTAGGTTACATATATTTTCTAAAAATGAATGTCGTTTCCGGATCAGCAGGTCGCAGGGTTGAAGAGGAGGTTGTTGTTACGCTGTAACAATAATAATTATACTCGTTAGGCTGTGGTAATCTGTTAAAGTATCAATTCAACTGAATTTATTTGGCTTTCTAGCAGGATTTTTTGTTTTCTCATTTCACACGCTTTTGGCTCGGGTATATATGTACAAGTAGATTATGGTGGGCTGGGCATGCAAGGTCGATGCAGGACACGTTTTCTAGATATATCATAGATGAAACCTAGATGGATTGATGATTGCTTTGAATGTGTGTGCTGGTTTCATGTATTTGATTTACACCTGTCATTGTTAAATTCATTTTTCATTATATTGGTGTTGACATTTCGTCCTTCCCCCAGTTCCTGAGTTTGTACCTGATGTACCTCAGTGGGAAGTCCCCATTTAATTGATTCCGAATTGACAATTAATTTATTACGGTAAAATGGATATGGAATTTGTGGATTGCCATATTGAAAGCAAGAGTTTTCGAAGTAGACACAGTGTTATATTTGGTAATTATTGAAATATAATTAATTTGTCAACAGAGAATTCAGATTCAGCACACAGGAGGACCAGAGATGGAGATTAGAGAGGTGTATGGTATATACCAGGTCATACATATGTGGTCCCCATTAAATAGGTGACAATTGATTATGTACATGGGTCACATGGGGACAATGAGGAGTTTGACCACAATGATAGGGGAAGGTAAGTGTGATGGGATGAAAAGGGCTGAGTAGTTGTGAGGTCTGTATATGACATGGTCGATGTCATGTGAAATCGGCCATGTGCCATGGTTTTGTGCTATTCCATAACTTAAAGTGGGCTTTAAATGGGTGTAATGCAAATATTGTGATATGTATTGGGTTTTGATAAAACAAGTGGCTTGGAAGGCTTGTAAAATGTGATGGAAATTAATTTGTTGATTTTGAAATTAAAATGATAATCTGATTGAGAACATTCAAATTTAAAACCAAGAAACATCTGAGATTTGTCATTTTATTATTTCTTATGAAATATGTCTCTAATATTATGCTTTCAAACATGGGTAATATATTTTGGAATATACACCATTTGTATTGAAAATATAAAATTATTTATAAATATAGGACTTAAACCTGAATGTTTTTGAATTGAATAGGAATGAATTTTAGTGATTTATAAATCGTTTAATTTTTTTAATAGTTTATAACAATAATTTGCAACATTCAGAGCTTCTTGTACAAATCAATAAATATGTACCCACATGAAATAATAAAAAATTAATATGGAAATTGAGAAGACATTTATTTTTGCAATCATAGGAAGCTTAAAAATAAGTTCAAGACCATCAATCACTTCTAGGATTAACGCCAAACTGATTTAAAGAGTAAAGTCGTTTAGTTATCCTTATACATATTTGCACAACATAGAATGGCATACTTCGGAAAGAACACGCTCAACTTACAAGAAACAATTACATTGTTAAACAATTGTGTTGGGAAAAAACTATACCTTTTCTTGAAAGACATATTAAAATATAGATTGTTACTTATAACAGAATATGAACAGTTAACTTTATTTTTTTTTTCCTTTTCTTACTTTTCTAAAAATATATGCCAGCCGAGCTGATGGCAAAGACAAAGCTTTAAAATTCCTTTTAAACATTTGTAAATGATGTATGATACCAAAGAAATAAATGAATAACTTACTTACCTTACAAATCATTCACTTTAATTAAGATTAAATAATAAATTTTTCCAGAATATACTAGTTATTTAAAGTTTATTTAATTAAAATATCGACTGTCCTGACGTGTTTCTCTGTTTCTTTGTCAACGCTTCGTTTTAACTTAACGTCCCAGATGTCAATATTTAGTTTTGTTTATATAGACACATTTACATACTGTGGTGAAGACGAATCAATATTATTTATTTATTAGTTTCTGTCGTCCCAAAATTTCCCAATTTTATGGTTATCATTATTTTTGAAATTTTTCAGTGTTTTTATTTTAATATATATATATATATAGTTAGGCTATTAATACTATTAAATCTATAAAAACAAAACCAACATGTTGGTAATCCTTTTAAATGCAAATCATTTATCAAGGTTTATGTGCATAAAATATACAACATCACTTCGAATATTTAACTAGTTTTGGTTGGTGGTTTGCTCTATAATTAATATCCCCCGGATTAAAACATACAACTTAGCTTGTTTAGCATAATAGAAAAATGTGTTCCAATTTATTTATACACAGCTGAGAGACGTATTATGCTGAAAAATTACAACATATTACATATTCCTAAAATTGTAATTTATCATAAACTCAAAGTTATGAAAACTATGCTTTTAATATATACAGTATAAACTATACATATATGTATATATAAAAAGGACAAGATTAATTTATACAGAAAAAAAGAATACATTTATATAAAATAAATGAGATGGAAACTATACACAGAAAAAATTCTATGTACATACATATATGAATCCACTCATATCAGATTAACAAGCGGTTAGAAATTATATTCAAAGATTCAACAATTCCCTTGCCATTCGGACATAGGCCACTCGCATAGCCCACAAAATTGTTAATATTCTTAGCTACAAGTGTGTTTTAATATCCCCTATTTCATATCTTTTTGAATAAGTCCTTTAACTCATCTTTTTGTAAATAGAACAATAGACTCCACCCAAAAAGTTGAACGATAAATTTAAACAGTGCCTTTCCATTTCAGTGATTTTCTTCCCAAACTCAAAAGATGTTCTCCCAACGGAGTAGAGGGTAGCCATATTCTCAGTATTCAGAATCCCAGATTCAAGCAAAAGGCATTTGCATGAGTATTCTGGTCTTTTGTCTTCAATCAAAGTCAACTTCTAAAATGATGTTCTCGAAGAAAAGGGAATTTGAAGTATGTTCCTCGACTCTCGTTCAGGGTGATTGAGGTATGAAAGTTTAAATAGTTGGAAATTCAAAGTTTTGAAATAGTGTTCTGTGTTGTGGAGCAACATGAACATCCATCCCTATGGGCATTTTATTTGAATATAAATTCAAGACTTATTCCTATCCACTACACACCCCCTTTGGGTAAAAGATTTAATTTGATCTCCTAGTAGCTACTGTTGGTCTTGATTGGATGTAATTCACATGATAATGCAGTTAATAAAAAATAGATTGCCTTTAGAATTTTCAAATGTACTCGGGATCCAACATTTACAACTACAAACATCAGGCAATCAAATACACGACTCAGATAAAATACGATTTGATTTGATTTGAAAGTTTTATATACTTCGTATGAGTTGGGGTTGAGAAAGGCATTTCATTTCATTTTGTTTTTTTTTGTTGTAGTATTTTTAGAGGAAGGGAAAAGGCGTCTATATATAGACTGCCTTGCCAAATTGAATGGAAAAAGCGGATGCTTTCTCTTTTACATTAGTGATTCATGCAAAATTGGCCGATTTCTTAGGTTGAGAAAGCTATTAGATGTTAAGGGGTGCAATTTGTAACCAAGTTATTTTTTTTAAGATGAAATCGTATTTTCCACAAGTAAAAGGTTTCAATTGAAGTGAAATTGAGAAAACTATCAGTGATTGATATTTGAAGTATTAAACCTTTTATAAACGTTTTCTTGTTAGAAGCAATTTTGATTCAAAATAAGGCAACCATTTGAAAAGAGTTTTATTTGCAGATAAATATAAAATACTTAATTTTTGTTTAGTTTTTTTGTAAGGAACTGAAACAGTCGCACTCCAATTTTGAGAACTTATTTTACATCGTTATAATTAAAGTAATTTATATCATTATTAATTACTCGAACCTTCACCCTTGAGCCTATTAGAAAAGAAAAATGAAAAACAAGTGTACATAAGTTCTATAATTGATATTTTTTTTTACTTTAAATTTTGGGATGTTTCAAGGGAAAAGTCTGTGGCAGCGTAGGAAAGTGTTACATTTGGGTTTGAAAAGGAAGCTGTGGAATGTAAAGTTTGACGTAGCAATTCCGTCAACCTGATGTCTACGAAGTGAAGATTGCCATATCTAAACTGCTGAGCTGTTCAAAGTGTCAGAACGAACACCTTAGTTACTCTAAATAATATCAGGTACATACCCTCTGGGGTCCTTCCGCCACTGTTAGAGCTGCAATTTATTGATGATTTAGGACTTATTCTATTTCTATGCATGTACTTAAAAAATATTATTCAAATAACAACAAACACAATCAGTGGATTATTTTTCGTTTGTCTTCCCTATTATATCAAATTAAATTTATTTGTCTTGTATTTTTATTTTTATTTTAAAAGGTTTACTCAAAACAGATTAATTTTTTCGTTATGTGAAAAATGACTATAAGCTCCTTATTAAATTACAAATTCACGTCTCGTCGTTCAGAGAAGTGTAGACCTTGTTTTATCTCCCAAAGTTTTAAATACCAATTAAGAAGTCGTTAAGCTATTCTATCTTTCTTCTTGTCTGGTTATTTTTCAACTTCCACTCAAACAAAGCTTATCTTAAAGCAATATCTCTAAACGCGAATGTGAAATGCTTTCTACATTTCAATCTCAGGATTCGCTCTTAATAAAGCAAAAACAAATATTTGAACAGAAACAATTTGAGTATAAACACTTTTGGAATATTTCATGTGTGCGACAATCAGAGTTGCTGTCTGCTTCGGTAGGATTTTCCGAGTTTTAGAATAAAAAGTTAATTTATTGGGAAACATTAAAATATATTTGAATGTGTAGATGTATTTACAATTAAAGTAGGTTTTTATAGTAATTAATAGTGTCTTGCCACAAAACTAAAAATACAAATTTATTTTTCGTTTTTAATAAATAAAATCATTAAGAGAGTTGGGGTACCTACAGATAGTCTTGTGAGATAGTATAACCTTAAAAGATTCAGATTGGCTGAACACATGTTGATGTGAATTGAGAAAAGGAAAATTTCGGAAATTATGTGGAATCATTTTCCTTTAACAAAAAATAAAAAACCATGAAAAATATTTCCGTACGGGCTATATTTTTATTATGTTACAGCCCGATTGTCCCCAACATCACTGATGCCCCAAAAGTCACAGGAGAGGTAAAATTAATTTTGGGACTTTTTCGAATTCTCCCCCACAGTCACAACTTGTGAAAGCCAAAAAAACAATCGAAATTGTGGTCTTCTTCAGAGGAGGTCAAAACCAAAAAATTACTTGTGCTTTGTTATTTTTATTTGACATTCTATACACATAAATATGTACGTATTTTGAAAAAAAAAACTGAAATTTTGTTAGATTTGTGACTTTCGAATAAGAAAAAAGTAAAAATGGGAGTAGATTTGATTTTGGTGCATCTAATTGGATGGATAACCTTCATTCGAAAATGAAAAATAGGATTTTCACAATGACACAGACTTTATAGACATAGACTCACAGACATTATAGCTACTAGTGTAACACTATGGCAATCCTTGTGACAACTTCTATGTACAGTACATATGCATTAAACACCTCGTGAAAAATTTACAATATCAACTAGAGATGAACATTCCTATGTGCCTTTGTGTTAATGTATTTGTTTGTATTTCTATATTTTTAATAGCCACAGAACAAAATCTTATGTGTTACATTTATTTTAGGTGAGGTTAGTCACACTTGTAATTAAGATAATAATTTTTAAAATTGCTGTGGGTCATACGATTTCTTGTTTTTTTTTTTAAATGGAGCCAAACAGTAGCATATAAAAAAAGTAGGATAATGAAATAAATGAAAAAATATAATTGACAAATATTTCCTCAGGATATCGATATGGATCTACTGAAACGTGAAACACATTTTTATAACAAATATTTTTTTCTTTAATTTATACCCATACATACACATGTACATATATAATATTGTATATATATTTATATTATCAAAACCAACCTGAATGTTCAAAGCAAATTTCGCTTTGAGAAAACTCTTGAACCAAATTATTGTATGCTCTTGTGATGATGCATGTTCCCATATTTGCTGTGAGATTTTTGTATTTTATGTTTTTTTTATATTAGGTATAGTGGGTAAATTTTAGGATACATATGTTTATATATAACATACATACTTGAATATAACTATATCTATTGATTTTTTTAAATTAAAAAAACTCAACTGCATGAAAACAAATATATGTACATTTTTGTAATTGGAATAAGAATGTTTTTTTTCGCATTTTTCATTGAAAGCAACAGTTTGGCTATTGGTAGTTTCGCAATTATTGTAATATTGAAAGTAGAAAAATACATATGTAGGTACAATGTCAGAGAAGGTGATTTTGATTTGATATTTTTCGCCAAAACAAATATCTAAATGTTTTGGTCTTAATAAACGAATTTGTTTGTAAATGTAGGTATATCTAACACAGTATATACAAAAAATACGACTTAAAAATGAAAATAACCATGTACTAAAGCAGGCAATTAAAGTTGTTATGACCAACTTAAGCTTTCGGGTTGCTCGTAGTTCGAATAATATATGTCTAATGTCATATGGAAATGGAAGCAAAGATTTTACTAGACAAGTTGCTAGTTGCTAACTTTGAAGTCTCTTGTGTGACTTCAAAATTAAATAAAACTTCGTCCTTAATTTATTGACTTTTAATAAAAAATATCGAAAGTTGATGAACATGTTGCCTTTTAGAAGAAATAGATTTGTTTTAATAAATTCCAGAATTTCTTCTGTCACGTGTTTTTTTTTGGTTTACTTTTTGTTTCTTGTTTGTTCCTTTTGTTAGTTTTTGGATCCTTGGATCATTTTATAAAAATGTATGTACCTACCTATGTACTTATATTTTGTTTAGTAGCCTTAAATGGGTCACTTTTGTAGGTTTTAATCGGTTTTAATTTTGCTTAGTGAAACAAAAAAATAGGTACTTCCAACACTTTATTATTCTTTATTGTTTAGAGTTTAACTTACAACTTATTGTAAATACATAATTTTATCACTCGACCATTTGAATGTACACACTCTAATCTTACGTTGTACACACTCTAATCTTACGTTTAAATTCATTCCATGGAAATATTTAAATTATTTTAAAATATTTCTTTCTTGAAAGAATACAAAATATCTCGACTTCAAAAGACTTCTATCCAAGTTGTCCAGGTGCCCGCATACATAACCTACACAATATACCGAATATTCTGAAATGCTCGTACATGATTTAATTATATAAGATTTCAAAATATGAACATCTTGAAATTTTTAACATTGTTGTTTGTTTTCTTTCAAATGCTCGTTTTGCTGTTTGGTTTATATTTTTTAAGAGGGATGATTATTTCACTGACAAAAGCTTCTTAGAAAATATCGTAGGGTGGTATTTTTTTATTTTTTTAATCGTTTGAGAGAAAGATACTCGCTAAAAATCTAAAAATGTTGGAAAGAAAAAAATACATATCTACTTTTGTTGGCCTTACCTAAATTTGATATCTTTAGGTGCGGTCTCATTTTCTCAGTACCTTTTCGGTGGAATAAAAAAATAAAATTTTAGAGGCAGATAGCTAACGATTCCCATCTAAGATTTTTTTTTGTTCTTTAGGCGCTCAATGCAGATAAATTTGTTTGCTTTGGTTTTAATTAAGTTGTGCGCGGGTTCAAAGGAGAAGAGAAGAAATTAAAATGGATATCTAGCTAGCGTATTAGGTCAAGAAGTGGTCTCTTTTGTTAAGGTTGGGGCTGATAGGAGATTTTGAAAGCTTATGCTTGAGGGAGTTTTCAAGGCAGCTTAGCTAATTTTTGTTGGTTCAATCTTAAAATTGCTTACATTATTTTACAAACAAAAAAAAAACTGTAAAGGAATGCTTAGTACAACAAGCTTTTGTTCAAAGAATTAAAAGAAATTGTGACTGCTAATGAAGTTTTTCGAGCTCAAAAAAAGGTATTCTTTATTTTGACCTCTGTATAATAGTTGGTTTGGTGGAGCTGGGTGTCAATATATCTCAAAGACATACGCAAGCAGTTGAACTATGGCTATCATTAAGCCTTTTGCCTTACGTATATTTATATAAAAATAACAATTGAAAAATAATTAAGTGTAAGCATATTTTAAGTATATGTTTACACTTAATACACTCGGTGGAATTACTACAACAGTTTTATAAATAACGAATAAATAAATACTAGAGTAATTCCACAGAACCTGTGACATATGGGGTTTTGTTCTATCTACCATAGAAAGGGACGCGATGTGGGAACACAATAACTCTGCACTTCAAAGAAACTTAAACAAATTGCATACTAACCTAAACTATCCAATTTATATTTATTTTCTATGATATATTGAAACTGAAAGAGTCCGAAACGTGTAAATTCTAGAATTTACCAACAAAACTTTGAATTTTTGTTGTTGGTAAAAGTACAAAATATGTGTTGGTTTCTTAATTAATTCACTACGTTCTTATCATATTGATAGAATTTATTTGAATTAGTAGTCTTTATACCCCATACCTTAAAAATAAAAGGGAATTTTGATTGATTAACTATCAGAATCAAACTAAAAACCCAAAATTATCTCTCATTTTATCTGGATGGAAAAAAAGTTATGATATTATTTATTTTAAACTTGCGTCATTATTAATTTGAGTAACTTTAAGATGTTTTCAAAGACAAAAAAATATCATATACATATTTAATGGGAACAAATATAGGTCTTGTTTATCGATAACAGATTTAATTTTTGACACTACTTCTACAAAAGATAAGAATTTCTATAAAAAATTAACTTAAAAAGATGCGCTTTTGCCTCCCCAAAATCAGATTTCCTACCTTTAATTGTTGAGTAAAGATATATTTTAAAAACAAAATTAATTTTGTTCGATGTTTTAATTTCTTCGTTTTCAGTTATTATTTGGCTGTTTTTCTCTAAGCCAAATGCCATTTTAATAATAAAAACAAACATACGTAGACTCAAAAAAAAAAAAAATTAATAAAACCAAAAAAAAAATCATTTTTCCGTTCAAAATATATAAATGTACCGCAAGGGAAGATATCAGCTTTTTAGCAATTTTTCCAAGAATTTAATTTTTATTTCTACAACTTTATTTCTTTGATAAATGTTGACGACCCTTTAATAATATAATGTGATAATATATGTATAATGTGACACTATATAGGAGTATTCTCGTGTGTTGCGTATTTATTGTCATTTTATTCTTGTTTAGTAACCCTTATGTTGGTTAACCATAGAACATTGTTTGAAATATTTTTTTTATATATCTCCCAGTTTTTTTTATCATATATTCCCTTGATATGTTAACGTATTGTGTTCTTGGAAAAAGGAGCCGCAACTATGTTCAGAAAGTGACCACTGACCAAAATACGTTTGATATTCTATTTTATGATTAAACTACGTACAGTGTTTATGTACATAGGTATACCCTAACCATTTGTCTAGTGTACTAATTCTGTTTTGCAGGTAGTTTACTTTTTTAAGTTCTATACTTTTATTTATTTTTGATTTTTATATAAATATTTTAAGTTATGATGGAATTGAAATTATTCCTCATTAAAATTTTATAAGGATCTTTAAGATACTCTTTATATACGAGAACCTATAGAGCTCTTCTAAAGCTAAGTTAAATCTTGTATATTTTATTTCAGAATGGGATAAAACTTTCCAAATATCATGATTTTTAGATAAGTTCTCTTGAAGAAACGAGGCAACATCATAAAATCTATATTGGATTTATTTAAAACTTGAATTTCTATATTTTGAGATAAATTAAATAGAACAATTGTATTTACTATAATCAGACAGAGAAGGTGGTTTGTAAGGACTGTTTTTAATATTTGCATGAATGGGAGTAAATATGCAAAACAAAATGGAATCAATTATAATATAGACGTAATTTAGTAAAATGCGTAAGTTATTACGTTTCAATGGGTTAGTATTGAGGATTTAAATTATTGGTTTTTATCAATATAATGACAAAAAGTTAAGATTAACTACTAAAAACCTTTTGTTTTTAGAAAAAAGGTATGGACTTTTACTTGAGCTTAAGAAGTACACAATATACTTATTTACAAAAGTTTTAACCATTAAGAAGTAAGGAGAACGAGGAATAGTGACCTGATTTCGAACAAATGTGATAAAATATAATATTACAAGCAAACTTACTTACTTGATTGGCTTTCGAACTATGAAAGGTCTCAGCCTGAGATTAGATACGGCTGCTTTCCATCCCACTCCGCTATGGCTTGGTCTATAAACTACAGTTTCGGTCTTTCTTGTCACCACGAATCTAGGGGTTTTGGTATCTCTATCTTTAATTCTATCGATGTGTTCTAGCAAATGTTAACGTGCTTTGAGGTTTTGACTGTAAGGACAATATTGACATCTTTGTTTGCGAAAATATAACTTCTCCTCCATTCGCCCTCCTCATCAAAGGAAATTAAAATTTTTGGAAATTTTTCTGGTCAACTCTCCCGTTAACAACCTCAGTATATTTTTAGAATTATATTCAACAAAAGTTAAATTAATTTACAATATTAAAGTCATCTTTACTTGAATGGACACAATCTCAACTCTCAAATAAATACATATATATTAATTTTCCCAAAAATTCTCAATTTGTATTTGTAATCCATAAAATTAAAACAAAAACTTCAACGTTCATAAAATAATGGTGAACGTAACGTATGTACATATATAAATTTTGTTTTTCTTAAAAAATCAATTCTTTGTCAAATGTTAATGTTATGAGGCAACTGAATAAACATTATATTTGCATATACCCACACATGACCTGAAGGTTAAATTTAAACCATATTTGATGCGTAGATATATGTTTTATGATTCTTTTATATTTATAGAACGAGTAAACAAAAAGAAATAGATAGATAAAAGTTCCTACAAATTTCTAGAAAACAATTTATTTTCAAATAACGAAATATGTTTTTTCCTATCACAAGAAAAACTCTAAAACTCCCGAGGGCCATTTTTGTTGTTGTTGCAAATCACAATCTCAGAAGATGACTTAATGCCTTGGGCAAAGTTTAGAGGAAAAAAAAGTAACAGCTTATACTACCAGTGAAAAGGCAATCTGACAAACAAATTGATAGATACGTAGATATTATACCTACTGCCTTAATATTTACCATATTCACCCTTTGTCGATGGTCCTTAAGGCGCGACCAGAATGATGCCACAATTTTTCATTCAAGGTCGATCACCAAACCAGGAATTCTCGGATGCCACGTTGGCTCTCAAAGGCTGAAATATCTTATTTTTTTGCAACGTTTTGCTTCATATACCATCGAAGGGACTTTCAATATCTTGGAATGCTGGTAAGACTACTCTCGGAGGTGTAGTAATCGAGGAAAAACATTAGAATACCAGGGTTTATTATGATATAACAAACTCAAAGTCAAAATATGTGCCGAAGGATTTTCGAGTTGTTATCGCGGGTATGTGTGTATTAGTACCTCTTGTTACACTGAGAATAAATTGGTGCAAAACCAAATATAAAGTAGATGAATAATGCATACAATTTGACATTAAACAATAAATTCAGCCATTGTTTTGACAATATATTGATTCCATTTTATTAAAAGCGTTATGGTGCCCTAATATATTCATTGAAATAATTGCTGTAGCTTTGGATGAAAACTATTATTATTATTATTAATTAAATTATTAAAAAAATTTGCTTAGTTGCCATAAACTCACACAAAAACACTTCTATAAACACAGACGGTCTTATTTATAAACGTTGTCTAACTTTAGACAACTATTCAACTTTAGAAAATGTGTTCAAAAAGCTTGTTTGTTCTTGTCTTATAGCTGCCTAACTTAGACACAAGAGTAGATTGTCTTAATCGTGAATAATGTGATATTTATTTTTACTAAATAAAGCATATTTTCACCAATTTTAAAATATGTAGTTAGACAGTGTCTAAGTAGACAAAAATCTAATAAATACGACTAAGAATTTTTAAATTTTTTAATCATTTAATTGGCTAGTAGGTCAGCAGGAAAGGTTTATATAATTTTGTAAATTGATTTTATATTGTAGATTTAAGACTTTTTTGATCGTGGTACTGAGACATTGTAAACAAACGAACACTTAACGGACTTACCGCGATTAAACCTTGAAATCTTTTCGAAACGTTGGGCAATAATAAAGAAAATATAATTTTGATTATAATAATTAATCGAAAAGTCCGTTAAGTGTTCGTTTGATTTTATATTATTATAAAATATTATCACTGTAAAGCACTTTCTTTAAGTGTAGATATATAAGCAAGTTACTATCTTTTTCTCTTTTGTGTGTAAGAGGCAGTTACATGTTAGGTTGTTGTGGAATTTTCTCGGTGCGTCAGCCGCCGCCGTTGAATTGATTTAACAAGTGATTGGAACATACGAATCTTGTGGGTTTTAATGAGCTGTTAGTGTTGTTAAAAAAAATATCCTTACAAAATAATTATTATAAGCTGTGTTGTCAGCTACATAAACGTCTAAAAGGTACATAATTTATTATGAAGAAGACTTTATGTATCTTAAAAGAAGGTACAAAAGTTACTGCACCGACGGAGATTTCAATAAATTATTAGATAAAATATCCCAGAATATTATTCTCCTGAAATATAATATGCCAAAACAATTATGTAGATTTCAACAAGGGATTTCTTATATTTTATTCATTTTCTCATGGAATAATCTCAAAAACCAGAGCTGAAGGCGGAAAACGAATAACGGATGGAAATTCATAGTTCAAAAGTATGCTATTAAACACGATTGTTGTTCAGGGTTCAAAATTTAAACGATTTCTGTAAAACTATGTAATCTTCCAGGCGTGAATTAATATTATCGTTAATAAGGGTCAGTAACTCTTTGGGTTGTAAACCCTATTTAATAACGATTTTAATACTTAATTATATAAATATCCAACGTGAATACCCATTTATGGTAAAAAAAATCAATACGGATTTTAACATTTGAACAGACATCTAAAATTATGTTTAAATAAATTATTTAAGAAGGTTCATAATGTTAAGCTATAACATATAATTTATAGTCCGGGAGCTGGTCGGACAGACATTTTCCGGGCCTTTTGGCGGAAAAATGGTCACTTCCGGTTGCATTTTTGGGTGTTAGGTTATACCATAGAGTCAATGGAAAATTTAAGTATAAGGTAGAAGAGATTTGATCGTAGATTTCAAATCATTTGGTCGGACAGTCAAAATCCGGGCCATACCCTCTGTCCGACCAACTCAAAAAACGGTATTTTTGGTGTCGGCCTACCTCATCGAGTCAATGGACAAATGGGGTATCAAATGAAAGCTTAGACTGTCTACATTAAGAATCTACTGGTCGGACAAACTTATGATGGGCCAAACATGCGTCCGACCACTTTAAAAAAAAAATATGTTATAAATTTCTTTAATATTTTTTAACTCAATATCAACATTTTTTAAGCCAAATTTAAATAAAATTAGTACCAAATGAAAGCTTTAACTGTAAAATAAATGAAAAAAATAACTGCAATGCAAAAAACCCCACCAAAATTGATCATCAAAGTTTTTGATCATTTATTTTATAGAAAATTAAGATTTTTGTATTAAATAAAAAAAATCATAATTAAGAATTTAAAAAACCATGTTTTTATACCAACAAATGACAGCAGGTACCTACTTATAAAAATTATAGTGTGTTGGTTGTAATAGTAATTATAAGAATTTTATTTTATAGTACAGTAACTTTGTCGTCTCATAGGAGGAAGACCCTGCGTCAAATCCGGTAGTTCTGATTTTTTGCTGAGTTGTTTATGATGTTGGCCTAATGAAGAAACCAATTTTTCGACCTCGAGCGCCGAACGCATCATGGTCAAAAATCGAAAAAACCGCGAAATTTTCGCGTTTTTTTTTTTTTTTTGTTATTGGCGATTTAAACCCTAAAGGACTAGTTTTCGATTTAAACTTTGCTAATACGATTTCAAACTCACTAAATTTTCTTTAATTTGAGCTATGAATCGTGTATGTAGAATCAACAGTTTCCAAAATACAGCTTCTCAAAAATTTGCACTAATGTTTTAATAACAACAAATAGCAAAAAACAGAATCAAAACAAATTAAGCGTCTTTGGCATAAGATGCATCAAACTTCTAAGGCTTGTAAACTGGGTCAAACGAAGAAAAAAATTGTATGGGAGGTGGTGCCTATCTCTCCCCGTTTCAATGGAAGGGGCAATTTTATAAAAAAAAAACTTGAAATATAAAAATCACCATACATAAGTAATGGCACAACCTACAAAATCCTATAGCTTTCCTTAAAACCAGAAATCTATTATTGTATTTTCTTTTAAAATAAAGTTGTTTTAATCAATATTTTTGAAAAAATTTATTTTTTAACACAAAATTAAAAACAAAACAAAAACAGGCATTTGTTTTAACATTAGAAATGTTTAAACGGAGGCATACAATATAAAAAAATCAAAAAAATATGAAACGCCTAGTAGACAAAGGGGGCGAAACGTGAGGGGAATAAACAAAATAAACAAAATCAACAAAATAAAAAAAATAAACAAACTAAACAAAATAAACAAAATTATTTCGTTCATGCTTTGTTGTTACTAGTTTGAGGAAACAGAAAACGAAGAAGATGATAAAACGGACAGAAAAAAAAGAGAAATGTTCGTAGGAAAAAAATGGGTATGTTTTTGATGATGATTTTTGCGAAATCCGAAAAATATCCGATTTGCGTTTACTTAAATGCTTATATCTTTCGATCCAATTATCCGATTTTCAATATTAAGGTATATAAAGAAAAAATGACTGGCGTGTAAGAGATTTTGGGTTTTCAAAATCATTCAAAATTTTATACTAAAAACATGAAAATAAATATCGGACAAATAATTTAATTCAATGAGGAAGTTGATAAAAACAAAAAAGCATTAAAATACTTTCAACCACCAATTGGCGAGAGGAATATAGTATTTTAAAGCCGGCGCGGCGGCGGAGTTTGTGCAATAAAAAACCACAATCGTGGCAAATTTGCTTCGCGTCGGAAAAAAAATGCTAAATGTTCATATGTACCTACCTAAATTTGTAGTCGGTATAATAATTGTAAAGAAACATTGTGTTTGGTTTGGCTTGCTTATAACTTCGGTTCTAATAATCCGTTCATTAAGGTCTTAAAATTTAGCTAGAATATCGGACTACATTTTTTGTATTATATCATTGCACAGTCACATAAAACTATATATGAAAAACCCTATTAAATTGCGTATTTAATAGAAACAAAAATTTAATACAAAACAATAATTTTTTAAACCACATGTATTTGACCCTTTTTAGGAAAGTTATGATGTTGGTACCTATGTTCAGAAAAGTTGCTCAACATTTAAATTTGACATTCATACATAAAGCTTTTTTCATTTCTAATGTTCCTCAACTATGCTGGAATGGCAAATCGGGTAAATTTTTAAACAAATTTTTGTTTGTTCCTTTAAAAAGGCTGTATTTTAGAAACATTTAAGTCTACAGAGACGTTTTTAGGCTCAAATGGAAGGCAATATCGTCAATTTTAAATTGTAGAATGAAGATATAATCGAAAACTGGTCGTTTAGAGTGCCAATAACTGAAAAAAATGCGAAAATTTGGCGTTTTTTCGATTTTTGACAATGTTGTCTTTGGCTCTCGAGGTCAAAAACTTGGATACTTTACTAGGCCAACATCATAAACAACTCAGCGAAAAATCAGAACTAACGAATTTAACGCAAGGCTGTCCTCTTTAAGGTGGAAAGGCTACTCGACTGTTTTCATCAAAGTAGATTTTGGTATTTTTTGCTTTTTTTTCAAAACTAGAAGACATGCAGGCATAGGTTTACGATCTTTGACTATAAATTGATAAGAGCATTGAATATTAAACACAAAAATATTGCTTAGTAACGTAAATTTTGGAAAAAAAATTGTTTAAAAACAAATGCCTGTTTTTGTTTTGTTTTTAATTTTGTGTTAAAAAATAAATTTTTTCAAAACTATTGATTAAAACAACTTTATTTTAAAAGAAAATACAATAATAGATTTCTGGTTTTAAGGAAAGCTATAGGATTTTGTAGGTTGTGCCATTACTTATGTATGGTGATTTTTATATTTCAAGTTTTTTTTTTTATAAAATTGCCCCTTCCATTGAAACGGGGAGAGATAGGCACCACCTCCCATACAATTTTTTTCTTCGTTTGACCCAGTTTACAAGCCTTAGAAGTTTGATGCATCTTATGCCAAAGACGCTTAATTTGTTTTGATTCTGTTTTTTGCTATTTGTTGTTATTAAGACATTATTGCAAATTTTTGAGAAGCTGTATTTTGGAAACTGTTGATTCTACATACACGATTCATAGCTCAAATTAAAGAAAATTTAGTGAGTTTGAAATCGTATTAGCAAAGTTTAAATCGAAAACTAGTCCTTTAGGGTTTAAATCGCCAATAACAAAAAAAAAAAAAAACGCGAAAATTTCGCGGTTTTTTCGATTTTTGACCATGATGCGTTCGGCGCTCGAGGTCGAAAAATTGGTTTCTTCATTAGGCCAACATCATAAACAACTCAGCAAAAAATCAGAACTACCGGATTTGACGCAGGGTCTTCCTCCTATGAGACGACAAAGTTACTGTACTATAAAATAAAATTCTTATAATTACTATTACAACCAACACACTATAATTTTTATAAGTAGGTACCTGCTGTCATTTGTTGGTATAAAAACATGGTTTTTTAAATTCTTAATTATGATTTTTTTTATTTAATACAAAAATCTTAATTTTCTATAAAATAAATGATCAAAAACTTTGATGATCAATTTTGGTGGGGTTTTTTGCATTGTAGTTATTTTTTTCATTTATTTTACAGTTAAAGCTTTCATTTGGTACTAATTTTATTTAAATTTAGCTTAAAAAATGTTGATATTGAGTTAAAAAATATTAAAGAAATTTATAACATATTTTTTTTTTAAAGTGGTCGGACGCATGTTTGGCCCATCATAAGTTTGTCCGACCAGTAGATTCTTAATGTAGACAGTCTAAGCTTTCATTTGATACCCCATTTGTCCATTGACTCGATGAGGTAGGCCGACACCAAAAATACCGTTTTTTGAGTTGGTCGGACAGAGGGTATGGCCCGGATTTTGACTGTCCGACCAAATGATTTGAAATCTACGATCAAATCTCTTCTACCTTATACTTAAATTTTCCATTGACTCTATGGTATAACCTAACACCCAAAAATGCAACCGGAAGTGACCATTTTTCCGCCAAAAGGCCCGGAAAATGTCTGTCCGACCAGCAGTTTTGTAAACTTCGTGACATTTACTATTCGTTAATGGCTAAATTTTCCATTGACTCGATGAGGTAGGTACTTTTACGGTCGCCTCCCACACTATTATAAAAATTTAAGA
Organism: Epistrophe eligans; assembly: GCA_951394125.1. Lineage (NCBI taxonomy): Eukaryota > Metazoa > Arthropoda > Insecta > Diptera > Syrphidae > Epistrophe > Epistrophe eligans. Next base: position 100,013,245 of record OX596030.1, read on the forward strand.
AATTACATAGAAAAAACAGATATTGCTCAATTAAATTAGAAAAAATTCCTTCCAAAATAATCAATATTTTTTCATAAACGCGCCTAGTCGGTGATGTCCTTAAGTTTATTTGTAAAGAAAAAGGTCTTTAAAAATATATATATATATATATATAAATATATTATTCTACTATAATTACTGCCTACTACTGGCGTCACCATCATATTTTCTAAGCAAAAAAATTTGATTCAAAATCACAATTATTTACTTATCACTTTTTGTATTAGGTTTGGAAATCAAAGAAAAATCCCCTCTGAAATAAGGAAGGTAATAAAGGTTATCACCGCATTTATATTTTAAGCCCAATGAATGTTTACAAAACAATCTTCTTCTTAGAGTAGAATATTATAGTCCTAAATACAATCAAAACCAATGAAAAAAGCACAATCGCACAATCCAAGTCTAGAAAACTAAACCGATTAGTGAAAAAGCTCAAGTCCTTAAGGGACTTGATTTGGAATTCAATTAACATGAAGAGCACATCATAGAGACTTTTAAATTGAGATAGTTTATAAGGATGCCTCCTTCTTAACGATGGTTTCGTTTTATTGTAAAGAAAGTTGAATTAAGCAAAATCTTCTGAAAAAAAATCATAGATAAAAAAAATGAAGATTAAGGATGATAAATTTTTTATTTGTATTTTTGTTTTTTTTTCTTTTTACTTATTCATTCGGGAGTAGATATACATATGAATGAACCTCAAAGGAAAAACGATGTATATTTGTATTTATTTAAATTGTTTAGGTTACATTTCATACCTTCATTGGTAGGTCTTATTTGACCCAACCAGTACAATAACGTTTTAAAATTAATGAAAATTTCTTTTATGAAGTTTTTGAAAAAAAGTGAATTTCAGAAATTAATGGAAAGATTTAAAATTTAAACAGATTAATTTGTATCCTCTTTCAATTTCCGGTAGAGAGTTTGCTGAAAAAAATTATTTCGTGGTGCAAGACAATCTAAGTATTATCAACAAATATTTTGTTAGATTGGCTTTTGAAATTTTAATGGTGCCAAATAAATCCTTTTATTTAGATGCAGGGTAAATCAGTTTTTACTTCTTTAAAAGAACAAGACGATGTATCACAGGCAGATTGTGTTCCTTTATATTGTAAGCTGTTTTTGGTGAAAATATTTTCTTAATTTTTCTTTTTGACATTTTTGAAGAAAATTTTTTTCGTAATTTCTTTTTTATTTTCACTATGCTCAACAACTTTTAAAATTTTATAATGATACGAAAATACGTACATGTATAAACATAAATATATATTAGTGAAAATTACTGTCACTGAAGCGGGTTATTATGTTACTTATAGTTCTGAAAATTCTTTGAAATAGTGCACTCGGGCGTATACGTGTTTTTTTTTTATGGACCTTGATACCCAAGTGAGATTGTTCGTTGATCGCGGTGCCAGTTTATTTTCTTCTATTATCTGTAGGTAGTTGGCCGGGTTGGACGGATGCTAGGCTTTCTGATCGTATCCTTTTGGAAAACTAACCAAGTGTACACAACCAATCCCTCTATTGAAAAAAAAACTATTCATTGAAATAAAATAAATTCTTTTGCTAACGACTGATCGATTTCTGAATGTGAATTATATGAAAAATTAGAGTTGCGAAGCGGCCGGGTAAGGGTTCATAATGATTATGATTATGAGTAAACTCCCGAGGTTATCCCATTTTTGAAAAGTATCTCGTTAGGTGGTTTTATTTATCGAGCGTTATCACATCATTAACCGAAGCTCATGTTGGAGATGATATCATAACTTTAAAATTTCAAACATATTAAATTTTGCTGGCGAAGAACAAACAGCAATTGTTAGGCATACTCTCAGTTATGAATATAGCTTATGCCTAGAATGAATATGAATGAATATGAACATTAAAATATTTTCTAGAATTTTTATCAAACCAGAAAACTTTTTAGTTTGCTCCAAACAATGGCTAAGTATTTTAATATACTACATAATACAATAAATAAATTACATTTCAAACCAAAGTGTTATCTTACCTATTTTTACGCATTAACAAGATTATTTTTTAAAAATTTATGTTTTTAATCAATGTGAATGTAGTGTTATTAAATGTTCAGAGAAATATTTTAACATCTATTGTCCCTTGTATTTTATGATAATTAAGAAATTTAAAAACCGCAAAAAACCCCTTTTCTATAACAGAAAACTGTTTTGTTGGTAAACACTAAACATCCATTATTTGATTCTTTTGCTTCCATTTGTGGTGTAATTATTATTTGTGGAGGGATCAACAACAACAAAACCAAAAAATGTAGTTAAACAAAAGCAATAATGAACGGTCGAAAATAATTACGAAAAAGGGATTTTATGGACTGTGGACATCCAACTGGGTCTACTAAATGTAGTGAATTTATTGCCATCCATTCCGAGATTCATAAATATTAATAAACTCCTTAGTCCTTAATACTGCACCGTCTTTGTCGTCCGTTTGTATAATGGGAAGAGGGATTTAATTTAAAAGATATTTTATAAAATACTTGGTTTAGTATCAAAGACTTTTTTTTTAAGGAAAAATTAAATTAGTTTTTAATTGTTTTAGTATCTTATTATATTAATTTGTACACCTCAAACGGCAGCATTCAGGTCGCTCTCTGAACTCTCTAAGCTCCTCTAAAATAACTGTATTAAAAAAAAGCTTAGAGTAAAAACGATTTTTGATTAAGGCTAAAATTGGAAACTTTAATTTAGTAATATTTAAAAAATTAATTAAAATACTTCATTCTTTATGTCCTATAACATTTTTTTTCTCATTTTAATTTAAAAAAGTCTTTTTCTGGACTTAAATTATAAATCTAGTTACTAAAGTTAATTTTAAATAAAAATTTCAGATATTCAAACTTTTAAGACGGCAATACAAATTAATACATTTAAAATATTTAAAAATCATAACTTCATTTAACTTAAAGAGTTCAACGTCTTTCCTTTATTGCCTCACACTTTAAGAAATTGTCGAAAAATATTTAAAAACAATCTGAAACCCAAGATGGCCGTTATCAATTTCACACAACTTATGACATGACATGACATGACATGACAATTGACATTACTATGAAACAGTTGAAACCAACACTAGCAACACCATCGTCAACAGCACGCTATAGAAGCCAGCAAATATTTTTTAAACACATTGCCAACAGCACCGCTATTTCATTTCTTACTTATAAATAAGAACAATAAACAAGAAAAGAACTTTGCAAAAACAATAACAATGACAAACACAAGTTCCATAACTTTTTAAGATTTTGTTTGCAGTGTGGTGCAACTGAATATCGTAGGATAGTGGAAGATTAGTTGTGAGCAATGCACCAGCAAATGTAGGACTTTGGTCAAACGAGGCTGTTGACGTTGTCGGTCTATGTCTAATCTGTGTTGAATGTTTGAAAAATGGCTTTCACTGTTGTTGGTGATGTTGCAGTTGCTGGTTTAATCTGTTTCCGCACAATGTAATTATGAGACTGTAATAAAAATTATTTATTGGTATGTAACGTTAACTTCCAGACTATTGCATACTATCATTTTTAACATTATCGTTGGGTAGATAAGATATATGTATATACATATATATTAATTATCACAATTTTGTTCCACTCTAAATAATACGGTGACCAGATTTTTTGATGGAAAAATGTTTAAAGATTTAAAGAAAAGAAATATTTTATAATTTAATAAATACTTTATTTATTTTTCTTCAATTTTTTTTGTTTATAAGAACAAAGTTGAATTTTAAAATGTAATAACTTAACTTAACTTTCTATATTTTAAATATACTTTTACGAATGATTTTAAAACATAATAGCTTTCGAAATAATGATTTTGATATTTATTGAAAAATAATCATTAGCAAAAGAAACATCAATGTCGATTGTTATTTTTGTTATTTTAAATAAAATTATTATAAATATTAAACTGTCTGATATTTTAATTTATCTGGAGTTTATAAAAACGTCATATTTTCTTAGTTACTTTGGATGCGATATTTCGAAATTTGAACAAAATTGATAAAGAGTTAATATAAATGAGGTAGATATAAGGGAATAATTAAAAAAGTATATACATACATGTTTTTATATGGGTATAAGAATAGTTTCGTTTAATTAAATTTCACGATTACATGGGCAAAAGTCGAGTAAATTTATGAATTTCTGTCGGTTCTTTGACCAAACAACTGTTCTAGATTAAATTGGTACCTATTTGAATAAATAACTACTTTTTATAGAAGACGCGATCACCATAAAAGGATCGGAATACCTAATACCTATCATATTTGAAAACTAACCACACTAAAACAAACCAGAGCTGAATCAATATTTTGAAAATAAAAATATGAGCAAAGTTTATTCTGAAAGATAATAAAAATAAATTTTTGAATCAACCCTCATTTTTTAGAACTGTGTAACACTCACATACATATATATGTAGCTGATATGACAGTCTTTCTTTTTTATCTTATCAAAATTGTATAGTAAACGATAAGATTAACATTTTGCTGCCTTATCTTTTACAGCTTTTGAGGCTACCATTAGTCGTAGTCGTAGTTTCTTCTGAAATTATTACAGTTAGCAATATTAATCGCCCCACTTGTTGGTGAAATATATTTAAGTCTTTAAAATAAAAAAAACGATTTTGTTATGATTTGGTCATATTTAATTCTTTCATCTATTGTCTGTGTTTCGGTTACTTTTGCTGAAGAGGATGCTCTTTTGGAAAGGTTATGCCATCCGACCGAACAACGTTCGCGAAAAACTTGTGAGTGCAAAAATGAAAATGAATCACCATGGGGACTTCCAGCCCTTAAAATAGACTGTAGCTTTAGGGATTTAAAATCGTCGTATTTTCCGGGTGAGGTACTTCCACTGTACTCGGATTCATTCGATATATCTTGGAATAAACTCGAATACGTGCCAAGTTTTGAAAGTGATAGTCTTAAAATTTTAAATGCAATGCACAACAATATTTCGGAACTTGTAGAGACAAATTTTCAGCATTTAACGATGTTGCGTGAACTTTATGTTAGTTGGAATGCCATACAAATAATTTCACCAAATGCTTTTAAGGATTTGAAATTTCTTCAAATACTGGATTTGTCACATAACAATATCAAACAAATAGGATTCAATGTCTTTAGCTACCTGATCTCATTGGATAAGCTAGATATTTCATGGAATCGAAATCTTAACAACTCAAATGGAATTCAGAAAATTGACTTTTTTTCCCAGTTTGGTGTTCCTCTGAAACTAGGTACTTTAAAATTAGAACGATGTGGCCTAAAGAATATCAATTTTCCCGAAAAAGCATTGCTTTCGTTATTAAGTTTGAGGGATAATGAACTTGAAACTTTTCCTAACGAATTGCCATTAAACCTAAAAGAAATCGACATAAGCGGCAACCCTTTGCCGAATCTTTTGGAAAGTCATACGAACAAACTTACTAGTCTAGAAATTCTATTTGTTGAAGACATGCCGTCCCTTTCAACAGTTGAAATCAATTCCTTAACTCATCTTACCAAACTCAGAGCTTTAAGTTTCCAAAACTGTCGACATCTTGTGTCATTCCATGAGTATGCATTTGGTGTGGAAGCAACCAATCGCAGTTTAGAAGTCTTGAGTTTCCGAGGATCTGCTCTACGCTCCTTCAACGAAACATTACTACCAGTATTTCAACAATTAAAAGAACTCGATCTTAATGGTGTGCCATTAAGGTGTGATTGTGACATGATTTGGATAAAGGAACTAAAAATTAACACAAATGGCCGATGCATAAGTCCATCAAGACTGCGTGGAGTCAAATTGACCGATGTAAAAAAGAAAGACTTCTCATGTGACCACTGGCCAAGATGGGTCTATGGATGTTTAATTTTACTCACACTTATACTTTGTGGAGCTGGAATAGTGATAGCTTTTATGGCATTACGGCCGAAGTCTAACAGAGTTACGATAAGGAGAAAACTTGGATCAAACAGTCCTTATGCAAGAGTTACAATCGAACCGAATCGACAGGACAATAGTTATTATTAAAAATAAATTAATTTAAGCTTACATATATGTAGTTTGTGTGCATTTAATTGTGTGTAAAGTTAATTATGATAAAATAATAAATGTGAATTGCGTTGTTTCATAGCTAATAGCATTTAATCATTTGATGTTTCATTTTCGATAAGATTAGATGTCATTTATTTTGATTTCATTTTTTAGACTTTGGATTTGGACAGAAAAGAAAGGAATTTTGTATAATTGAAGAAACTTAAATCAATATATCTATAGGTACGTCTACATAAATCTAAACTTTGAAAGAAAATTGTAAATTCGATTGTAATTTTAAAATAATTGCATTTTTCGAACTCATTATGATTATTGTCATGGAAGGAGACATTTTAGTTTATGCCTGTATATTTATTTGCCTATTTGTCTATTCTTCGAAATGAGAGAACTGGTTTTTGAGATACCTTACAACCAGTTAAAGGACTTTGCAAGGAGTAGACTAGACTACATCTTACCCATTAAAGGGCTGTGTTAGCGTAAGGAAATTATAGATATGGAAATATTGGCCAAATATTTTTCTATCCCCTAGCAAGAAAGAAGAAATTTCGTATTATAACACAGCCTCTCAAACACCTGAATCTTCTAATAAAATTTTCAAAAGTTGATACTTACCCTTGAAATATATATTTATGTAATAAATGTATGTTGTATATACATACATATTTACAAACACATTTTAAAAAACGCGCAAATATACACCAATTAATTTTGAAATCATGACCATTATTAAAGAATGAGATAATTAAAACCTATACGTTAAACTTAGTCTTTAAGGATAACAAATCCTTTAAAATTACGTGCTTTTAATGTTTAAGTTTATAACAACTCTTGATATCAAACTTTTCTCATATTTAAGAATTAATTTTGTTGAATTCATTCAACTTTTCAATAGACCCTTAAACAAATTCATAAAAGTTTTCCATCCAGGGCCTTGGCAAATCACATGCAATTACCCGCGCTCACCGACGTTATAATTACAACAACGTTACTGTTAGTCTTGATGTAATACTGCGATAATGATGTCGATGATGATAATGATGTTGTTTGTTTATTTTTCACAAAACATGTCATTAAAATTAACCTAATATTGTAATTTGCATGCATCAGAGAATTTTGATTACATTCTAATTATTTTCAAATTATTCATAACCCGTTACCAGATTTGTGATTCCAGAGCCATAGCTGAGCTAAATAAGAGGACTTCGTTGGTGCTTCATGATGCTCCTGTCAATGCAATTATTTTCAGTTGGCAGAGTTTGTCAGCAGCAGAGGTAGCTTCTGCTAATATAATACCAGTTGCTCTTCACTGACAGCGACATTTCAGCTTCATTTGAGCCAAATGAGATAAATTGCAATCAAAAATGCAGATTGCACGTCGTTAACGTAGGAAGAGGTACTTTTACAATGTACACGACATAATATTGCGTCATATAGCCATACAAGAGATTAAAAAGAAGATATATTTTTTTGGATAAACTATCGTTTTCAGGATACACGGCTGAGTTGATCCAAATACACAAAATATCTCAGGACGAACGATGTAAAATATTAAAGTTAGTGTTTTTAATTAACTCAAATGCATTTAAATTATGTGCAATAAATAGGACACATGAACTTTGTTTGCCTTCAACTACGAGTAATAAATTAACAGTAAACACTCTTAAATATATAAGAAATTAAATTCCTCGCTTGTGTCACGATTTAATTCAATTTATTGTGTATTCGTGGTGATGTTTAGGTATTTTTATTGATGCTAAAATTAAAGTCGCACCCCTCTTTTTGCAGCCCATGTTGTTAGATTTTAGCTATGATATATAATTCAATTTTAATATTTTTCATCTAATTTATAATAAATGATAAGAAATTATTTCTCTGTTCAGAGAAGTTGAAATTTCGATAGTACGCCTATTCATAATTCATAGAAATTAGAAATTAGAAAATTCCGTTAGAAATAAAAAACTGATGGAAAACAAAGTGCAAGTTTATTTGACTCTTTCAGGAATAATTTGCAGAAAATTCCAGTGCAATGGATAAAAATTTCTCTGACCATTAACAAAATATATGAGAATAATTTAAAAAAACGTAATTTTCTCAGCACAATTTGCGTCGTCAACCAAAAGTAATAGATTCATTCAAAACACGAAAAAGTATAAAGTAGAACCTATCGGCCTATAACTTCTGACTTTTAACTCCCAGGAAATAAAGCTTATTATATCCAAAGCCAGGGAGAATTTGTAGTAAAAAATAAAATGCTGTTTGAGCTATAAATTTTAAGCCTTATCTTCTGCAAGATTGAAATGGAATATTACTTAAACATCATACATATATACTTAAAAGCTTAAATATTATCATCTTTCTTCCTGCCGGCTTGCGATCAGGTAAAAGGCATTAAAAGGCCACATTAAGTCATGAACGTTCCCAACCCCCATTGGACTTCTATATAATAAACATTTTATCCAAAAAAAAGAAAATGGTTAAACAGCAGAATCATTCATGTCCTTATCTATGAGTATTTTGGTGAATTACTAATTTTTCCTACCCAGGCATGTGAAATATTCCATTGAAAATGAATAGGAAATCTCTATTTTCAGATATTCGTCCTCACTCCTCTCCCACCAACTTTGAACAATCTGATGCAAAACCTTAGCCTCAAAAAAAAGGGAAGGCTGATATTGGGTGTGCTTTACCAGCCCACAAAGCTTGGAAGCGATTGTCCGAAAAAAATTTAACCAACACCGTAGGTATAGCCATAGACTATAGAGTCCTTTTGACAACGAGCGATATAGGTAAGTAACCACGTTCCTCGCGTTCAAGGTGACTATGTATACAAAAACAGGAATCAGGTGGAAGCATGGAATATAATGGTGAAAGCATTAGGTATTTATCTTGGGTTATTTAATTTCATTTCCCTAATACTAAGCCGCAAAAAAACCGAATTTCGATACTCACATAAAATCACACACACACGTTTATACAATACATGCAAATAATACAATACAATACATGCAAAGGAAAAACCATAAAGAAATGAAAATGGTAATTTTTGTTGTGGATGTGGGTTGCAGCCTTCAGGAATTCTTTAGTCTCTTTAAGGATGAACAGTATTTAGATGGCATGTGTTTAGTGTTTGTGAAAATTCATTGAGTTTGGGAAGAGTTAAAAGGAAGCAATGCGAAAGGCCATTTTTGTAGGTATATTCCTATAACGCCTATTTTTGGAAAAGGCTTTTTTTTGGAGGTGTGAGAGTAGATGGTGGAATTTAATACAACATGGGATACAGGTGTATAATAAATGCTGGTGCTAAGGAATTCTGCCAAAGAAACTTGTACCTAAAGTCAACTCTGTATTTTTCTCAAATATACGTTTCAATTCAAAAATAATAAAATGAAATTTTTAGAACCTATAGGTTTCCTTTAAAATGATTTAATGATTTTTAAACCAAAATATGTTTATTTAAATATAATTTTTTGACTTACTAAAAAGCTGAAAATAATTAATTGAATAAATTGAATTAAAAATATGAAATATGAAATAAATTCACATTTATAATAAAAAAAACGTCGAGCACATGCATTCTACTATTTTCTTTTGCATGTGCCTCATGTTTTTGGTATTAAATGTATGAGGCTAGTTGATTTTTAAACGTGCTATATGTTCTTTTAATTTTTCAGAAGCTTTTGTCAATCAGCATATCGATTTGCACAGAAAATCCAAGATTTATATAGAATACCTAAGCAAACTTAAAACGTTTGTCCGTATACAACCTAAATATACATTGATTCATATGAACTCAATTTTTAGTCCACGCATTTACGGCCTTTAGCTCATTTTCTCTTTTCTATGTCTGTATCTATGTTTTTGACCTTCTTTATCCTTAATGGAGGAAAAGTAGAAATAAATAATCCTAGAAGACTTCGGGATTTTTTTGTTTGGTCCCCTTCGTCATATTGTGTCATGAGACATGTTTTTTTTTGTATTAAATTCCGCCTTTGGGTAATCACGTGCTCAAGTGACTTGATGAATGGTAAATTGATGAGTCGCATCACATCGTCTTAAGGATTTGCAAGGATTAATTTTCAATGTCACGTACACCGTACAATGTTGATGCGAATTTTCTTTTCTCAGTCACAAGTGAAGTGTTAGTATAAATTCTCAATTCATCCATAGGCATATATCTATATATAAAGGATAACAAGATTGAACGATATGTCTTGTCGGTAGATTATAGTATATCGTATTATTAGAGGGAAGCATATAACTCACCAAGCAATTACCCAATAAAGGTAATTACAAACATAAATGTATAAGATGTGGTTATGTTAAGATATGCTGTTCATTAGGGAAAACCTGTCCCGAATGATTTCCTAAAGCCTTTAATTTGCAAAGAACATGACCAACCATACTACCATTTTATAGATCGTCAAATTTTTTATGGTGTCGTTTGTATCCATATTTCCCTGGTAAAATGGTTTATTTTGACATCGGCCCAACGCATACTTGATTGCTTGTGTGTTAATCTTGCTTTGAGAGGATAGAATTTCATAAAACACCGAGTCAAATCTATATTAACATTTTCATTTTTAATATGAAGCCAAAATATCATGTTTTTTTTTTTAACTAAAAGCAGCGAATAACCCACAATTACTTCTGAAACTGTTATAAGGTTTGTTTGAATATACATACATATATACAAAAAATAAAACCCAGACAATATAAAGAAGAAATAATAATAGACGCAACAAATTATGGCCGGATGTCCTCTCTTTTTTTTTTTCTTCAAAAGGTTACTTCTTCAGGCACATCATTTTGTATTCGTGTCACAACAGAACGGAAAATTCTGCTTAAAAGGCAATATCTATTCAAACCAGGACTTCCTAGTCCCACAAATCCTCTGCCTTCCTCATTTTATCTAGGCTAAAGCCACCACTACCCACCACCCACCACCCGCCACGTTTTATCTGTCGTTGGTCTGGTCGTTGCCTTGGTATTCCGGTCTATGTGAAAATAGGACGCTTGCAGCAAAATCAAACAAACAAAAAAGAGGAAGAATATATATATACAATCCTTCCAAAGATGTTTTCTGATAATTTTCTTTTATCTGTAAATAACGAAAAAAAAACTTATTTTCAGATTTTCCGTGGTAAGGCTTTGTTATTATGGCCTTAAGCCAGACGTTCATTTTCAACAGTATGATGGTATATCTTTTTAGGTGGGTACAACTGATCAAAGTATAATTACAAGGAATAATGATAAAGCTTTTCTGAACTAGGAAAGTAAGAACATGTAAGTATACCTATAGGAGTATAATAAGTTATTTCAAAACAGAATAAAGAAAGATATATCTACTTGTTTTACATTTTGAACGTATTTTCACCGGCAATAGGTGTTTTTCTGCAATTCCGGGAACAATTGTTTTAAAAAATACGACAACGGGGATTAGTGACGCCAACACAGAATAAATGGAGTTTCCACACAATCTATCGATCACAACTATCTATTCTCGCCGGTAATACAGTTTTTTTCCCGCCCGCCCTTAAGTTAAAGCACGAGAAATGTCTGGGCTTAGCAAAGCCCACAGGGCCAGGAGATTAGTTGTGTTTGGATTTAACATTGTGGTTGTTTAGCCTCGACGTCGTTTTGTTTGTCCAATTTGCCCTGGACTTGGAAAAAAACCCGCCTAATGTTGCATTAGCTAAAATTAAGGAAGATATTCTTATTAGCGTAGTATATATAGTAATATGCATTTAAAATGAAACCAAAATGTATACTTTGTTGAAAAAAATTCCTTTATTAGTAGCACTGTACCTAATCTTCGTTTTAAAAATGATCGTGATCTGTCAATTTTAAAATCCATTGCATTTGATAACAAACAGTAAACGAATTCAAACAACCAAGATTTAATTTCTCTCCTTGAAGTCAAAAGCCTTGAATCAAAAACGGGAATGTCAACATTTGTTTGAACAACTGTTATAGTAACAACGAATATTTAGTCAAACGTTGTGTTTTTCGGTTTTTGAAATGTGTATTTCTATGTAATTTGGTATTTTTTAAGTTATTTTTTTAAGCACGATAATAATAATAAAAATAAAATAAATAATAAATTATAAATAATAAATAATTAATAATTAATAATTAATAATTAATAATTAATAATTAATAATTAATAATTAATAATTAATAATTAATAATTAATAATTAATAATTAATAATTAATAATTAATAATTAATAATTAATAATTAATAATTAATAATTAATAATTAATAATTAATAATTAATAATTAATAATTAATAATTAATAATTAATAATTAATAATTAATAATTAATAATTAATAATTAATAATTAATAATTAATAATTAATAATTAATAATTAATAATTAATAATTAATAATTAATAATTAATAATTAATAATTAATAATTAATAATTAATAATTAATAATTAATAATTAATAATTAATAATTAATAATTAATAATTAATAATTAATAATTAATAATTAATAATTAATAATTAATAATTAATAATTAATAATTAATAATTAATAATTAATAATTAATAATTAATAATTAATAATTAATAATTAATAATTAATAATTAATAATTAATAATTAATAATTAATAATTAATAATTAATAATTAATAATTAATAATTAATAATTAATAATTAATAATTAATAATTAATAATTAATAATTAATAATTAATAATTAATAATTAATAATTAATAATTAATAATTAATAATTAATAATTAATAATTAATAATTAATAATTAATAATTAATAATTAATAATTAATAATTAATAATTAATAATTAATAATTAATAATTAATAATTAATAATTAATAATTAATAATTAATAATTAATAATTAATAATTAATAATTAATAATTAATAATTAATAATTAATAATTAATAATTAATAATTAATAATTAATAATTAATAATTAATAATTAATAATTAATAATTAATAATTAATAATTAATAATTAATAATTAATAATTAATAATTAATAATTAATAATTAATAATTAATAATAAATAAAAATAAAGCTTCCTCGAAGTTAGTCAAACATATTGTTGGTCGGAATTGAAATAAGTTTTTATCTACGAATTTAAAAAGGTTGATGTACAGTTCTTCTGCCTTATGGGTTGTAAATTAAATAAAAATAGTTACACCCACCAAATAGTACAAAATTAAAAATGTAAGGGATGAGGAAATACAAATGTATTTATTCAGAATAATAATTTTAGTTTTAAAAAATACGGAAAGCGAGTAGTACGAAAACAACAAATACTATCAGATAAAAGATATAAAAAACTTCTTCCAGTCAAATATGATCTTGAACAAAAAAATCAATTCAATAACAAATTTTGTATCTCAAAGTTTAAAACTATTGCTTAATAAAAACTTTTAAAAAGGTTTATATTTAGTGCAAAAACATAAATCCTATTAAAATATTATGAACATTTTAAATGGTCCTTTCGGAATACATTTATATAAGCCCATATAAAATTTAAGACTTTGACTATTGGACTTTATTTATGTGATCGACAAAGTAGTTGTCTATATCTTATATCTATACCAAACGTTTTCAGCCAGTTATTTTCACATTTAATATTACTGAACTTAGGTACACATATAACTTAATAAGAATAGATTCTAGGTAAAATACCGTAATAATTATAATGGGCTTCGTATATAGCTACATTAGAAAGTCTTCTTTAGGTCTATACGTATATAGTTTTGCCAAAGACTTACCCTCTTGTGTAACCTTATATAATTTCTTATGGTTTCTTCTCTTAAAATAAATGAACTTTGGTTCCCTTACATACATACATTACACAAAAAAATATTTATAGGACTCGAGGTTAACAAAGACTAAAAGTATGAAACATAAATTTATTTATTCACCGCATGTATATTCTCTTTTTGTCCGAGTACTCACTTCTATTAATTTGCTTTCATCGCTTATTTAACGCAACACCATTTCGAACGTTAACTTTTTGATTCATTTGAAACATTTATCACTTCTAAGTACTCTTTTATAAGACAAGTTGTAAAAACCCATGCTTTCGATCGATTGTTGAGAGACAACTTCTGGATGCTTATAGGGTCCTGGATGGAGTTTGTACTATGCAACTCAACTCGTATATTTGCCAAAAAAAATTATATTTGAATTAACTGCGCTATTTCCAGGGCAATTATGTAGCATTTTATGACCTTATTAAGTTCATCCCATTCATTAGGCCCCCAGAGAAGAAACCATTCAAGTGAAATTCTCTTCGCAAAATGGTCCCCAATCGTCCCTGAGAATTATAACCTGCCTCAAAGGCCATTTATCTTTGAAATTACTAAGGGATATGTACTGTACACCACCTACGACTATACCGAATACCCTTCAGCAATTTTTGAGTCAAGACCCGAGTCTATGGTGTGCCATTCAGCCACAGTTGTATTTTTGATTAATGGATCAAGAAGACTTATCCTGCCTGCATCCCTGTATAATCCTATGTTTTGTAATATAAAGAAATACGAACAGAAATTCCTTAAAAAATAAAAAGTATAAATATGGTTTTGAACGATGGAAGAAGAGAATGTATAGGTTTAGTGGTAGTAGAATTTTTTTTTTTTCAAATTCCAATTTCGAATTAAATGGGAATTAATAATTAAGCTTCCAGTTCTAGTTTTTCCCGGCTGAATGGCCGGCCGGCCCAAATAATTGAAAAGGTAGAACATATAATGCAATGCAATTTATTGGAAAAGAAAATTAATAATCGGAGCGACTGACAGAAAAGTTAAGAAAATCTGGCAATTTAAATACAGTTTGACAGTGTACAAAATGTGTCTAAATTAATTGCTTCCCATTAGAGAATGGGCGGAGTTTTCAGTGAATGCAAACAAAATTATGAAAGAATCGTCCATAATAAGTTTGGGAGATTTAATATTTGGGTTGGGGTTTGTTCAATATGTTAATCATCTCAAAATACTTAAATCCGCAATTATGAAGAATGAGACATCGATTAGATTTTCAGAGAATTTAATGCAACTATTTTTTTACGTATCTGATTAATTATTTTATCATAAAATAAAAAAAAAATCCTCTGCATGATTTTGACACTTTACTTGACAATTTATTGAATAAAAACTATATTTTTCATGATAAAAATAAAATAACAATAAATTAATGGAATCAATCAAGAGTGCGCAAATAAATCTTAACCTAAGAGTGCAACTATCTTTTATAAAAAAATAGCCTGTTTTGTATTTATGTTTTTTGTACAAGGTTGCGCAAAAGTTGTCACCCTGTCGAAAGATGCTATAATTTTTGCAAATAGCGGCAAAAAAAAACAATAGAACAATTATTAATCCGCGTTCTTTTTTTTTTAATAGTGTGGGAGTTGTTTATTCAAAAATTCCTCCCTCCAATAAAGTACTAAAATTATAATAATTCTAGAACCATATGATAAGATAGACATATGATATTATAGTTGTTGTTTTTTAGCAACGATTCTTTTATTCCAGAGTTTGCAAAATTGATTTTGTACGTGCTATGAATTGAAACAAATAATAAAAATAATTGATCTGGTAGCACAATCAATATAGTGTCCTATCCATCAGTGAAAAACTCAAAGGGTGTCCTTTTTTGATTCAATTAGATTAAACTGGATTTACTTTGATCCGCTATCATTTTGATGATTGAAGGCAGGGATTTTAAATATACACTGAGTTTGAGTTGGGTGAAGTCAGTGAAATATTGTTATAACGTTATAAGGATTTGATAAATGGTGTGGGGTATCTTTTAGGGATATATTTATTTTTTCTAAGCAGTTTATGTTTTGTTTTTTTTTTTTCAATTCAAGAGTCTCTTGGTTATTTGAATGGAAATATGAAATTAAAAAAATAAGAACAAATATGTATTATGGTTAGAAAAAATTTGTAAATTCACAAAGGTTGAAATAAGATTTTGTACAATGAGGTTCATTTCAGATTTTCGGTCATAAGAAAATAATTTTTTCATGTTTTGTGCAAAAAAGAGTGAAGGGTGGGAATATAACTGCACTCTATCTTTAATTGAACACTATTAACAAAAATGTGACTTGAGACAATAATGTTCAGAATTCCAAGCCAAATACGTTTTACGTTTTTTTCATATATTAAATGTTATTTTTCTTATCATTATTTTTGATTATCAGTTAATTTTATTTTTTTTTAAACCAAAAAACGTTAAAAAAATAATAAAAAAAAAATTTAATAAATAATTCCCTAGTTTACCTTACCTTTATCCATGTATATCTATTTTGTTCATCAAAGTTCTGCATTTAGATTAAAAAATATGTCAGAAAATCGTAAAAGATTAAATTAAAATAATTTCTTTAGATAAGTGTCCTTTCAAAACAACCGGCGGCCACTCCTCCTCCTTTACAACGTGTTCTTCTAAAAGTTGTCTATATTCTTATCCGAATATATATTATATGCGTGTGTTACCCGCTACAGAGACGTGCATTTTTGTTAACCTATATGCCATGTCGTTACGATAGCTTTAACAAGCATATCAAAAGGTCAAATTTAATCAGGATGCTCAAATTTAAAATAATGTCAAAAGCATTGTTAAATCTCAATTTACAAGTAATTGTCGGTGAGCGTATAATTCATTAAAATTCATATACCACTGAAAACAAACATGAAATTAAAAAAAAAAAACAAATTTAATATCTCGGAAATGAAAATGAATATGGATAGGCTATAAAAAAAATACAAACGGACAAAAAAATAACGCGAGACATTCGGGCAGGAAGCAAAAGTGTTGTCAAAATATTTACTTAATAATGCTCTCTGATGAGTATGAATAGATAAAGCTTCTCGTATGTCACTCTCTTTTTTACCACCCACACATAATCATAAGTGTTCAAATAATGTATACATACATATGTACGTATCTATCTATTATAAACCACAAGTGACATTAAGACTTGTCACAAAAGGACATCTTTGGATTAAATATATGTATGTATATTGTATATCTATACTAAGATTTTTATGACTTGTATTGTCTGATGCTTTTGTTGCTGGAGTAGGTATCTCCTGCATACATTATTTAAACTACTAAACTGGCGACACTCAACATATCAATTTTCTCATTGAATCTAATTAGAGTTTCTATTAATAAATAGAACTTTCCAAAAAGGAAATCCCGAATTATTAAAAAAGACAGCAAAATACCTCTTTTCAATATTAAATGTTTTCTCAGTCATTATAAATTTATGGGCAACATCCAGAATTTTAACGCACACGCACCCATGTTCCATTGTGGTAATGGCACTAACAAATTCAACAATTTTTTGTCGTGTTATTCTATATTGTTGTTACCATAAAAGGGGCACTAACACTACTCAGCAAAAGGACCTTTTCACTAAGGGATTTCAAGTGAGCCAGAAGCACGACGCCGATGGATGCAAACACCGACTAGATTTGGATTGAGAGCCGCCACACAGTGGTCCAGGGGTGGCCAAAATCAATTTTTGTTTTTAATTTAAAAATCTTTGAGTTTTTGACACATCTATTTCATAACAAATAGCATTAAGTAAGGTTGGTACCCATGTACATTGTACAAAAATGAAATAATTTTTTAAAATGAAGTTCCAAATATCTCATAATTATAAACTATAATCCCATTTATAATTGCTCAAATAATAATAAAAATAGAGTCCACATTATATATTTGATATATTTTGTGGTTGAATTTGTTCGTATATCCTTGGAATTTTGATCACAAACACAGCAATTTTTGGGAAATAATGGATTAACGTTTAAAATATTAAACAGTTTTGAAAATATTTTTTTACTAATCCTTATCATATAGAACATTTCAGTGCAAACCTTTAGATCTAATAAAATTTAAATCGGCTGTCCATACAACTTGAACCACTGTACGTCATTCATCTCTACTGCCAGAGCAAGTCTCAGCAGGTGTCATCCTAAGAGAATTCTCCTTGGGTGGCATAGAAATTCATCTATATTACTCCTATGACTAGCCACGGTCCCAGAGCTAGGTAGATGACATCCAGCAGCAACAGCAGCAGTAAGGATCTATCAGGGAAGAAAATTCGAATTGCGAAAAAATTCCCCTACTTCTAGTACTATAATATCTACCTAAATTTTGTGCGCATGCTTTGCGAAAAAATAACCTTTCTCAACATCATTCACTTAAAGTTTTGCCCTGGCTGTCAAAAAAATTTATCTGTGTATAGTGTGTACAGTGTACACACTACACATGCTCAAATATGATGGTATATTATATTTTGCAAGGATACACAAAACACATCTTCGAGTCCTCTCCGTTTTGAAGTTTCCGTTCAGTCATCTGGTATCTTTTGCGAGAGCTTGTTCGTTTGGTTTGAAATCTTCTCGGCCGGTTTGGAAATTTGTTATTTGATGCTTTTCCCGGTTTGGAATTAGTATAGCTTAGTTTTCATAGCTCCAGAGATTTCACACTCCAGCAAGCTACATATAATACCCTCTTGTGTTGAGATTTGTGCTTTCGAAATTGCTTCTCTTAAACCCGTGAATATGAATTTCAGTTAGATTCGGATTAAATATACTTCGGGTCCTTGCATGCGGAATTGATATTCGACAAATAAAACAACTAATCCATCCATCATCCCCCATCCTCCGTTTTGAAAATATAATCGACAGAAAAACAAGGCCTATTAAGGATTTTCTTTCTATTGCTTTGAACGCATGGGTGGCCTCTAAAGTGACAAATAAAAAAAGGATCAAAAAGCTCATATTATATACGGTACGACGAATAACGGTATCTGTGTGTATACAAACAGAAAATATCGATGAACGGTTGATAAATGATTTGATTGTGCTACTGACAGCTGTGATTTTTTCGGGTTACAGTTCAATGTTATGTTATTAACAACGAAATGTTTTAGCTTCTTCCAGTCAGGCCGTGCCAAACCCTTGCGTTTAATGGTTCCACGAAATACGGAGCTTTTATGTGCCTTCGAATTTAACTGTGTAGTAACAACCACCTTTTTTCCACATGTGCTATAAATTTAATTAAACCCTATAAGGATAATCGCTAACGCCTTCTGTTTGCGTGACACAATCGACGTGGAGAGGCAACGACGAAAGCAGCAGAGAATCCTAGCGGCGGGTGATATCCTGTCTGATAAGAGAGCAGCAGCTATACAAAAGCAAATTTCCTCAAAAGACGTCCTCACATAACGGCTTCAAAACGTTGTCGGATTTACTTAAAAGTAAGAAGCTAAATAATTTTGTTTGTGTTCGCTCTTCCCTTTATTACTTTTTATTTCCGATTATCTGTGCGGTATGCTGGTGTTGGTAGGAGGCTTTTGATGAACCGGTAAGGATTTTTGACAGGGTATAAGATATACTATAACCTATAACACCCCCTTTTCCTTCCTTATAAAAAATTAACTCGAAATTGTAAAAAATGGAAATTAGATTTCTCAAAGCGCCAGGAATGTAATCAGCAAAATGTTAGTTTTAAGAACGTTTTTACATAGGGGGAGGCTTCATTTTAAAAACAAAGGGTATTTTCATCAGTAGATACTTTGGGAATATTCTTACATGCGAATTCGCGTACGGAATGTAGGCCCTAATTAGACATAGATGAGTGAGACAGCGTTAATTTTGTGGTTCAGCAAAGTTGTAATTTAGTGAAAGCGAGGGTAGTTTGAGTTAGATTATGGGGTTGGGTAAGGCTGATGGGTCCTATCTTGAATTTCAGTTAAGAATTTCTCTTGATTTACCTATTTTAAACTTTGTTTAAAAATAGTCTATATCTAGTATCTACTATCTACCTTAATTTGTTTTATGCAACAAGAATTTTTTGAATTAAAAAAAAAGAACAATAGTTTTAATAATTTATCAAAAAGTGTATTTGTTTACCTACTTACGATATAGACGCACCATTTTTGTTATCATTAATATAAATAATTTTTGTATCTATGTATATTATAAAAAGCAATAAATTACAGTTAGGTTATTTATTTCGCAATAAAAAAATATTAACTAAAATGTTTGGTGAAATTGTGTGGAACAGCTAGCATTTATTCTGTATCTATCAAATCTTAGTAGAATTTGTTGATTTATTTAAATAGACGAATATTTTAATTATGTTAGTTGAGATGAGTTGTCATGAAAGACAACTTAATTAATTATTAACTTTGCTAAAATAAACACATATTTACATTTTATATAAAAAAAAGAGGCAGTAGCGAAAAGAGGGTTCTCTTTCATTTTAAAAGTGACGAAGAAAACTTTGAATTTGAATTTCTCAGAACTATGAAGTGTCCAGCTTTAACGATAGCATTTTTTCAATACTTCCTCCTATCACATTTAACTAGCTAGCAAAACATAAATTTTGTTTATCCTGTAAAAATTACCACGTCATCTACTGCATGTGTCTGGAACGGCAATTTTCTTTTACTATAGTTAATTCGTGGTCCAGGTAACAAGATTGCTAAAAAGCGGTTTTGTAAGCTTGTACTTACAGAAAAGCATAAAGAACTTCACTCTTATCGTGAATCCACTTGCTGAACCCCAATTTTCTTTTATGTTTTACGCCAAATTCAGACTATAGTGCTGATACCGATACCAATCTCGTCACGATAAAATATTCTTACACAAGAAAGAATGGCATACAATTTAAACATTCTATTTATGGCACTATACTTATTGGGTCTTACTAATAAATAATAACTCTAGAGCTAGCTGGTGGTGCGGGCAGAATTCATAATTTCCTTCTGCGTTTTTTGATGCGCCCATCTCCTTATTTTTTAAAAATGCAGATTGAATTTGCCCGTCGCATTATTCTTCTCGATCCCTTTAATTATCCGCTTTCAGTTTGAACGACAGGGTTTGTTTCCACATAATACAGCTAGAAAGCGATGGACAGAATTGTACCATAAAAATCAAACAATAAAAAATCACGTCTGTTTTCACTTTAAAACAAATTATCTGAAGATTGAAACCAACAATAAATAAACCAATCAAAATCGACAAATAACATTAAAGTAGATTTAAGTGTACTAAATACATATTTACGTATTATTAAATAGAACAACCGACAACACTTGCACTAAAACGCCCTTTTTTTGTTTAGTGTACATCTTAAACATGGAATTCCGTGTATTAAATTTTAACGTCTTGCTAAACTAATCTGGAGACTAAATTCGTTATTAGTATGTTATTTTACTGAAACCAAGAGATCTTAATATAACTCTTATTAGTAAGGCCCATTAACAATTTTCAAACTTAAAAGTTCTTTGCTAATATTTTTTTAGTTTTAAAGAATCTATTTTCATAATAAAATCTAGCTGAACACGCCTAATTACTGATAGTTCGTGCAAACAACTTAAAATGTATTAAGATGCTAGGGTCGATTAAAGTTTAAAAAAAAACCTTCTTAACCTATTATCATACTCAAAATTCTTTAATATCGTACTATCGATTCTAGATACGCTCTCTCTCAAGTTACATTTTTAATTATAATTCTTAAGTATAGCAATGGCATATAAAAGAGTCGAAAGGGATTTTTTTTAAGATTTCGAAAGCTTAGCTTTGGAGAGTTTGTTAGTTGGCAGCTCTTTTCTCTTTTCTCATGTGGAATATTTTATCGTATCCAGACTGTTATAAGTATCGGCACACTAGTGTCGATCTAACCTTATACTTTTTGGAACAATAAACAGTATACTTTTAACTTTTATTTCACTTTCAATTCATGACTAACATTTTTCAAAAAAAGTACATATATTGATAAAATTGAATGGTACCAAAAATACCCTACAGTTCTGAGTGAACCAGGACCTCAACCAACAAACATCGTCCAGCCAGACCTGTCCCTAGCTATCTGTCTCCAATATACCTACATATATGTAGTTCAAATTGTATTGCAATATGAAAGATGTATATTCTATATATTTTTATGTGTACCATATAATATTTACATATACACATGTCAAGTAGGAATTTTTTTCCAAATGAATAGACTACTTTACCTACGCAATACCATGGTGAATACAATAGAGATTTATAAACATACATACTTCTTAATCCAACAATGCTTATATCTAGCTGTTAATAATTGGGTAGATAAAAATGACATAAAAAGTTCTATTGTGGAATTTTCTTGATAACTCGATGAAAGTCCTCAAAATGTAATTTTTTGTAAAAAATATTTATGCTCCACAATCTATGCTTTCCTGTCCATAATTGTATATGTTAATCTGGATTATTATTTAACATCTTATGGGTACATTGCATTAGCTAGATCAATTTGCTTTCAGCTGCTTTTATCATAAACTACGTAAACGTACCTATGTACCTTCTTATTGTTTAAAGTTCGTATACAAGCAAGATAAAGGAAACATAAAATCCATTTCTCCTTAGATATGTCCGAATAAATCTAAATAGTTACCTACTTAGCATTAAGAATAAATTTATGAAAGTGACGAACACCACAGAATACAAAATGCCTTTACGTATAAACTTTCTTCATTCTAAAAGGAAACCATATAATGTAAAATTCATTTTTCCGTGCGACAGTAAAGTGTATCCTTATATAGCACCAAAAGAGATGAAAGAAAAATAAATGCACGCCAAACAGATGGATACCTCTTGAAAATGACGAGGATATGATGTATGATGGCAAGCGGCAAAAGGAACACCGGCATGCTGAACAAACACAGGTGATGCTGCACGTTGAACGAATCAAATATTAAATAGCATAAACGCCTGGTGGTGTGTATAGCAGGCAAAATAACTACATAGTCGCCTTCTCGTCCTTGTCACAGAACGGTTTTCATCATTCGGTTTTCCAACTTTGGAACTTAGCGTTATATGCAAAACAATAGCGTTATAGAATGAGGAAGAAGATGAGGATGATGCTTGAAATCTGTACACGCACACACTCATTCAGCATTTTTCTACTTTTGTCAGCTTTTGTATACCTATACAAATGTAAAAATGTACATAGTCGAGCTCAAGGTGCGGCGATTCGCTTTAAATTTTGTTTACAGATAAAAGAACAACAACGAGCTTGCATCTCAGTTACCGCAAGCTTAAGCTTACATATATTGAAGCAAGGACTTCTAACAGTAATGGAAACAAAAAAAGATTTGTTAAAAAAAAGAAACTTCTTTTTTCCAGTTAACACAGAGATACTGGTACAAGTTTTTGAGCCTGAATGTATTTGTGCAAAAGGAAGGTAGAATACATTTCGGGGACTGTTTGCACACTTAGAGGTGTTTGAAGAGAAGTATTTGAAGTTCATAATTAATATACCATTAAAATTATTTCTTCATGTCACTCAAAGTATCTTCAAAATATCATATGAATAAAAATCAAGTAATATAATTTTTCTGACCCGAAAATGGATGTATTTCAACTTGTTACATCTTAAATCCAATAATCTTGTATCTGCCAGAAATTTTTATGTAATCAAATTGTCTGCCTGTGACTTCAGTATAGATAGATTAAATTTTGAATAGTTACTTCTAATAATGATATGCAAATTTAAAGATCTGTCACTTAATCAGGAATAAAAGGAGAAAGCACAAGCAGTGAGTGGTCGAGTCTATTAAGTCTCAGGGTTGTTATGGTAGTAATTATGTTCTAAAAGTCCATCTAATAGTGAAACGATTTACCCATGACCAGAACATAAATCTGCCAGAATGAGAGTAGAAATAGTACACAGTTCCTATAGTATACTTCTAGTTTCGAAGACAGCCAAAAGTATAGTTCCCTGTAAGAAGTGTAGATGGATAGCAATATTTAAGTCCTACAACTTATCTGTTAAATATATGGTCAGAAGAGTGTATGCATGTCTGATAGAAGCTCGTACCCCAAAACCAAGAAAGGTGATGCTCTGATGATCTGTGCCATTTACAGAGGAATCAATCTCTTAAATGTCCATATAAAATTTAAAAAATATACATTTTAGCATTAAAATAAAGGATTTTTTTCTTTAATAATATCAACAGCCTATTGCAAAATTGCATTGCAAATTAAATAAAACTATTTAAAAATCATATACGTTTGCAAAAATCGATGATTCAATAATAATAACATTAGCGCAACATTGTAAACGATTTAGTACGGTGTTAAAGCATTTTTAGAACGATAAAATGGCTTTAACATCGTACTAAATCGTTTAAAATTTTGCGCCATTAATATAAATTAATATAATATTAATAACATTCAATCACCCTAATTGAGTGACAAAAAATTCTAAATGAGAATTTCTACCAATCGAACATTTTTCACAGAAATATAATTAAAAAATGAGCAGTAGGTAAGGTACATAGGTATATGTAAGTTCTCAGAATTACTCTAAGCATTAAAAGTATCACATCCATTTTACGATATTTGAACAAATATAGCTATAGATACAAACATACGAAAACAAAAAAAGCTTTTCAAAAGTCATTTTACGGGCAGTACAAAGCTCTAAAAATTCTCGATTATTAGATGTGCATTTTTTATTTGGTTATATAAAAAAAATTAACAATAAAATCAAGAACATACATTTGCTCTTTCATTTTTAGAAAATTAAATTCAATGTGCGCGAATTCCGTTCGCAAATCCATTCCGTCCGAATCTCCAAACTTGTAATGTCCTTTTTGCATGGCATGTTTGTTTGTTTTTGTTTTTAAATGCATTTCCCATAGTCAGAGGCTTATGTTCGGTTGAATTAGATTGTTTTTTTTCGGTTCCGTGGAAAATTAAAATAATCCACAGCGAAAAGCATTCCACGCAATTTAAAATCATCACCGGAAATGGAAACGGCTGTTGCCGAATAATACAACAATAGCAATTGTAAAACTGAGCAGCACTTCTTGTTATTTGAAATAGGGTGGAACGAATTGCAATATTCATGGTGTTTTGTGCTTGAATAGATTTCAAGCAGACATTGTCTTTTTTTACGATAGTATTGCAATCTGTGTTTTAAGAAATGGTTTCGAGGGTTTTTTTATAAGTACAAGGTTTGTTTTTTTGTCCTGAACTTTATCACAATCGCAATTTTTTTTTTATTTAAAAAGAATGAATGTAATTTCAACAAAATGAGATTAAACGTTAAAGTAAGTTTGAGAACCTCGAAGTACGTAATGTATTTTAAATTTAATGCAAAGCTGGTAGAATACCAGCTATAAAAACTTTATAAACTAAAATTCTAAAGAGAGAAATGTTTACATCTTTGCTTTAAGAAGTTTTTGAAATTATATTTTAAAAATTCAAATTTCTGAAAATCAGCTTATACATACCTACTTTAAAAAAACTAAGCCTAACATTTCCTTTTGATTTCTTGTGTAACTCTTGATTTGTCAGTAGGGCCGATCACGTGACAAAACAAGACGAGACTTTTTAAGTCTTACCCCGGGCTCGTCAAAATCAAAAGATGCAGTATTGTCTCGGTATCGTCTTGTGGATGATACCAATTGAAATCGTCGATTTGTCTACTAATTGTAATAATTATTAAGTTCATACAAAAATTCAATTGTTTTGAAATTGCTAATCTATCCAAACATTTAATACTTTGTTTAATTTTAAAAGGTGGAAAGAACATCATACCATTTATATTATGCAGATTTTTATCACATGATACGAGTATCTCACTCCATAGATATGTCTAATTTCGTCTGCAAGATAATGTTATTATTCAAGGAAAATTATTCCTACTCACGCTGTATTCATCTTCCAACAAATATAAAGCTAACATACATATATAAATTTATCCTATTATTATTCCACTTCGTCCTTTTCTAAGAGATAATACGACTACGGATCTAAATAGTTTTCTTGGCGCCACAAATATTTTCACAATGTTGTCGCCAAATGGATAAATCTATATATATATAAAATATATACGAATTTACACAAAGACAGAATATAATATCCTAAAGAAACCCTGAGAAATTGCTTGGACTCTCTTAAAGTCCATGCACAAAATAGTAATAAAATCTGAGTCAATGAATTAACCCGTTTAAGAACTCGGGCAAATATCTTTGGCTGGTCGCTCAAACATTCCTTCATTTTGAAGATGAGGCACCAGGAGCAGTCAAGCCGAAAAATAAATTGTTAATGATTATACACATTCCACTGCCACTGTGTCAGACATACATACATACAGACAAAGTCACTTACAATCTTCTTTAATTACATAAAGGATCTGCGATGAAATGGGTGCGATAGTGGTTTTTTTCGTTGGCGCAAGGTTCATGTGCCGTATTAGACTCTGTGTGCACCAAGGGTGTTTTACCCTGAATATTTATTTGGCCCAAGGCCGTGAACACTGAAAGCATTTGAACATGGAAGTAGGTTTGTAGGCAGGAACTAGGAAGATAAAATTTCGTCCTTTATTTCTTTTTTTAGAGCTTCTGAGTAGAGGGCCGGATAGCCAAAAAGCATACTTGGAAGCCCCTACTACCCTCACCTTAAAGTACATTAAATAATCAACGTAATTAAATCCTTTTGTGCTTGACAAAGCTGGTAGGAAAGACAACTTAGGCAATAAGATATGTGTTGGTGGCGGGGTTGATGCTGGTGAAAGAGCTACAGTACCGGTACTGGTTCCAGTGTGGTATGAACTTGCATTTAAAATAAAATGTAAACCTCTTTGCAGCAAAAATGCAATTTAAAAGTTGCTGAAGACAGTAACGATTGCATGGTGTTACAGCACAACGACGAGGATGTAGAAAATGATGATGCCCTTTGCCGTTAAGGAGAAAAGAAGAGAAAGAACCCTTGTTTGATTTTTTTTTACTTTTCACTTAGAAATAAAATTCTTAAATGAACTTTAGATGTTTCAAAAGTTCAAAAGTTCAAAAGTAACCTTCCCAGCCCAAGGGTATAGAACAGACCGTTTTTATCATTAAATATTGACGCATAAATATAAGAAATAACCACATATACACATGTGCATATGAGATTTTATTAAAAAATATACAGAAATTAAAAATGTTTATATGTATGTATGTTTCAAAAAGGTTTTATTATTTGGAACCCATATTTATTCACTTGAATAAAATAACACTAATCAAAGATACCAAATTGAAAAACATTAACATGAAAAATTTTTAGAAATTTTACAGAAATATTAAAATTAAATATGTACATCTGCAAATACGTATCCGTTTAATTCGGAACAGTTAAATTTTAAACAAATATATATTTTAAATATATTTTTGACAATTTACAAAATTGTGAATGTCAAAAATATTAACATTGACATAATGTTACTCGTGGGAGCAATATAAAATAGTGTGTAAATCTTTATTTGCAGGAAAGTGTATTCAATAATTAGAGAACTCAAGAAAAGTGGGCCTAACAGTGGGATTTTTCTCTTTCTCAATTAATAGGAACAAACTCTCAAAACTTTAGGGTTTCTTCGAGTTCATTCGAAAAAAAAACTACGTGCAAATCAAAGTTAAAATTATAATAAAAAAAAATATTATAATTGATCAGATTTGATTGTGATTTCAATTAGATTTGAGATAAGTACCCTACCTAGAAGAACCTACAGCTTAAGCGATTTTCGACCCCTTCTAACAAATAAAGTTAGAAACTTCGAATTCGCATTTTAGCAAGCTGATCAAGAAAAGGCTCCTCGCCGAATTTCAATTCTTTTATATAAATTCATCCAAAAATTCTGTGGTTGTTTTACCTTGATACCTCTAGATACTGCAATAATATCATTAGTAGGTTTCGGACTTGGGCCAAATTTGAATTCCAGTGTCAACTCAACTGGTACAACGTAATTTGTCCTACCATAAGTGAAAATTTATTGTCTTCAAAAAATTTAAATAGAAAAAAAAAAAAAACTTTAGTTTTTTCCGTATAAATAATTAAATATATATGGAAAATATGTACCTATGCAACTGCAAGGTCCCAATCTAAATGGGAATTAATTAAAGTTGATTTATTCTCATCATTAAACCTTTCAGGATCAAAAGTGAAAGGATTTTCAAAATTGTCCTTATCATAATGACTTCCAGACAGAAAAACAAATAAGATCACTGGCACTTAAATCTGCTATAATTTAGCCATCAGCATCTCGCAGAGTATATGGTTTTGAACAAATACGATCTACAAGTGGCACAGAAGGTCATTTCCTGAGTGTCTCAGAAATAACCATATCCAAATACTTCATGGTTTTTAACTCTTTATTAAAATTTGCAACCTTTTCGTAGAGATTTTCTTGAATTTCCGGATTCTTCATCAACTCATAGACCGTAAAACTCAACATATTGGTCATCGGCCCAAGACCGGCAAACAAAAATAGAATGCACTGAGCAACTATTTTATTTTCTGAACATGTTTTTGTGTTTTCTCTCTCTGATTTTTGACTCAAGCATGAGATGAATCCATATCTTGTCGAATAATGTTATGCTTCTCTCGTTGTCCTATTGTCTGGCTGACTACTCTTTTCAGATAGTTTACTGCTTTTGAATTTAAAATACTTATCTAAAGATTTTTGAAAATCTGTAATGTATACGAGTATGTATAGATAAAAGGTTTATTATAATTTTAAACTATATATATATTCAAATAAAAACAATATCGTATGCTGGATCGCACAAATTTATTAGTTTCAATTTTTTTTTTCAATCAGCGTCGAAATGCCTAAAAATCATCAGCTGAACGTTTTTTTTAGATTTTCTTAAAATTTATTTTTTAATTTTAATTGCATATAAATGACGTTACTTATTAATGTTAATGTTTATGTAGTTGTATGAGTAACTCGAGTCAGAATCGGTCTCTTTCCCTTTT
Source organism: Epistrophe eligans (assembly GCA_951394125.1). Lineage (NCBI taxonomy): Eukaryota > Metazoa > Arthropoda > Insecta > Diptera > Syrphidae > Epistrophe > Epistrophe eligans. Next base: position 100,042,158 of record OX596030.1, read on the forward strand.
AAAATTGTTAAAATATTGCCTACTAGAAACACTGGTTTTTCGTGGGCTACATTTTTTTTTGAGAAATATTTTTTTTATTTTGAGTCGCCCAATTGTAAAACAAAATTCCAATTACGTTTAAAAAACAAAATAAGAACTTCATATTACTTAATCAGAAGAAAAGTACTTATCAACTGCGGTCGTTCGACTTAACTTGGTGGTCTTTTATATTAAAAGATTATAATTATTGTTAATTATAAACAAAAAAAGATACGCACTTGCTAACACAATCAGTACCTAATACAAATCTTCCAAAAATGATTACACCATAGGTCTTAAAACAAATAAGGGTTGCATTATTTGCTTGTGTCTTTCGCAATTTCCAAACTGACAGCTGTTTTAGAAAATACTATATATTTTTGATAAACACTTAAAACTAGGATCAAAAATATTCATAATGTTTGAACAATTTTATTTAAATGGATACATAATTATAAGGCCCGTTTTCTGTTCTTAATTAGATTAAACATTAACACGATATCTGTTCTGTAATCCTAGGAATTATTTTCATCCAGTAAAATTCTGACTGTTTTAATTGAATTCTTCTCCTTGCTGAAAATAAATCAGTAGTAGATTTAGGACCACAAGTAAATTTAAACTCCAACACCAAGTGATACAACATGATCTTTCCTACAATAAGACCAAATTTACTACCTACAAGAAAAAGAAAGAAAATGGTATAATTTTTGGGATATAATCAGGAGATATGTAAATTACGTACCTATACAACTTCGAGCCCCAACTCCAAATGGAAAATAAGTCAAAGGCTTTATATTTGATTTGTTTTGTTCACTAAATCTTTCAGGGTCAAAAGTGAAAGGATTTTTAAAATTTTCCTCATCAAAATGACTTCCATAAACAGAAAAGCAAATAACATCGCCAGGCTTGAAATCTGCCACAAATTCACCAGCACCATTAGTCAGAGTGTAGGGCTTAGAACAAACTCGGTCCAGAAGTGGTACAGAAGGCCATTTTCTCAGAGTCTCTGAAACTACCATATCCAAATACTTCATGTTTCTAAGTATCTCATATGAAATCTCAGCGCCATTAAGCTCTTCGTCTATCTTTGTAACTTCTTCATACAGCTTTTCTTGAATTTCCGGACTGTTCATCAGCTCGTGAACAGTAACACACAACATATCAGTGATCGGACCAAGACCAGCAAATAAAAACATAATGCACTGAGCTACTTTTTCATTTTCTGTACATTTTGTGTGTTTTTCTGAAATATTTTCATCATCCGTTTTATTTTCGAAACTATTTTCTTCTTGTGACTGGACCTCAAGCATTAGTTGAATCATATCTTGTCGAATTATTGTATCGTCGTGTCTTTGTCCAATTGTCTGGCTGGCTACACTTTTCAGGTAATTAAGAGCACTTGCATTGAAAGCATTCAATTTCATAATCTGAAATGTTTATAGAATTTCTATCTTAAAGTCATTTCAAAAATAAAACATGCCATGCTTTTACAGACCTTTGATATTTTTGGAAAATATGTCAATATTAATAACTTAATAATTGTAACAAGCCTTTCGAATTTTAAAGAGGCTGCTTCTATTTTGGAAAGTTTCCTTTTCTTGTTTTTGTCAAATACTTCTTTGCGGACAGTTTTTCCTCTCAGAAAGTTGAAGACTGTTTTGGTTAAAATATATAAACTGTTAATCTGAAATAAATTAAATTATTTTACAAATATTCATAGCAATGGATATATGTATGTATGTATGGGCAGAAGAATATGGATAAATTAAAAATGTCGCACTTATGAATAAAAAAAAATATTTCCTACAACTATGTATGTACGTTCTTTACTAACAAAATAAGTCAATTTTTTTTTTAAAATAAAACATTGGCGCAAAATTTTAAACGATAAAGTACGAAGTTAAAGCATTTGTAGTATGATGCTACTCAAATTTTAAACGAGTTAGCATCGGGCTATCTTTTTAACATTTTATTGTGTTCAGCTGAATTGTATTATGATACCAGTTAAAAAATGTTTAAAACTAAGAACATTTTAATTAAGTGCTTTAAAGTTAGTACATTGTCAAGCTAATATCTTAACATCAGGCTGTTTAAAATTTTGCGCCATTGAATTTAAAAAATGTGTATTCATGTTTTCTGAAGTTCCTATCAGAAAAATTCATACGAACCAATATAATTTGTGGAAATAATGTGAAAATCAATGACTTTATTGCAGCAGTCATTTTTCTTAAAACGGCATTTCCCATTTGCAAGAACGTATTTTTCTTAACCTCTCGATCAGTATCTTGATGACGGGAAAATTCTTCCTTCGGACGTTGTTTTTTTAACTTTGGATTGAATAAACATGTCACATAATTACGGATTGTTTGTACAAAACTGTACAACATGAAAATCTGAAAAAAAAATTCTTTCAAATCATAATATAATTCGTACAATTAATTCATACAAACCATTGAGATTTGTGGGAAAATGGTCAAAACCAGTGATTTGATTGCAATGCTTGATTTTTTTAAAAGAGCTTTTATGATTTTGAAGAATTCATTTTCCTTATTTTCGCCATTTGAATCGTCAGGGCTTGTTGTATCTTTCGAACTGGGTCGAAATACCTGACTGATCAAATCTTTCACATAGGTCACGGCTTTTATATAAATTCTATTTAACCTGTAAATCTGAAATTCAAGAAAATTTACTTCAAAAATAATTTTAAAAGTGAATCAATCTAAAAAAGACCTTTAGAACTTGTGGAGAAATTGTTAAATAAAATGACTTCACTGCAACACAAAGACTTCTGGTTCTTAAAATATCTGTAGCCATGTTTAAGAATTCATTTTCTTTGTCCTTGTAAGAATTTATTTCTAAACCAAATGCTGCTGAGGCCATAACGTCATTTGTATAGCGGTGGAAATAATCTTCAAGATCAATTTCTTTCCCTCCAGGTTTGATTGTTTCTTTAAGATACTTAATAGCTTCTCTATTGCACTCGCTTATTACATGGAAAACTTGGCTTATTTTGTTTTCTGTAAAAATAGGACCCAACATCATTCGCATGTTTATCCATTTTTCGTCTTTCAACATGGTTAGCATATTTCTAATAGTTTCATCGCTCATCATTGCTTTGTTTTCGGCGTGATTAGTAAAATTCTCGTCATCTTTAATTCCGACTTTTTGAATAAGTTCAGGATCACGGATGATGAAATGCGGGCTACGGAAGCCATAGTAACCATAGATTTTTCTGAAAGACAAAGATTTTCATTTGCTTATTTTGAAGTATTTGAAGCGTTTTGAAAAAGAATTGAGTTACGGGCGGAAGAAAAATAATTCGAACTGAAGTTAGAGTTTTGTAATAGCATTCTGCACAATTCTTTTATTGCGAAATTATTTTTAAGCGAGCTATGTTTTTTGGCTAAACATTTGAGTTGCATTTCTGGGTTAACTCGTAGTGCACTTAAATTGATATTCCATCAGTAGTAAATTAGGTACTAATTCCCGCATCATAAGATTTTTGATTTTCGTTTGTGGCAATGCTATATTGAAAAAAGTAAACCTTTCTACGACATAAGCTTAATTTCATTAAGACCAATATTAGCAAAATTGAGGGAAAACATAAAATTTGAATTAATCGAAAAATAAAAAGAAAACAATTTTTTTTTATAAATCTTTCAAAATCTTCTGATAGGGCTAGCTTACGTAGCGCTTTTGGCGCTTTTTTGGCGAACTTTAGCGTTTATTTCTTTTGACCTCACGCATTAAATGTTTTCGATTTTTGGTATAGCCCTGATTTTATATACTGCATCGTCAACAAGCTTATAAGGTTTAAAGTTCAAGATTTTATAATAGTATAAGTTTTATCATATACCTACATATATATGTACATATGTACTACATATAGCTTTATTACAAAACATCATCATATCGAGGTAAACGCAAATGGGTTACGTATGTATGTATGTACACCATAGATACAAAAGATTTTCCGTGTCGTATGAACAATTTTTCAAGATGCTGAGCATAACTTTAAATTATTTTGATAAATATGTCAATTAGAAGTTTCTATTCCCATTGCGATGCTCTCAAACTCGATCAACCACACAATGTAAACAAAATTAATCTTTTATTGCAAATTTAGAAGCACTCGCAAAAATATGACTAACTAATAAAACAACGGCAAAGGGATTTTGTTTATTTTTCGCACACATCACTGTTTAAATACAACTTACTCATTTTTAAACTGATTTTGAAGTCTTATCAAAAATTCTGGACTTGATTCTTTTCCTTCTAATACTGTTAGATTGTTTCCAATTAGAAACATTGGTTTCTCATGCGCTACATTGCGCCTAGAGAAACATTCAAAGTTTTTATTTGCCCATTTATAAAAAAAATATCCAAAGACGATCGTAAAACAAAATATTTCAATTAAATATTCCATGGCAGTTCAATGAGATTAAAGGCTAACAATAACAACTGTGATAATAGTCGTCGTTTCGCGACTATTTATTGGAGACTAAATTAAACAGATATGATAACAAAATGCTTTCAGCTGATTTTTTTTTGGTAACAATATTTTATAATTTCTTTTTGGATACATTTTGGTTTATTAAAAGCTTTTTTAGCTTCAAAGCCATGACATGGTATTTTTTTGGAAGTGACTAAATATGTACATACCCAATGTATAACAGTTCTGTTTATGATTTATACAGGTACTGTTTATGCGCCAGTTGAGGGTCAGTAGAAGGTAGTAAAAAACATCAATAATTAAATTAGTATTGTTTTTGGTAAACATTTGCTGGGCTAACTAAACACTTTTTAAGCAATACGTTCAGAAATACATATGTACGTTGGAAGGTTTTTGCGGGTTTTGTAGAATAACCTTAAAGAATTTGTAGGCCAGAATGATATTTATAATGTTTGAATGAAACAATTTAATTTGCAACGTTTCGGGGATCTTTATCCCCTTCACCAGGACTTAATTTTTGTATTTGCGTCAAAAAAATTTCAGATAACTTTTTTGATATTGGTTGGTATAGGTGGCATAAAATATAGAATTCCACAACTTATCTTATTTTATTGCGTGCGACTGAAAAGACGGGGTTTACTCAATATTTTATACTGCATATTTTTTGTTCGAATCAAATTGTTAATAATAAAATAGTTTTTTATCTGACAAAGCCATACCGAGACTACAATGAGTTTTAATCTAAAATTAATTATGAATCGCGGCAGTTTTCTGACGTAAACTCTAACATTCAAACTATAACAACAGCAAAAAAAAATAGACGAAACATAAAGAGTAAGCTGTATTTAAATATGTATATACATATAATATACATGTAATATATACCTCTCCTCATTTATAGCGAAATAAAAGAATTGAAGAAATCTTCTGACTGCTAATGAAAAACTCATAAATTACCTTTACCTCAAACCAAATGAAAACTATCCTTTAGAACCCGTTGACAGGAACATAAATAAATATGTTTCCTATTACTTTTTCCTTTTGGGTCACACGCATCTGTAATCTGGATCTCTGAATCTGTTGTTGTAGTTGAGTACGGTCAAAAAATGGAACATAACCTTTTTTATTTTCTATCTCTTGAGACCGTATCTTGAGCTTAAGCAGCATAGGAAGAGTTAATCTTTGACAAATAAAAAATAAAGAAAAAAACCCACAAAAATATCCCAAAGCAATCTTTAATGTGTGTGTAGGTAGGATTTATGTGATATTCTTTAAAGGACCATTACTCATTGGAATGTTCGACGTTTAGGGATTTTAATTTTTTATTTAAGAGGAAATACATTTTGTTTGCAACTGAAAGTTAGATTCTATTTTTGTGGATACATGAATGTTGAACTTAAAAATTATTCAATTTAAAATTTAAAAAATAAATAAGAAATTACATTAAATTGAAAACAGCCATCTTGGCCCAATCCTTTTCGTGCTTGCCATTAATGACGTGAGTAAAATCATTTCCTTCTCCGATCTTTCCATTTACGCAGACGACATTAAAATAATAAAAGTAATAGCGTCTTCTCACGATTCTTCCCTTCTCCAACTCGACCTAAATTCTTTCCTTATTTGGTGTAATAAAAACTTATTAGAACTTAATGTAAGTAAATGTCAATCCATGACTTTCTCCCGCAAACGATTACCCTCAAATCCTCGAATCTATCAATTCTGTAACATACCTATCCCTGTCGTTTCCTCTATTCGCGATCTTGGGGTATTATGTGATAAAGAGCTAAATTTCCGCTCTCACATTGATCATGTCATTGCGAAGGCAAACTCTTCCCTCGGATTTATCAAACGATGGTCTAAAGAATTTTCCAACCCCTACGTTACGAAATCCCTATACACAACATATGTCAGACCCATTCTTGAATATGCTAGTCAAGTATGGTCTCCCTTTCAAATCTCCCATTCCCTGAGAATTGAAGCAGTGCAGCGAAGATTTCTTCGTTTCGCATTGCGCAATCTGTCTTGGTCTAATCGTATTATTTTACCACCTTATGAAGACCGTCTCCAGTTAATAGACCTGCATACCCTAGCCCAACGTCGTCGTGTCGCTGACATACTATTTATCCACCAACTCATCACCGGTATTATTGACTCTCCGGCGTTGCTTCAATTAGTATATATTAACACTAATCCACGCAATCTTAGATCTGTCCCTTTCTTCCGCCTCCCTACTCACGGTACCAATTATGCCCACTTCAACCCAATGTGTAGAATGTTACGATCAGCTAACGCAGCACAAGATATATTTGATTTTTCACTTAGTTCGTCATCCCTCAGAAGAATTCTTTACACCTCCCTCCCCTAAACCCTCTATAAATTATGACTTTTTTTTCTTTTTACTTTTTCTTTTTTAACTTATTTTGTTTTTTAATTTTAATTATAATAAATGATAATGTATTATTTTTATTTTTATTTTTATATTTTTATATTGTATTATAAGTATTCGCTTGCAATAAGCTAAATAAATAAATAAATAAATAAATAAATAAATAAATAAACAGTTCATTGGCACATTCAAAAAGTTCTTAGAAATCTAATTGTAGTACATATTCAATTCAGCCTCATTGTGAGTTTCACCCGAACAACATTATACTTGGAAAATCATGATATTTCACTTTTCGCCTACTGTGAGTTTCATCCGAAATTTTATGTTCGGAATTATTGTGAACATTTATTTCGGACGGAATGTAATTTCATTGACAGTCTAAATTTTCACTTATTTTTAGTAGGCGAACGAAATTATGTTCGGGCGAAACTCACAATAGCTTTTGAAATTCCGGCCGAACAAAAAATTTTAAGATGAAATATTTTTCGGGTGAAACTCACACTGAGGCTGATTAAATTTTTTCCCGTTTTCAAGATTTTTCTTGTCTGTTCAGGCACCTTGTTTAAATCTCACTGCGCACTAAGTGCTTAAACAGTATTTTTTGAAATGTTGTTCCTACTAAAAAGTGAAATAGTGAAATAATAAAAACCAAACCAACTCTTGATTGAAGAAAATAAAGTAAATTAAATTTAAAAAAATTTAAAAAAACACATGTTTGAAATCATGAATATTTTAGAAATTTATAAATAAATAAACCAAACTCACATCTATGTACGTTAAAGCCTAACTATCACGTTGTAGGCAAACTGTGTACTTTTATCACTTAGTTAATATCCACCTATCGACAATCCTCTCCTTGTTATTCAAAGACACAGTTGAAAGATACCATTTTGTTTCACACAAAACAACTTTTTTTTCTTTCAGATTTACAATCCTTATGGATAACGAGCTGGTGTAGCTCAGATCTACACAAGAGAAAACGTTTACCTAAGGATAACTTAAAAAAGAGGAAACAAGGCGATTTACTCTTTGGCAGGAGCACAGACCTGGAAACATTAGAGACAAAATTCATCAACAGCTCTTTGGGTAAGTTTTTTGCTCGTTTTTTTTTTTGTGTAGGTTACTACCTGTCCGTATTTTAAGGCCTTTCGTTAGATCCTGGCTCTTGTTCATTTACTTCTCGTTCTACTTATTTGTTTAAACGAAATGGAACACACCAACTATACATCCAAGAACTTCCGGGATTTTTTTTTGTTGAAAGAGATGAGGGTTAGGAGGTTTCAGCTATATTAACAATTTATTCTTTGTAAGTTCAGAGGATGGTTAGGGCTTTCTTGACTTACTGCCGTTTCCTCTAATTTATTTTTATCTTATGGTGACATTTCCTTGTGGTAATAGTGATAGTTGTGGTTATGGCGATGAGATGTCTTGAGAAATAAAGATGTCGTTATTCGGTGAGATACTCATGCACTTTGAAGCAAAGCTAAAATATCATCGTATATAATCGTCTTTCGAAGCATATGTATATTTTCTGTCATCCCCCCTTTGAAGTATCCAACTTGTGGATTTCTTTGAGGCAATTTAGAAGCACCACTATAACTGACTGAGAGAGCTTGTGGGACAAAAAAGTCTAGAACCCTCTTTGCCTATATGGAAATTTGTTTACCTTTTTTCCTCCGGTTTTTGCAGTTCAACTTTTACATTGGGTCGACAAGATGCCGACAGGATTTGACTTTGAGTTTGTCATATACGTAAGTACATGAACGGAAACAGGCGTTCGCGTCGTTCGTCGACATAAGGCCCTTTCACCCGCAACTAAATGAAATGAAAACTGTCAAAGGAAAAGCAAAGGATGAACGTTTCAACGTTTTCGCCGTTGCTCTTTCATGCCACTTGTTGGTTGCCTTGCCACCATGGTAGTTTTTTTTTCTCTACCTCTACCTCTACCCCTACCCCCACTCCCTTCGAAACTTTCCTTTTTTATATTTAGGTGTTTTTCAACCAGACGGGGCTATGACTCATAGTTAAAAGGAGTGACAACCTTCGTATGTGGGGCATGGAGGGGATGAATTTATTTTCCAAGCCTTTAATGAGGGTTGTTTGGGGGATTTTTTTGCAGCTCTAACAGTGTGTTTGTTATGGTACTTTTGAAGGACATAAAGAACACGAAAGCAAAAAAAAATAATGCTGAAGCGTTGGAGTGAATGTTTTAAATTGCCGATATATATTTTTGGAAAACAAAAATGTGGAGAACATAAATTTTCACAAAATTTGTGGTCGTTTGTGCTAGCCTTTATAACTACCAATTTGTGTTGTAATAACACAGTAAGGAAGTTAAAGCCTAATAAAATCGTTTTTTGTACTAAAACTTGTGGCTTCCAAAAAAGATAATAGAAACTTGAAGTCCCTTTAATATGAGGTATATACATATTTATGAAGTCCCTTTAATAGGAGGTATATACATATTTATACGAAGGGTTTGGAATTTTTAAGCAAAGTTATAGAAAAACTTATGGTTTTCTAAAAACTGTTATTTGAAAATTGAAAAACCTTTAGCACTATTCAAGCTAACTGATGGAAGAAATTTTTATTTAAAGCCAAATATGTAGCTCCGAAATTCCTTACTGATTTCGGAAAGAAGAGTTTCTGTGGATTTCATGATTATTTATTTCCAGCAAACTACTGTACCGTAGTTTTCTTCAAGTTAATCAGAACTCCCGAAGGTAAAAGGTTACAACAACAGCATTATTTAATTGGTGAAATATATTTCAGGAAACAACATCAAAGGATGTTAGTTTAAGATAATTATGTGTCAGTGAATTATTTATCAAATTTTTGATTCAAAACCTCTTTTACCTTCTTTTCAAATTTTTCGCGGGCGCCTAAGGACAGGTTGTAAAGAGTGTTTTATCAAATATATTGAATAAAGGAGTATCATTTAATGGTGGTTTAAACTTTCAAAACAGTTGATGTAGAGGATAAGAATATTTAGAGCCTCCGAAAATGTAACTCAAATTTCTAGACTGTTGAGTCATTTTCATACTTTCTAATTTATTCTTTTCATAAATCTTCATCACTATTATTCATATTGTACATTTCAACAGCACCGCAGAGAATTAAAAAACATACTATACGTTTGAGAAATTCGTACTAATCTTCTTAAGTACAGTCGTATTTTTCCCTTCATACACAGAAAATCAGAATTATCCTTTCATATATGTAAATTAATATACATAAATTAAAAGTAACTAGTACTAAAATACAAGCCAAATCAAAAATCTTTTATTATGATCCCACTTTCTAAGAGTAATCTTTTGCCTTCTTAAACTTTTGTTCTATTATAATATCTATCTACGAGGAAATCCACAGCAATCAAAACACTTGTAATCACAACAGTTTCCCTTAATTAATTAAAAAACAACAAACCGAAAACAAAACAAAAACAATAATGATTATATTGAGTTTTTCTATCTCGGGATTTTCAAGTCGATGTGCTTGTGAAAATTTTAATAATTGTATGTAAACAATGCTGTCCTTTTCGGAGGATCTGATGGTTTGGCCGGTACTTAAAACAAAGCTTTTTTAACTGTGATTTAATTGAAATACTAAGAAAATTATGTATACAATATACATACCTACATAAATCCACTTGGAAGAGGAGTCCGTTTTAATTTTTCAATCTAACATTGTAAACAAAATGGAAAAGCAATAATAATTGCCAGTGTTATTTTGTCCAACTCCAAGGTCCTTTTGGCAATACATATATAAATATTGTGTCTATCCGTATATAAACCTACATATATTTTTTTCTTATTTATTTAATTTGTTTTTTTTTTTTTTCAGATAACATGGACGACATGGTATTCCAGAATAATAATAAAAACGCCATTTATGTACTTAATACCAGCTATAACACATACGGGGTAAGTAGCTCTCACATTAATGAGAAACTGCTTATACGTTGTTATTTATACAATCCCAATATTTGTTTTATATATATAAATGGGAGAGCAACACAACACGGATGTGAAAAAATATAAAAAAACAAGGCGCATTCGTGATAGAGCTAAATTTAATACGAATGCCTTTACGTATATTGAAATGGCGTATTTCCCTATACGCACCGTAACGGCATAGGACTTTTATAGGAAACAGAGGAACTTAGCGTTTTTATCTTTAATCCCTTTCATGGGTGAAATTTGACCTTTTTGTATCCTTATCGCAAATAGAAGTTATATACATACATATGTACATAGAAAGATTAAACTAGTTTGATAACCTTGAAGACACGTACCAAATTGAAACGGTAATCTGAGCTTACAACATTAAATCCTTGTTTTAAAAGGTTAGAATTATGACTTATTTTACATTAATTTTAAGATAATAAATAATGTTTAGATTGATATAACAAGATACATGCATTAATTTAATTATCATTTTTTATTTTTATTAAATAAAAATACGCCGTAGAGGATATTGACGATTTTGGGTTTCGTAAGTTATGACAAAGATTGATAGTGTTTGTAGAGCACACGATGTAGAGAAAAGAAATGTTCATTGTTCAGTATTTAATTTAACGATCGATAAATCTGGCACAAAAAATATAATTATATATAAAATGTGCACAGTGGGAGCTTTTGGGAATTTAAATAACATTTTATAGAAGATATACTGATTATTATCAATTCATGATATACTTCACTTTTTACGAAGAATATGTTGTATGTCACAAATATAACAAAATATTCGGCAAATTGCGGCGCAATAAAAAGACAGCTGTGTTGAATTGATTTTTTTTCAATTGATTTTTAAGTGTATGAATATGATGATAATGAAATCTTTATTACTAACTGGTTTACTCGAAGTTTCTAACGTTTATTTCGTCTGAAATACTCGATACAAAAAATAAATAACTTTCTTTCTTCTAAATTATTTCAGTGTATTAAAAGACCATATCTACAAAATGTTTTGAATCTTTGCTACTTAATAATCTTGAATCATTTAAGAGAGTGTATATGTATACCTACATCCAACACACAAATAGCGAATCATATTTTATTTTTTAATTTTCAATTTAAGTCCAAGATTGAAAAACAAACCTGTTTCCCTATTTTCTGTATTTTTCACTTAAATTTTTATTTAAAATGCCACTCAAGCCATATCCTTTCAACAATCCATCCCTCAAAATGCGCAATCACTTTTAAAAGCAGCAACTTTTAACAAAATAATATTGACATACATTTTCACTCAAATTAAAAAAAAAAAAAAAAAAAACTTTTTCTATCAAACAAATTTTTGCTTTCTTCTAGGAATTTGGTCGTCCCAATGCCTTCGGTTATCCCCAAACCAACTCAGATGAAATATACAACAACCCTAAGAATTGTTCACTTTCGAGAAGTCTACATAAATTGAAAAGTTTACGACACCATTCCAGTGAAATTATTGCGGGAGGTACCTCGGGTGCCACAGAGAGTAATTCATCATCAATGACATCCTGTTCGCCTGCTGCGGCCGCTCTACAAAAGCTATTCAATTGCAGCAGTAGTACGGCCCACAGCTGCAGGAGTATTAATTATAGAAACACCACACTGAACAACAACTGCCATTCCTCCAATAGCCATATAAGTCCTGACTCAAGCCATCATCATCATGGCACTAGCAATGATCCCCAGCATCAGCATTATGCTCAAAAGGAAACGGGGACACAGTCTCATCCGGTGCACCACCCGCAACTAGAATACCATCGTTTGATGGAGAACCAAATGTCACTATCGTTACGTGGCAATAACAACAGCACTTCCGGCGGCAATGGTAGCACAAGTTGCGTGCTTCCTTGCGTAGGTGGCGTAGGTGGCGGCAAGAAGAAACATTTCAATTCGTCTAACTCCGTTAAATCAGCGCTAATTGCCAAGAAGACAAAGTTTTGGAAATACTTAGTCGAGGAAGAGAAATGGCGGAAGCATAGTGATGAGAATTTACCAACTACCAACAACTGTGAACGCGACCGAGAAAGGTAAAGATATGCTTCAGCTTCGTTCGAGTTGTTAAGGACGAAACTTTTAAATGTTGCTTCCTTTTCCGTATTTTACAAGAATATCAAAGGATAAAAAGAGACTCCCGCAGGTGCACTAAGGAAGAAGTTGAATAATTTGTTAGTTTTTTTTGTTCCTTGTTTTTGCTTTTTATGTTCGGCTCGTCTTTGTGTATGAATTGTGCTTGTGAGTTTCATCCTGTCAGGAATTATCATGTTAAAAGCACGCAATGGCAAAAGGAAGTTTTCAAACGGAATAGAGAAACAAAAAATTGTATTTTAGTTCTTGGAAAGGAAATCTTTGAAGTATTACGCGATCTCTGGTTGAAGATTAGGTATATGGTTCTTAATTACTACTTTTAAACTTTTTTTGAAATCGATATGCTATCATTGTAAAATTTGGTTTTCATTAAGTAACTCACAATATAAAAACAAGGTAAGGTACGTATTTCAAATATTTAATTTTCTATCCTTTAAACTGGCAGAAGGTACCTATATGGAAACATACTTGGAATTTTGTACACAGGATTTCTATGTAATTTGCCAGTTCATCTTTAGAATGAGAGCCTCTACATATCCAAAGTTTTTTTGTTTAATTTTCTTAAAAACAATATATAACGAATATTTTTGCTAAACTTGAGTTATACAATTGTTCGTAGAGAAATGGCTACAATTATTCGTTTGCTGCTATTTGTACGTATCTATCTCTTACAGTTTCGGAAATAATTGATGAACTGATCGACGATGTCTACTTGTCAAAATAGATACATATACTCACAATCTACAAACACTAAAAAAAACACAAATCTTGCTTACCTTAACTCATATTCTTAATTTGTTTGTTTGGTTTTAAGCATCTAATGACAAAAATATTTTTACTTTCATTCTCACTATCTCAAAAAATTAAAAGTCATTAAAAATGTAAAATCAAGTGTGAACACATACAAAAGCCACCAATAAGCTTATAACTCTGCAGGTGCAGTGACCATTAGCATTTAAGTCTCAAAAGAACAAAACACGTAAAATTCTCCTGCTTGATGCTCATTTTAATGTTTAGTGTTAGATATACTAAACTGCCTCCCTCTTCCTGGTAGACATAGAGTACCCATATTATCTAGAGAACCGACTTCAGCGCTTTTTCTCTTTCACCCTACAAGCTGCACTGAGAGGATTTCCTCCACAAGGCTGAATATGTGTTAGTTGCCGAACAGCGTTGTTCCTGGAAAAAAAAATCTTGGAGCCATTTTTGGGGCCATTTTAACATTTTTGGGGCCACTTACTTTTTCCGTATTTAATAAAACTGGTATCGAAATTCTATCATCTGAGCGACAAAATATGATTTCACATAGGTATGGCTATTTTTACACAATGTAGTCGAACGATTCACATACTCTCTTCTTATGGCACTTCTAATTAATATTAACTTTTAAATGGTACCTATATTTTTTTATTGTCGGGCGTTCGGTGAAAGTATAGTAAAAAGGAAAATGCTAAACGTATTAATATATATATTATAATCAAATAAAACATTAGGTTATATTTCGTATTTTAGTGTTTGTGTTTAGTATTTTTATATTTAATCCATTTTTTTTATAAAAATCAACATAAGATATTTTTACATAAGTATAACATAAAATATTTTTTTTTTAAATAATTCTGTAGGCGGAATAAAATGTCCACAGGTAACATTTTTTAGATCACCTTTAAAGCTCATAAGAGCAGTAATAACTTCATAGCTGAGTCTATTTCGATTGTCTGTTTTAATATTGTTAAGAGGTAAACTTAAAATATTAATCGCGAAAGAGCAAATGTTATTATATAAAAAAATTTCATTAAAATTTTTCTTGTCTTTAAGAATGGCCCATAATTTAACCGAATCTAATTGTTCCTCGGAGAAATCTATTTCTTCTATTATATTCTGAAGCTCTAAAACCAAGACATCCTTAGAACATTCAAATAAACTAGGAAATTTGTTTAATAGAATCTCGTTAAATTGAATTGATTGCGTTCAGCAAAATTAGCATATGGATGATAGTAAATATCGATTACTTTGAAATTACCGATTTCTAAAATTTTTAAATTATGTTTTATTAGTTTGTGAATTTGACGATTTTGGGGCCATTTCGTGATGGCCCGGGGCACGGGGCCAAAATAAAAATCTTGGGGCCAAATGGCCCAATTGGGCACTTTAGCACAACGCTGTTGCCGAATGCATTTTTAATGGAATCGCACTAACCTAGTGATAATTTAATGGATATTGGCTCAGTTTTGCTCAGTGCTCAGTTCTCCCACCAGATATGAAATACTTTTTTTAAAACTGCATTATAAACCATGTTCATACTTCTTGTAAAAAAAGTCCTTCGCTGGAATTTGATCTCTCTTTTACTGAGATGAAAACAAAACACAAAAACCAACCCACCGACCCTCAGTCAGATCGGAGCTGCGATGGTGGAAACAACGCTTGCGTGCACGTCTTTCTTTTCTTTTTTTCAGTTATGTTCGTATTTTTGTGTGTATCTTTCAAAATTAAAAAGATGGGGAGAGAAATTTGAAGAGCAGTGTTGCCGGGAAGAAATATTTCAAGGTAGTACTGAAGCCAAAAAAGAGGAGTATTTTGAAAAAAATAGTAGTACAGACATTTTTTAGTCTTCAAACTTTATTAAAAAAAAATCATCAAGAAAAAAAATCAGTTACAAAAAAAAACATAAATAAATAAATTATTAATTCTAAGAACAAAAATAAGTAAATATCTTTTCTATCACACAAAATCTGTCTTGTGGCAGATAGCGTAATGCATAGTTATATTTGCTTTTTTTTGCCTTTACCTGCTCCAAGGAATCCAATTTCACTAAATATCTATACAATAAAAGTTTACTTTGAATTTTTGTAACAGGAATTACAATATTTCAAACATTAATTAACAAACCTTTTCATTTTATTGAACAATACATACAAATTTACGGAGCTAAAAAAAAAAACAACCACCAAACCAAAATTTCAGGTAATGAGGTAACCATAAGACGCTGATTACACGATTCGTTTCGTCTTTCGTCTTTTTGACAGGCACGTATCCTCGTGATTACATGATTCTTTTTTACATTCGTGAAGGCTCTTTCGTTATTTTGACGTTCAGAAACTTTGCGGTGGATTTATTGGAAAATAAACAGATGTAATAATTAAAAATGTTTTTTAATCACTTTTTATACATATCTACAGCTTATTTAAGTGTGAAAAATTGTTTTACAGCTCGAAATTAAAAGTTTATAAGTTCTTCGCACAATGCTCTGATTTGAGGGATGGGCGATTAAATTTTTCGATTAAAATCGGTGGGAAAATTTATCGAACCTGAAACATCGATGTTTTTCAAAATCGATGTATTTCTTTTTTTTTTATTTTGATAACCAAATACGTTATAATATGTAAATTTACATCAAAACGTGTTTTTGATTTAGGGCCGTTTGTTCATAGTAGGTTAAATCTGTAATAAAGGTTCCGACTCTGGTTCTGATGATTAAAATTTCAGATTAAGGATTCATTTAATCGATTTTCTCCTCTAAGAAATTCCATTAAAATGATCTGTTTCTACGTTCTGTAACTCACATCGATAAAATTAGTCGAGAAATGTTGGAAATTGAAACACATTATGAGTTTTAATTTATTTTTTAACGTTTCTCGACCAATGTTATCGATGTGGGAATTATAAAACTTGCACTGTACGATATTTGGAGCAAATCGGTCCACCTGTTGAACCTCTGTCTCAATTGACCTCGTATAGTGCAAAGAGCGTAGAAATCAACGGACGGTATGGTAAAACTACTTTTTTAGACTTCTCCATGTTTACACGAAACCAATACTTGCCCTATAGAAAATGTGAAAAGAAACAAAAATTTCCACCCTACATATTGTTTTATCAAGTACATTTTTAAATTTACTTGGTGTGAACATTTTATCGGGATTAAATCTTAAATGACCACATGAATTCTTAATTTTAAAAACGAAAATTATACGCAAAGAGAATTACTGTTTATAAAATGAGTACAGCAGAAATGAGAAAGGAAAGTAGATATTAACATGTGCCTACGTTCTGTAACTCTCGCATCGATAAAATCAGTCGAGAAACTATGAAAATTTAAAATTTTCAACGTTTCTCGATCAATTTTATCAATGCGAGAGTTACAGAACGTAGGCAATGATTTGGAATACTTTATTTGTAACTAGTTATTACCCACAACCTTTGCTGAGACCCCGCAAACCCCTTGTAGTATGAAAAGTATTCATGTTCCTTTCTCTTGAAATAATCGATTTCCAAGCGAAAAAGCGCAAAAAAAATGTACTTTCACATTTAATATTTATAAGAATGATGTTTTTTTTTAGAAAGCACACATATTTGTAGTTGCTTTCTTTGCATTTTAGTTACATATACCATTTTATTTGCATTTTTGTAATTTTCTGTAGTCGATGTATTTAATCTTAAAATCGATATCTGAAATCGATGATTTTTCTCTCAACTACGATTTTTGCTGACATCTGCCTATCGCTCATCTCTACCCTGTTGTCAAACCATAAACGTCAATGTTCAACCAGAAAAAATCTTCAAATTTTCATTCCTGCTTTCGTTACTTCATTCCCCCTACATTTCTACACCCCTCACCCAAGCTGTCAAAAGCACGAAAGACGAAACGAACGAAAAAAAGACTCGTGTAATCAGCGTCTAAAATAAATACCGCACTGACAGATGTAAATTGAACGTAGACGTCCACGCCAACGAAAAACAAAAACAAACAAGAAAGAGGGAAATTCCCTTTTCGACGACAGTTTGGAAGATTAAAATGCTGCCAAATTTGATTTAAATTTGAAGTGAATTAAATTTATTAAGGTTAACATTACACTTTGCTGCAAGTGTAAGATATTTTAGGTTTTTAAAAAAACTAGGAGTACGAATGTAAAAGGAGGAGTACAGGAGTACGGAGGTGTTGAAAGGAGTACAATACTCCTATGGGAGTACTTTCGGCAACACTGTTGAAGAGAGATGCGCTATATTTACAATTCACACGAATTCACGGACAGGGAATTTAGGAGAGTGTTCTCTTACTGTGCTCAAATAAAATTTGCGGGTGTTTTAGGCAAGGGGGGTACGAGTCGGTTCTCTAGATAATATAGGTACTCTATGCTGGTAGAGCTACAACTTTATGATTTTTCTTGAAAAAATAAGCAATGAAAATGCATTTTTGAGAAGCTTGAAAAATCATACCACCAACAACGTGATAATACAAGAAAAAAAATAACTTTTGTCTTGGCGATGAAAGCCACTTTTATCTTAAATCCAACCCCAGTTTTGTGAATAGAATTGCCACTGGATCTGGACTTATAATGCTTATATACATATTTTAATACATGCGTGAATAAATCTTTTCCGTGGATGTCCTTCCCTGGAGAATACATTATAGTTCCTTTGTACTTCTTGTATCTAAAGTAAAATAAAACCTCATAATAGCTTGATACTATAGTAGAATAATAATGTGCCATGCATGACATGGCAATTCGAGAACCATATAGAAATACAACTAAGGTGCCGGATGTTGGCCCGGCCATGAGTTGAACATTATACCAAGAAAAAAGAAAGAAAACTTACCAGCCAGGGATTTCCGTTTCATTAAAATGAGAAAAGTTTTTGGTGCGACAAAAATGAAACGTCTCGTCTTATATGAGAGTTTGAAATTTGTATTGCGAGGCACTTGAGAGTTTGTTTTGTTCTGTCCTGGCTAAAGTCGTCGTCGTCTGAGAGGTGTGAATATATGTATGTATATGTATATTTTTTTTTTTTTAAAGAGATCTACATAATAAACTACTCTGACCGGTCGGCCCCATTTGAGGGAAGACAATGCAAATTGGATTGGGACTTAATAACACGGTGGCCATAAATATGGAAACATGGTTGAACGGTTGGGGCTTGAAGTTACGAACAAAGACCTTGGAATTCTGTAATAATATAGCTTAACACGTCTTTATGGATGAATAATAAAAGAAATATGAAATCAAATACAAAATCAAAACATGTCACATAGATTTAAGCTTTTTGCTTCGTATGGTAATTTGATAATAAAACACACTCCTACAAGTATAACTTACCAAAAAGCATATACATCTTATATGAACGACTTTTAAGACAGATTTTTTTAGAGATGAACTTTATGAACTTAAAGATCATTTACCTACAAATCTTTTTTTCAAAGCTATAAAATAAGGTGATAATGAACAAATGATAATAATAGCTAAATAGTAAATACTTATTATTTATGTGCTTAAACATAACAATATGTAATGTTTACATAGCTTCACTCAAGCAAGTCTTGCATTAGTCCCAGGTTTGGAGAAAATATGATGTCATTTTGTAAGAATCTAACCGTTCTTAATCAGTCGCAACGCAGGCGCCAATTTTAAAATTCTTTCTTGGAAGATTTGAGTAGCTTCGCGTTCCTCGTTTCACAATTTTGAAAACTTAAGTAGAGAAATAAAAAAAAAACTTGATTTAAAAATAAAATAAAAGAACCGAATTCTGGTTTCAAAAAATTATATAACTTTGTTTTAATTTTGTGTTTTTTTTTAAGAAAATTGCTCTTCGTGGAGATATAGTCCCCTTTCCTCTAAAAAAACGCTTGTATTGCGTCACTCTAAAAAAAATTATTATTATTATTATTATTATGTTGCGGCGCCACCACGCCACCGGATGAATCATAAACTTGCCAGAATTTGTATTGTTAACACCTTTAAAAACAAACAGTACCTATCTATATTGTATGGGAGCTCTATGCGTTCTAGACGAACAAAAACAAATATTCAAATTTCTAGATACTTAAATAAAAATGCTAAGTACCAAATCCTTTAATCCGTTAAGACTCTTTCCCTATATGAACAGATAAATGCACGTAGGAATAGACAAACATATGTATCAATCAATTGGTGCGACCAAAACTATTTTTTTTGGACTTCTCCATGAACGTAATGCTTTAGGTTTGATTAAAATTTTGAAACTTTTATAGACATCTTGACAGCAACTCTAAATTACGACTTTGCAAATTTATGTTCATATCTTTAAAATTACTGCGTTATTTTTTTATTGCATGTTCTTTTTCATTCACTTGAAAATGAATTCTTGTGGGGATTACGTCAAAAGATTTATTGGAAAGCTTTCAACTAGCAGCAAACCAAATACAAACGATAACCACACCTCGAGTGCTGCACAAAATGATGGACGAATTACCCAAGCTATTAATAACCTTTCAAGCAAAAGTAATTCAAGAAGCTGCAGCGGTAGCAACCTAAATATAAGTAAATGGAGTGGAAATAGTGATACGAATAAAAACAACAACAGCAACATTTATCAAAAATCAAGCTCCGAACTATATAAGGAAGCAGCCCAACTACTAGGACTTTCCTGTACCCTATGTGATAACTGCCGATGCCTCGATTGTCAAGTGAGTGTAATAAAATTTTATTGGTTCTTAAAATAGCTCCCTAAATGTTTACTCTTCTGTCACTTCATTCATTCTGTTTCAAAAATAAAAAAAATAGAGTCGTTACTTCGAATGCGATGACTCTGACAGCTATTCGGAATTTTCTTTCATGGACGAATACTTCGAAACCCTATCCACAGAAGTCGATAGAAATGTCCATCATAGGACATCACCAAGTTTGCATCAGCAGCACCACTCCCAAGATGAAATAAGCGTTATCGAACATCAGCAGCCAGGGAGTGCCGATTTCAAAAACAACGTACTTGACCACTGTGAATCCCTTAACGATTTAACTCTAGAGGAGAACTGTATTGAGAACGAGGACTAATTAGTGCTTCCATGCCAGGAGCAAAACAACATAAAAAAAAACTACGTCAAGGACCCACTCTCGCCATCTCAGCCAAGGTAAGTAGATTTATTTGACGTTCAGTTCTGTTGGCTTGGCTCTAAGTCAAAACTACTTTTAACTGTTTAAAGTGCTGGCTGACCGCAAAAGCTTGCTACGGTCCAACAAATTCACTCAGCGGATGTTTCGCTGCATAATGCAATTTTAGTCTTGGATTTTTTTTAATTTCCTCCATCCATTTATATTTACTTCCCTTGGTTTGCCGTTGTATTTAAACTTTTTTTATTTTGAGGGTTTTGGTTGATGCGGGCTGCAAAAAGGAACTGGGCAATAGTTAAATGTGTGCTTTTTATTTTTGGAAATAAACCATTTTTTGTGACGAAGAGAAAATAGACTTAAACGCAGTCAAAATTACACGAAGGGAAAAGTTAATTAACGGTTAAGCTTTGTTTCAACGTTATCTTAGATAAAAGGTTTTCCAACATTTTTGTATGCATGATTATGTTGGATTTATTTTACTGTGTAGAATTTCTGAACAATTTTCTTAATCAAGTAAAGTATCTTTACTTTGTGATGAAAAGGGCCAAAGGGGTTTAAATAAACGACATATAAGACTGACTGTCTGCGAAAGAATGTAAATAGAAAAAACAAAAGTTTTCGTTTTCCTACGGATTGCTGGACTTTTTAACAAACCTTTGAATCGTATGAAATCCATATAAAAAATAAATTCTCTTGACTTAAAAAACATTTTAGTTACTATACCAGGTTTATTGAATTTCGAAATACAGAGTTTTTAAAATCGGTTTTTGGAACATTATCTATATAGAATTATGACTTTTTAACCTTTTCGGAATTAACTCTAGATATTTGAAATTAAAACTTGGTATAAGAAAGCACCCTGAAAGGGTCATTACTTTTGACGTGAAGCGAAAATAAAATCCATAAAAAAATGACAAATATAATAGTTTACCAAACCAAGCTTACCCTTTAGAATTTGCTGAAATATCATATTTCTAATTCTATAAAAGAGGTTTGGTTGAATCTTGTGAAAATGTTAACCTACCATCGCAATCTCTTCAAGTATACTTTTGTTGATTAGAAACCAACGACCCAAAAACTTCAATAAGTACCACTCTCGAAGATTTCATGTCATCATGTCGGGTGTTTTTTTTTTTTTTGTTCTTAAAACGAAAACCTTTATCTTTTTTATGAACTCACTAAGACTTTTTTCCATTGAGGGTAGGCCAAGAATTATTGATGTAAAAATGCCCCCAACAAAGACAAAACTGATATCTATGTACGTAAGTATTTTGATAAAGATACACATGCATATTGTATTTGTACATATTATATTAATAGATATCTCCTGAGACGAACGGCTTCTTATTTTAACTTTTATATCGGAGAGACATATAGATAGATATATAGATAGACAACAGGTTTTAACCCACCCCAAATATAAACTTGGGTTTGATGAGAGGGTATAGAATAACAGAATAAAAGAAAGATAAAACAGAAGAATAGAGAAACAATAATATCTAATAGATGAAGGAAATGAGGTGCATGTATATTGTAGATACAATAAAAGTTATTTTAGCATCCCCACCCACCGCATCACAGCCCAGCCCAGATTCCAAAGACGATAAGAAAAACTCAAGCTAAGAAAGCAAACGTCAAACATTTTGCGTTTGATTTCCTTATAGTCCATTTAATTCATTGGAATTTCGGATCTGTGTGTAGGTAAATGGTTAAATAAATAGTGTTGGCTGATGGTAAATATGGTTTTATTTTTTGAATTGATCCAGAATTCAGGCAGTCCAGTAGGGTATTGTTTGATTAATGGCTGGAATAATATACTTTGATCTTGATAGAGCGTATCATGATGACTTATTCATCAGAAATGAAAATCATTGGCTCATTGTGCCCCTTCGAACTTATTGTGACATTTTTTTTTGTGAAACAAGAATATAATTGGTATGTCTAGGTATATACGTATAGTATACATAGGGATTTGAAATACACGTCATATTTCATCTTCAATTATAAAGCTTGAACTAGGTTTATAACTTTGCATTCGTGATAAATAAAATGTAGCCTTTGGATGATATAGTCCAAAACCAAATTAGACTCGTAATTCTGTCTGTCTGTGCTTATTTTTTTTTAATTTTCTATATTTGCTTTTTTAATTCATCGTTGTTAATCAAATATTAAGATTTAAATTGTGTATCAAGCATCACTACACATTGCGTAGACACTTTTATGACCGTAGAAATGTATTGTAAATATAGTTAATATTCTAAGATCAAAGCAACTTTTGTTTTACTGAATTTCCCAAAAAACATTATTCTTAAACTTTCTACATACCAAAAAATTGGCACCTTTCATCTTGATTTAAGCTATACATTTATTTTTTGCTGGAGGATAGGATTTTCATCCCAACCAGGTCAGTTGTTTGAAATGTTTTGCGTCATGTCATTCAAACGACATTGTAATGGTTTCTCCGCTTAGAAAAAAACACCAAAATCCACACAATCTAGTTTTGATGCCAGAATGAATAAAAATTTCACCCACATATTTCCGGATGTAGCAGAAAAAAAGTCATACTAAAAAAATCCCCATCAATATTTGTGGATCGAATGAGAAAACCGAAAAACTAGCGCAAACCCAAAAGAATTTCTTTTTATTAGAACCAAAGTGCATTTAAATCTCCCTGGCATGATTCCAAGAACTTCAAAGATGCATCGGATTTAACGTCGACTTCGCTTGGGCTTGGTGGCGATGCTGATGGTGTCCCTGTATGAAAAAGTGGTTTTCTATATGGCACATGTACTACAATGCGCCTAGCATCCTTGTACGCCATTAACATTCCAAAGCTCGGTGGGGGGAGAGGTTAAAATTTTTCTCTCTATAATATGGTTTATAGATACATTTGTTTGTAAGAACGTTTATATACATAGGTATACAATACATATATGAATAACCAACTACAACTCCTACATGTATACCAGAAACAGGAAAGATAAATTGAAATCGATTATAGACATGATGACGCGTATTGCGGCGCATTAAGTTGTAAAGTTTTTTGTTTTATTGTTTCAGAAAGAAGTGTGGCATTATTCATGTTGTGTGCTAGAAAATAAATCATTGTTTTTTTTTCTTCTTTTGCTCGTGATGTGAATGATTTCAAGGAGATAATATGTATGTCTGAGCTTTTGAAAACAAAAACTATATCTACCTAATACATACGAGTGTTTGCTTTTTTGAAAAATAACAAATATAAATTTCAGATTCCATTGATATTGGTACCTGTTTTTACTAACTCTTTATTTCAATTGTATTGATTACGTGTACAACACAAAACGACGTTTTAATGTGGTGATGGTGGAGTCCTTAAATGCCGCGGTGCGCCGCACGCTAGACGGTGAATCTTTACCTTCAACTGATCAAGCTCGCTTTCTTCTATCTCTTTATGTTCGGTAGAAATTTTGCAAACGATTTCAGTATATCTTCTCAATGATCTAGAGACCGAAAAAAAGTAGAAAACTAGACTACAAGTGTGGTTGGATCCTAGATCTCAACCATCGTGTGAATATGATCTCAATCGATCAAGTCGTTCAAAAGTTAAACGATTACAGAGGCACCAATAATGGTATAATAAATCTATAAAGGTTGATTACATTTTGTACTTAGAGTGAAAAAAAAAATTATGTATCTTAATAATTCTAAGCCACGAGATCTAGGATCAAGGGCGTACCATTTCTACGCTTTATTCCTTAGAAGTATCCAATTTTCTTCAAATCATTATTATTGTCATTAATAAAATCCTCTCACATAAGCTCATCATCTTCTTATCTACAAAAAGCAAATTGAAAAAAAATAAGAAAAAACACTACCGCGTTAATTATCATTCTCATTTTTCAAAAAAATGGGAGAATTGTCAACCGAACTCCGGTACACGTAGGCTTAACGAATTGTAATGAATAATCTTGCAAATTTACCTTTTCAAGAAGATATACGAGTTACAAACTACCTATCCACATATACCAGATACCACAATAGTCAATCAACTCTAAGAGGAATATCTACAATTTATTTATTTGGTGGAGATGGCAAAATGTTGGTCTATAAAGGATCACGAAAGGATGTTATCTTTTATCAAGCGGCGGTGGTGTTCCAATTTTTATTTGTCCTGTGACACAATTTAAAGGAGTCACGCAATGTAAATGGTAGCAAAGATAAATTTAACGCCAAAGTAATTTGTGAAGGAGAATCAAATCAGCAGGGGTTCGGAAAGAAAATGAAAACTGTCCCAAATAAATCGTGCGTGGAAACATACCCCGCAGGGAAATGGTGAAATTAAGAAGACTGTCATCAGGGGGGTCTGATTGCTATAGAAGGAGTGATTAGTCAACATTACGATATGAAGATCCATTGTTTGATTTTCCAGTTTTTTTTTTTAATAACATAAATTATAAATAAAAGTATTATTTTGATCTGTATACGCACGAATGGTATTAATATCCAAGATTAACCATAATAGTCTATAAGAGGGGGCCGTCAAGTAACTCAGCGTATGAGGTTTAAGATTTGAATGCCTTAATCTATAGATATACCCAAAATATACAAATTGGAAATGGATTGTCTAGCAAATACTGATGTGATGATGATTTTTGTGGTACATGTGATTGGCCATAACTTAGCTCATTTGGTTCAAGGTTAAATCCAAACTCAAACTTAAGAGCTGACAAAAATATAGGGGTTCCTTATTTAAAATGGTCGCATAATCTTTTGGCAATCCCATTTGAAAAACACTGATTGAAATTGGTGGAAAGTAAAAGGTAAAATTGTACTGAAAACAGAAATATAAAATAGGTTGCCACTTTTAAAATTGTATATTTGTTAAAAAAACATAAGACCAGTTTATATAGCAAAGCAAGTAAACGAAAAATGTTTTCGAAATATAAAGTATACACCGTGGTTTAAAATGCGAAAACAATTAATGTGCAAAAAGTCTTTATTTTCCACAAGTTTTTTATCTTGAACCGTCATCCACAGTCAGTGACAAAAAGTATTATTATTAAGAGCATATTTCTAATGAAAGTCATTTAAATTTATGCTAAAATATTTATCGGAAGCATTTTTACTAAACACTCTTTTGAAGCAAAATATTTTTATTTGTTCAGTATTTAGAGACTTTTTAATCGTTTTGTTGGTTTCCTCGTTTTCCAATAGTTTATTTTATTACTTCCTTGGAAAGCATTGCAACGATAACGAAAACGAAAACGAAAACAAAAATCTAAAAACCAATTTCATTTTAATTCAACCATCCTACGGAATGAAGAGAGCGTCTACTTTCAAATCTCTAACTCGAACTCACCCCATGGACCATATAAAATATCTGGAACAATGCGGGAATTAATATTTTCTGACTGCTACTTCCGGAAAAAATTTACTTCCCTTTTCTGGTTAGATCCGGTTGGTGGGGCGCACGGACGACCTTGTTTGGGAACTATTTGATATGGGAATTCAATGAAGCGATTTAATTAATAGCCACCTTTTCTGATCTGGTGCGCGGCTTGGTGGAGTTGGAGGGTGAGTTGAAAAATGTGTACCCCAAAGCAATGTGAAAGAACGAGCAAAACCACATCCGGTGATGCTAATATTGCGCCGCGAGTCACTACGACGATGACGACGAAGAGCAGGAGAAAATACGCCAAAACTTCAACATTGAAATGGTGTTTCGGTGACCCGGAGGGTGGTTGGTGATTTTATTCATTTTCTTATTTTTTTTTTTTTATCAAATGGAAGTGATAAACCAACAAAAAATATGTTCTGCTGCCGAAAAACAAAAATGAATTCTATCGAACAAGTTTTTCTGCCCTGTGTTCTGATGTGGGAAGGTTGAATTTTTGTTTCTTTTTTTTTGCTGGTTGCGGTCAAAAGGGTCGGTTGCCAAAAACTTTAATTTGAAAACTTGTCTGGCATCTAAAGTGTATACATGGTAACTTTATTTAATTTTGCAATAATATGGGCATTTGTTTTGAAGGTTATGGTTTTTCAGGGACAACACGAATTAAATTTGCTGAAATTAACCAATTTTACGATTAAGAGCTGAAAGGAAGTTAAGGAGTTGTCTTTTAATCCGATATTAATTTAGGGATTCATAATGGGTGTAATTTACTGGTAGATTTAGTCCAAAGCCATGGATAAAGCAATGCGTTGTTTTGGATCAGTCTGGTCCTATTAATTTGTTCTTTGTTTTAAAATAATTTCCAATTCTGCTAAATGGTGGGAACTCTGCAATATAATAATACTAATTTGGGCTGAGTGAAATAAGGCCGCGTGTAAAAAGACCGTTATTAAAAAAAGAATTTTTTAATAATGGAATAGGTAGATAATTTAGCTTCTTCGTTGCTATGATCGGGTGCAGGCGATTTGGGTACATAGCTCTTTCGCTGTTAAAAAGCTAAGAAATATATTTTTTGGATTCGCTTGCTTAATTTCGCAGTTAATCAATTTATAATAAAGAAGTTAAAATGTGCTTTTGACTTCTAGCGGAGAAATCTTCTTTATAGGTTTCTCCTATTGCTAAGTAAAACTGACGGAATTTGCTCCGTGTGATCTTAGGAACATGAATTGATTTAATGAGAACAGTTAAAAAAAATATTCAAATTAATCTTTCAGTTATTTTTTAAAAAAATATTTTATTATTTATTCATGAAAGAGCTTTGTATAGCATTGATTTGATTTTCTTTTATAATTCCAGTTAAAAATCATCATACAATCGTTTTAAAACAACACAAAGAAAAAATATTTATAAAATATAAATCCAATTCCATAAAGAAGCTTAAACAAAATATACACAAATATAGTCGCCTACTGCCTCTTTTATGGAATTTGAAAACATCCTGAAAATTTTCGCATTCTATATTCTTCCTATGTCCTTCATTTTTTAAACTTCAAAACGCGCTGCGCCGCGCCACACCGGATGTGTGTATGCAAATTTTCCACTTATCAAATATTCTACGACAACGACTACAGCTAGAGAGACCTTTGTGCAGCGCAGCACCCGCCAGCTGGTAATTGAATACAAAATTAAATATTGACTTTAGCAGACCTTTTATTCTCATAACCATTATCCTTCGGGGAAATGGGATTTCATTATTATATATATTTTTTTTCTCATTAAATAAAAAATAAAAATACACACATATATTATAAACATTTAACAATGAAGCAGTATTATTTCTATAAATCACTTCTGTGTTATTAAAAATTAAATTTTCTCTCGTCTTCCTTGAATGGTAAAGTTTTAATCTTAAAACGTAACTATTGAATTTATTTTTTTTTTAAATACACTAAGGGCAGGTATTTATTATTCATAAATCATATGATTTTTTTACTAACAAAAATTATTGAGCATTTTAATCGAGTGGATATTTTGCAATTTGATTTGTAATGCTTAAATTCATTTAAGAAATTAATATGAAACTTAAAATGATTAAACAATTCGAAAAAGTTTGTATTTTTGTTTTATTCGTAATTAGTATATAAATTTATATTCATATTAAGGTGGCACTTATTTTTAAAATTTGACTCCCGAATAAATTTTAATGGAAGCTATGCTATCTCACCATAAAAATATATACCATATACAAATGTGTACCTATATAATTATTATGTTAAAATAAATCAACCTAAAATAAAGATCAGTTTATTTCTTAGTAACTCTTTTTTTTATTTTTCAAGTTACGTCTTAAGAGATATTAGGCTCTCGCAATTACCCCAGAATTTTTTTTATAAGAAAAAGGTCTGAAAAATCTCCATATACGATATGATATAAAAATGAATCCCAAATTTTTAGCAAAACTTCGTGTTTTTGATTTTTTTTCTTTTATTCAAATTAAAAAAAGGATAAATTAAAAAAAAAATGGAAAAATCACTTTTTCTAGGTTAATTTTCCGGGGTAATTTGCGAGATCCTATACACCAAGTATGTATTTAAATCTTGTAGATTTAAAAAAAAAAAAATCTTAAACTATACTGCTTGTTGTACAGAAATACGAGAATTATATATTTTGGATTGTTGAAAACTATATCTCCTTGAAGAAAAAACAACAGCATCAGAAAGTCCCAAATACGCTAATATTTAAATTTATCGAAAAAATGCATAAGAAGCCTGTGCCAAAACTAATATATTTATCGTACTTACCTATAGATAAAATATAATCTCAAAATTGTTAAGACAAAATTGTAGTTTTACTTAAAATTATATGAATTGTTACAAAAATGAGATTTATTATTAAAATCTTTTAACAAATAAAGAACGTTAACACATAACTATATGTTTTTTTATTTTCTTTCTTCTTAGTAAATTATATAATTATAATTGTAAATAAAAAAATTGTTTTTGTGTAAGAAAATGAAAAAAAAATGTTTTTCTTTGAGAATGAATTTATAAATAAAAATATTAAAAACAAAAGACAAAAATACGAATTATAATCATACGTAAATCAAAAATGTTGTTGTTTATATTATTTTTCAGCTGAATTCTTTCCTACATACCTGCGTATATTATAATAGAGATTTTCATTTTATCTCTCTTCAGTCATGTTCGTTGAAGTGAGTCTTTTCTGGCAAAAATACTACAGTCTTATTTTATAAGTACAAATTTGCATACTCGTAAGCACATAAAGGTACCTAAAAGGGTAAGTAAGAAATTAAATTCAGGGATGGCTACCGAATTGTGGGAAGTGCATATAGGCGCCGAGAATAGTCATTCAGCCCTATTATGAGTTTCACCCGAAATAAGGTGAAATACCTTAAAATTTTTTGTTCGCCAGGAATTTTAAAAGCTATTGTGAGCTTCGCCCGAACGAAATTAAGTTCGCCTACAAAAAGTAAGTGAACATTTAGACTCTCAATGGCATTACATTCCACCCGAAATGAATGTCCACAATGAGGGGAATTTTTCAAACATGAAATTTCGGGTGAAACTCACAATGGGCGAAAAGTGAAATGTCAAATTTTACGGGTGGAATTTTGTTCGGGCGAAACTCACAATAAGGCTGATTTTTTAATTTACGCAAATTCTAAAATATGATATTTACGCCTGTTGCGACTATTTTATTCTAACATAAAAAGAAAATTGGCTTAGAAATTATCGACATGCTTCAAAGAAATATTTTAAACAAATCAACGTTCCGCCATTTTATTCTTACTTAAACTAAGGATATTCATATTAAGTAACTTTGAGGTTCGTACATCTTCTCTTACTAATATTATACTCGTTAATGTAAAATTATATGTTTGTTTGTTTGATGTTTGTCTTTCACTAGGCGGTCGCGGGACCGGGGGAGGAGGAAATGAGTATGCTACTTAATACAAGATGAGGCAAAAATACATTCATATGTTTTACTTCCTCCATAGCCACCTGTTTTAAAAAAAAAAAAATATGATTAGTTTTCAGATAAGGTTAAAAAATAGTTAAGATCAAATTGTGCCACAACTTTACAAAGAAATAAATGTTTATGTCAGTGAGAAAATTATATCTGACAATTATGTCATTAATAATAATTATTTCAAATACAAATTAAAAAATTATTGTAAGATATATTCCTAACAAAATTTGGTATAGTCAATATTTATCACTGAGTAGGTTCCGATTGTCTAAAATGAGTAAATATACAAAAGGCGCTGTCTCCAGTTGGTACAACTGTGGAAAATATTTGCAACCTTGTATTTAGTTTAAATTTCCCATTATTAGATACAGAATCGAAACGCATACATTTTAACTGTTGTAACGCGCGTGCTTTCTCTTCAATGTTTTATGGCAGAAGAAAAGTGGTTATATTATTGAGGAGCGAAAGACTAAGTATTATTTATGTACAATGTATGTACCTACATAATATGTATTGATATGAGCTTAAATTTAATATCGTATTGAATAAAGCAAAAATGTTTGAATATACAGAAAAAATAAAGCAAGAGACATACAGTGTGCAATTTTGATAAACCTCTTGAAGTTTTTTTTTGATTAGTTTTCCATATAGGCTTTTCAAAAATTGTTTCACTCTTTGCATCTTCTTGAGCATAAAGCTCCCTCGACAAAACCATTTAAAATGTAGGCTATTAATCTTTGAAGATAAGAATTCTTTTTAATGAGTCTTATTCAAATTGTGTTAAGTATCGGAATATAAAAAAAGAGACCGATAACTCATTTTACAAAGTACCTTATTGGTATCCATTTAAGAATTCATTAATTTATGACATTAGCTTCGGTAATCTTCCGACTATAGTTTTAGCTTTAAAAATTGATGAGTTCTTCGTGTTGGTTGTATTAAGGTCACCTGCCGTACATCGTACAATCCCAACCGCTTTTTATTTATTTCGGGATGATAAAAATATATCGACTAATTTTAAATTCCATTTAACTTATTGCTCATAAACTTCCTTCCAAAATTTGGTAATTTTAATATGTTTTAAATTTTAAAAATCATTTTACAAATTCACTATTTGCATCTTTTAAGCAGATAATGTATTATCAAAATGTATATTTGTGAGAGAGAAAAAAAGATTTATATTTTATTGAGGGTAATTCAAAAAAGGTAATAACCATTACCAGAGTCATATACGCCTTATATTAATGAATATGAGAGTGGCTGAAGAAATTCGAGTAATTAACTTTACAAAAATGTCGTTTTAATGAAATTTTATGCTCATATTATAAAGTTTTATGAGTGATGAAAATTTTACAATTTTCCATCGCTCATGAAAATTAATTTAAAAAGTTTTATGTACATATTTAACACCAAAAATGCCAGTGGATTGGAATATTGATACAGTCAATACAAGTTTATAAGGGTGTACTGTACATAGATGACTACAGTAGTGGCTTAGCAGTCATATAGCACGATTCCTACCGTCCGTCAACATATCTCAAATTATATGCTTGTAACTGCAACCAAATCACTTATTCCCGAAGATTTTGAACAAATTATTATTTTAGTGCTTGTTGAACGAGCAGGTTCCCTAGTTGGAAGTTTGAAAAATGTATCGGTTAAAAAACATCATTTTCCTTGAGAAATAGAAGGTACATCCGTCACTTTTTTGCTAAATTCTTGGATGAAACATGAGCTGAGCCTATGTCATTGGCGGTTGACACATGCCACTTTTTCAATGAAAATTCAGCGGTGAAATCACTACTTTCTTATAAGTTGCTTAAACACCAGGTCAGCATAAAAGAAAAATAAACAATCTGAATGACAAATGGCCCAAATCAAAAAAAGTAAAAAAAAAAACTTAACAAAAATTTCAATGGAAATCAAATTACACTGTCAAGAAAAGCGTGAAAAATTATCACTGCAGTTCATTTGAAACTCTCAAATGGGCTCCAAACTTTCATTTTAATAGAACAGAAACGAAGATGGAATCCATGATGTGACTGTGTTGGTCTCCCAGCACAATATAAATAATTCCTTTTGCCAACTGCTTCTCTCCCCAAAAAAAATTCAAATTGAAATCGAATCATTTTATCGCTTCATCGGACTTGGCAACAATGATTCATGAAATTGCTTCACTGACTATGCTTTGAGTTTGAAAACACACTTCAAGGACATGGAGCACAACGATCGAATAATATACAAAAAAAAGTAAAATGGTTGTAGCCGAATGAATGGCTCTTTAAAAAAAAAGAAAAAAAAAACAACATACCAACCACGTCTTCACTAAGCAATGGACTGGTATATATGGTGCTTACGATTGGGAGTAAAGCCATGAACAGCAAATTTTACGATATTTACAGCCTTAAATTCTTAACAACACTAGCAAGGGCAACAAAAATTTATATCGTTAGGACTTTCAGTGGGGCTGTTATTGAGATACACTTACATCATGTCCGCGTGAAAGCAAAACCATAAATTTGCCTTTAAAAATGTGAATTATTCTCGAGGATTAGTGTACGCCAATTTGTATGCAAACAAAAATTGAGCAAGTTTATTTATTTGTTCAGCCCGATGATGATAGACATAATTTATACTTTTTCAATATCCAAATGAACAACATTGAGTATTGAGTTGGATTTGTTTGTCTTTTATTTATTATGCTTAACACAATCATCATAGTCTTACATCTCAGTCCAGGACTAGGTACTAGGGGTGGCTACATTTCTTTTTTATATAAAGCAGCTGCCTTTGCAAAAGCTTAAATTCTATCAGGATTGATAGTGTTTTGAATTAATATAATTTGTGCTACCTACTAAGGCAAAATCCAATAGTGTCAATATTTTTTAGGCAACGGTTCTCAAAGCGTAGGTACGCGTTTACTCTAAATTGAATTTCTAAGTACGAAGATTTATTTTTACCGAAGAAATTCATAAGAAATTTAGGAATACGTTGAAAAAAAGAATTTTGCATAAATTCTAAATTCTTCGCCTGAGAGCAAAGTGGAAAATTTGATTTTGTCATTTCGGGTTTTGCCTTATAGTACCTACTACACTTCTTTGTAATAAGCATTGGTTCTATGTCAAATTGTTGGAGAGCCAATTCAAATAAATTGAACTTTAGTCACTTAGGTTTGCTGTATTTATTTCATGCGATAAATAACCACCTTCTTTCTCAGTCCACTCTGTCAAAAGAAATTATTTCCTATATTACTCTGTTCCTCCTAACTAGTGCCGTGCAATTCAGGTTGCATTTAACAGACCCTTAGGTCATACATGGCATATAAGTTGTTAAAAATATTAAAAATTGTTGACACTTTATGCCGAATTTCATAGTATGAGGAAGTGGCAAGTGACCAAAAGGAGACTATTTTTGAATAACTTGATAGTTAAGAACTTCGTCCACTGAACAATATGGAGTATCAAAAGCATCATAGCATCAACCCAAAGAGTGATTCAATTTTTAATTTATATAAATAATTCACATTTTTTATTTATACGATGCATTAAACTGCAGTACGAAATGCTTTTATTTTTTTTAAGAAATTTCAACACACTCACTCGTTTTATTGCCAGAGAATAGGATGACAATGATAAATGAAGATCTCATGTGTAAAAGCAACTTTGTAAATTCAAACTATCTTCTTTACAACTCCTTCCCTTCACTTCTTCCTCATAATAAATCACAACGAACTAAAACTTCATAGAAATCATCCTTCACCATCTGATGTGCCATTGAAATCCCCACTCCCAGTCACCCTCCTTATATCTTTTCTCTGTTCCACCATTAAAGATCTATGAACAGGCACACTATATAACCTCCAGCCGCTCATAAACCATCACATCCGATTAAAGGGAGATTCCTCAAGCTCAGCCAAGAAGTTTCTTAATATAACACCCGCACACTCATAGACGCACTTATACAAACACCCACTGCAAACTATGTCTGTATTTAAAGTAGGATAGTCTTTGGGCTTAAAGATACATGTATTTCAGAAAACTTTCGATCAAAACTGTTTATTTCTCATTCAACTTTGTGACAATAATAATTTTATAAGTTTTTCATTCTTATATAGGAGCCAGAGAAAATGCATTAATTTTGAAATAGATAGTTTTTCTTCGTTATGCAAAGACAGACAATTTTTGATTGCATTTATATTCTTCGCTCAACCTTATAAAATACTTTTTACATTAAGATTTATCTCGAATGAAACTTTAGCAGATAATTTATCCAATCTTCGAGTAGTAAAATAGAATACGAGTAACTTAAAATTAAGGGGATTTTAATTCTTTTTGTAGAAATTAATTTTTTGTATATCTGATGATTTGAACATCAATTATTATTCATTATTATTATTATTATTATTAAAAAGCCCTCGGGGGTTTGTTGTTTTTCCCTAGAGGGCGCGTCCTCAGGTGGCGGATAGAGGAACGCTCAGCTTTGTTACTAAAGCAGGGTAGGTGGGAAATAAAATACCACTCGCGGACCAACAAAACAACTATGTGAAGGAACCCAGAAATGAAACCAAATATGGAGAGAACAACGAGAGGAGAAAAGTTTACGGTGCAGGGAGTCGGATCCCCAGTACCGGCGTCTGTCAGGAGTGAGCGCGCGGGCTCCGGGACGTCGTCATCCAGCGACTGCAAGAAAAATGAAAACCTATCCCTGGGAGTGGCATACTTGGCTCCCAAGGAAAGTACAGCTACAAGTAAGAGCAACGAAGATGTCTGTGATCCCTTCAAACGCGGATCCAAAGTACTACGTACACCGCCAACAAGTGGTAGACTCGCAGAAACAGGAAACGGCTGTTTCGGCAACCCCTATAGTCAGTCGGAGAGTCATGGCTCCAGATGAAGAAACACCTCTCAGTATCATCTTAGGAATAGAGGAAGACATCATCCTACAGGAATTAAAAAAGTGTCGGGACGTGCTGAGGACGATGAAACTAGCATGCGGCAAACAAAAAAATGTTAGTAAAGACATCAAAATCGGTATCGAGCAAATGGAAGAGTCGATAGACAAAATGAACTGGTTCCAAAAGAAACAAAAAAATACGTGCCTGTCCAAAGCTGCTGATAAACATCCAAAAGATGGATCCCAGGATGCGGGATCTCAGACAAATGAGGATGTATGCCGACAAGTGGCAATGTCAGCAAAGAGACCACCGTCCAGTCCACTGGCAAAAAAGCAAGGCAAGAGAACCAGGAAGTCCCCGATCGGCGATAGATACCACACGGCTTCGGAAGGCAAAGATCAAGAACAAAAATCAGCTGCCTCTGAGATACAAGAAAAAACAGCCAAATCGTCGACAAGTAACACTGAGCGGAACTACGCTGAAATCGTTAAGAACACTGAAGCGTTACAACACAAGCAGCCACGAAAGAAGGATAAAACGCAATTTGAGAGACCAAAAAGCGTAAAAAAGAAAGAACTAAACGGAAACGGAAACGGAGATCAAAAACAGAAGCGATACTCATTAAACCAAATGAGGGTGGAAGTTTTACTGACATACTCCGAGAGATAAGACAGAAGGTTAACCCGGAAGATACCGAGACAACGGTCAAAACCGTCAGGAGGACAAAAGCAGGAGACGTGTTATTGGAACTGGGACCGAAAGCCAAAAATCGATCAATTTTTGAAAAAACGATCCAAAATATTCTAGGAGACAGGGCCAAGGTCCGAAACCTCGAACCAAAAACTACTTTGGAAATAAGAGACCTTGACGAGCTCACCACAGAAGAAGAAGTGCAGGAAGCCATCAAAAAGAAAATGGGCGACCAACCGGCCGATTTCAAAATCTTTGTCACCGGGAAAAACAAGTTCTTTAAAGATAGCAATAATTCACATCAACGAGCGGTCCGCGAGTGAAATCCTAAAAAACCCGGTGATAAGAATAGGATGGAGTCAATGTAGGATCAGAAGGAGAATAGAAGTTCCAAAATGTTTCAGGTGCCTTGGTTATGGACACTTGCAAGCAAACTGCAACGGACCAGACAGGAGAAAGCAAGGAATTTGCTTCAACTGTGGAAACTCAGATCATAAAGGGAAGGAGTGTACAGAACCACCAAAGTGCTATTTATGTGCAAACCGGGAGAACCAACCATGTGCAACGGACCATGTACCGGGTTCTGGAAAGTGCCAAGAATTTAAACAGGCACTGGAAAAGGCGAAAACGGCCTCCTCAAAATGATTAAAATTCTCCAAGCGAACGTCAACAGGAGCACAACGGCGGACCAACTCCTGTTCAAGCTTGTAGATGAACTACAAGCAGACGTTATCATTTTAAGCGACCAATACGTTAATAAAAACGAACAAACTTGGATCAATGACTCACTAGAAACCGCCGCTCTATGGATCCCGTACAGCAATATCGCCGTTAAAAGCAAAGGATCGGAAAGAGGTTTTGCATGGCTGAAAATTGAAAGCTTCACAATAATCAGCACATACTTAAGCCCAAACGACCGTATAGACGAGTTCCGGCAAAAACTAGAGGACCTAGAAGATTTCGTATGTGAGACCGAAGGAGAAATTATCGTTGCAGGAGACTTTAATGCTAGAGGCCAAGAATGGGGTATGCCAACCACAGACTCTCGAGGAAGGCAAATCCTTGAAATGGCAGCAAGACGTGGCCTAAACGTTGTAAACGTAGGAAACACCCCCACCTTTAGAAGAGCAGGGAACATGGGCACTATACCAGATATAACTCTCGCTACAGAAGGCATAATGTCCAAGATCAGGAACTGGAGAGTTATTGAAGACTATACAGGCAGCGATCACCAATACATAATCTTTTGTATTGAAGAAAACCACCGGATCACAAATCGAAACCAAACCCAAATGGTAAGATGGAATGCCAACCGACTTCACGTCGAGCTTCTCAACAGGACGATCGAAGAAGGGAAGAACTCTGTACTCCAAATGGAAGGAACTGCCGAAGAAAAAGTTGAAGCCACAATGCAGCTCGTCCTACGGGAATGTGAAGCCTCAATGCCCCGAAAGAGTTCCGTC
Organism: Epistrophe eligans; assembly: GCA_951394125.1. Classification (NCBI taxonomy): domain Eukaryota; kingdom Metazoa; phylum Arthropoda; class Insecta; order Diptera; family Syrphidae; genus Epistrophe; species Epistrophe eligans. Next base: position 100,079,353 of record OX596030.1, read on the forward strand.
AACGTAAAAAGAAAGCCTGTCTACTGGTGGTCGGATGAAATTGCTGAACTCCGCAGAAGTTGTTTGCATCTGAGGCGGAAAGTCACCAGGGGAAGAAGAAGACGAGACGAACACCTCGAGAACGAACTTGAAGAGTTCAGAATAAGACGCCATGAGCTCAGAAGAGCCATACAATTAAGCAAAAAACGGAAATGGGAAGATCTTCGACAGGATATCAACAACAATCCTTGGGGACTTGGCTACAAGATCGCTATGAAAAAGCTTGGAACCCAGAAGAACATAGCAGATCTAAATCCAGGTAAGATGAGACATATTGTGGACACACTATTCCCGGTCCACCACACTAGACCACCTGATGGTGACCTTTTCGGGCCTCGAGAATTATTATTATTATTATATGTACTTAAATACGTATATTAATTTTAAAAACTATGGCGCAAAATTTTAAACAACCTATTGTTAAGGGCTTAGCATATTACTAGTTAGCAATTTGCTAAACATTTAGTAATTTACTAGCTCTTCGGAAATTTTAATCCTTTTTTTTCGTTTTACTAACTAGTAAAATACTAATTCCTTTTTATTAAAAATGGTGCATCTGAACACGTGCAAACAATGACAGTTCGTGATTGAAAAACAAAGCAAACAAATCTAAACCTAGGGAACGGACCTAATAGTTTGATTTATCGTTGGCCAGACACATTCCAAAACTATTTCAAAATTCTTAATTTTTGCCATCATGAAGAAAAATTAAAAACCTGACCAACCATAAACCGTACATGGATGGTTGATACCTTTTTGGAATCAGCACCTCCATTAGCTTCAGTAACTCTTGATGTCTTCCGAAAACATTTTATTTTATTTTATTTACTTTGAAAAACAATTAGCACACGAATCATAAAAAAAACACAATTTAACTCTTTGCCAACAAATTTTTTTCGAGGAAAATGACAGATTTCATATGGATTTAGCAAGTTACTAAAAGTTAAAGTAGCCATTTTGTGATTTTAACTTTAGTAAAATGTTAAGAGATAGTAAGTTGCTAAAATCGTTTAAAATTAGCAAAATCTTCTTTTTAACTTAGTAACTTACTAAAATAGCTTTAACATTTTACTAAATCGTTTAAAATTTTGCGCCTATGGCTTTTTACCTCTAAAAACATTCAAAGCCCAGGGAAGTCTGGTTCGTACATGATTGAACTGTATATTTACTTCTAATATCTTAGATTTTGAAGCTTTAATAAATAAAAATAAATTTAATAATATAAATAAATTAGGGTGGTGTTATTTTTGTATTTTTTTTTTAATTTCATTTCCCCAAAACCTTTAAAAACAAAGTATTCCATCAGACTTTATAAGAAAAACAGTAAAAAATCGTTGTTTCTTCTTAATTCGTTGTTTCTTTTAAGCATATTCAATTATTCGGTTTTAAATTAAAAAAAAAGTTGCTTATCTAGCAGCCACTTCACCCTAACCGCCGAACCTATGTATGTATGTTCAGTAGTTAAATAAAACGTTATTTCTCATTTTAGATCTGTCCCATGAGAACAACTTACTGAGATTAACTATTATGGAATTTCGGAATAGAATCATAAACGAAGACTAACTTGTCAAAGTCAAGTCGATATTATTTAATTTTTAAATGATATTCAAGGTCATAACATTAATATTTTATTTCTCAAGCTTAAACATTTTAAATTCTCTTAGTTACAATAATCTCTTAAATGTGTATACAATATCACTTGGTAGTATAATCCCTTAAAAATACAATATTAATCCTAAGAATAAATATTTGTATGTACCTAATGTATGTATAATACATTATCTTGACCTTTAATTTCAAGAAAGACACAACACCAAAAAAAGGTAAAAATTTATTAATGGATTAGGGAGTTTAACAGGGACAAATGGTTTGCAGAGGGAAAGGGTAATTCACGTTAACATTCTTTATGCGTCCTTATAAATATACAAACATGTACATATGTATACATATATGTGTGTATAGTATGTATATAATAACTAAATGAAATTCCTTCTTTTTCTCACCTTCAGAAAAAAAAACTTTGATACATGCTCACATATGTATGTATAAGTATATGTACATTACATATCATGCATGTTGTTGTTTTTTTCTATTAAACCTGCTTCATGGTTGTGATGTGAATATTGAATAAACAGGTGATGAAATTCCTAGATTTGAGTCCAAAGGTAAGTTAATCTGCAACCATCTTGGTTGATTCAGGGTTCACATTCACCAAAAACTGACCAAAACTTGATGAAAACTCTTAGATTAGGTTGAGAATACCATTTTACTATACGGCTAAGAAAAATATAAGGCCTATGTATATACATATGTTCAATATGTACTGTACATGGTTGTTTACCCTTCTCTGAAAATCGTTTTAACCTTATGTTCATATGGGTATAAAATGTTAATGTATTTAAAAATGGAATCACCAAAATGCGGCTGTGATAATTGTTTCTGCACGCACAATACTATTTATATTAATGAAAAAACCTTCCAGGGTACCTATATTTATATACATATGAGTATATGCAATATAATTTAGATCCATCAAGTCCTAATAAAAATAATTAAGTTTTTATTTAAGAAATGCTTTTTCTTCTATTCATTAATAACTCATTTTTAAATTTACACCGAGAGTTTGAATTTATTTCTAGTTTAAAACATTTTGTGAATTGAAAACTGCAAACATTGTTCAAAATATCTGTCATAAAACACTTTCGTAGCAGTAAAAGGCTAAAACGGCTTTCTGACAGTCGTGTAGATCCAGGATCTTTTAAAACAAAACAACTTCAGGATATATATGTACCTATACAAAAAATCTATCAATACAAATAACATTGACTACAACTTAACTTCCTAGACTATTTATGTATCAAATCATTATTCAATAATAATACATATACTGTTTATTTTCTGTTTAAGTATTTCCTAAAAATTCGTTAAAAAAATTTGAGGTAAATATTAAACATTGATATATACCTAACAATGCTCGTACTTTTCTTCTACGAGCGATCGATTGAGCTGTACTTGCTCATGTTGCTAAAAATTATATTATAGGCTTTTAAATGAAAAATTGCAAAACATTTGTTTGTTGTTTTAAACACATTCCTCGTAGTCGTCGGGGGTGGTCCGGAAGTTAATTTTCACCTTTCTTAACCGAATGTTTCCATAAAACCGATTTTTCCGCCAACAAAAATAAAGTTTGAAAAATAAAATTTAACTTAAACAAAAAGTTCATCGATTGCAATTGACTGCCTCGAGTTACCTATAATATTTTCTTTTTTTGATGTCGTGTCGCCATTATTCGCGTTATGCCTCATTTACAAATCATTAGGCATTGAAGTAAGCGGAGCTGAAGAATATACACGTTTCTTTCTAATCCGATTGATGTTATACTCTATACTCGTATATTTTCTTGTACCTACCTAACCTGCCTCCTATACCTAATGGAGAAAATCTTCCAACTTGTGAATTACGTTTAAATTGAATTTTTCTAACTTCATTCACTTCCCGCCGGATGCGGACTCCAACCCGAATAAATGAAAAGTAGATATAAACTTAAGGTGGAGAATAAAAACAATAATCGATTTGTGGAAGTTGTTGGCATCACCATTCACCAACCTGCTTTTGTTTGGTTGGTTGCTCCTGATGGTGGTTCCTGGTTCTGGAGTTCTTTATATTGTCACGATGGTGACGTCGGTCGGTCGGTCGTTGTGCCTGTGTACCTTGGCTAGACTTTGAACTTTTCTCACAAATGTTTTGTTCAAAATAAGAAGTAATCCTCTTTTCAGATGAGTTTTTGTGTGCGACGAATAAATTTCCTGTCACGAAAGACCTATCCTTGTATCCTTCGACAAAATAGCGAAGAAGAACCATAACATTTTATATTTTTTTTTATTTCATTTTCTATAAAAGAATAAACTTTACAAATGATATTACCTACACTTTGCTTGAATGTTTCAATGTATGTATGTAGGTATAGTTATGTCAGTAAGAGTTTAATTCAAGTGTGTATGTTCGTTGTCCTGAGAAAAATGAATTGTTACACAGAATATTTTCATGATGAAAGTTTGTTGTTTTGAGTAAGTTTTCTATATTGATATTTAACGTTTGAAAACTTAAAAATTAAAAATAAGATAATTATATTGGGAGATGATGTTTCAGCTATCAGCTATAGAACAACAAATACATTCTAAAGCCAATTAGTTGAACTTAAATGAGGTTTAGCATTGAAAGTTTTTGAAAATTAAATTATTTAATACTCTCATTTCTCAACAACAAAAACACATCAAAGAAATGAGTTTTAAGTCTAGGGAGCTGAATTAAGTATTTATTTTAACAGTCTTACTTGCTCTTGGCGTTCGGAGAGATGGGGGAGGACGGTTTAATTATTGGTTTTGTGTACGTAAAAATTACGCGACTGGGTCGCACTATCATTAACTCTAGAGGGCTTAAGGCGCAAGTGGTTGGATTGGAACTGTGAGATTTAATTTATTGAAAAATCTACATTATGAAGGATTCCTTTCCTATAAGTTTTTTTTTTGAAATTTTGAAATTGGTTAAGTTAAATTTATTAAATTCATTTTTTTTAATAAAACCTTATTATTAGTTGTACAAAGGTGGTATATATTATGTACTATACAGTGTACAATGTACATACATCAAAAAAATTCTTAGCAATGAAATATTTGGCCTATGTTGAACCTAAGCAAATATAACGAAACTGTCATGTTAAATTCTTTATCCGAGGATGAACCATGATGGTATAGCTGGACATTTTTGTGACGAGCTTTCAATCAGCACTCTTAAATATGAAGAATTATTTCTTAAGCATCTATTTTTCAGCTTTAAAACCGTTTATTGTCTTGATATATTCTATTATTATTATTTAATTTTATTTCCTATTGATTACAAAAAATCAAAATCTATCACCCTAGTTTTAGAATATATTATTTCAAACCTTATTTAATTAAACCCTTCCTTCATAAAATATGAATTTCAAAACATCCCATCTTAGTGCGCGCATAAATAAATTTTTAACTTTTAAACAATATTTTCTAATATTTTATATTTTCTATATAGGTAAAACGTATCACGTAATTTTCATATGCCAAGCTCGTATCCGATTTAAAAATTCAGTTCAACACAAAACATTTTTTGGATTCATACAGAATAAAATCGAAAAAACATAACAAAATATAATTGCAAAAAATTAAAAAAATATTTTCGGATAAAGTGTGGTTTTGATTGGGTTGTTGTCTTCATTATTTTTTTAACTAAAAGCGTTTTTCGTTAAAAGTAAACTTTGTTTCTTTTAGTGGACTTTAGGAAAAGCTTTTTTATGTTTAAGAAACTATACGTGTAAATATACCTAAATATTTTCATCATTATATACCTTAAGAGTATATCAGTAAGAGAAAATGGGGTTTAATTTCAATAAAATAATTTGCCGTTACTTCCTTTGAAAACAGAACCCTCATTCATTTTATTTTAACTGACAGGGCTCTTCAATTTAAATTTATATCTAAGTTACTTTTAAGATCTCTTGAAGAGTATTTGTATGTTTTACAAGAATGTAAATTTTAAAATATGGGTTTCTAAAGTTTTACCAGTTTTACTGGGTGGAGGTTTTATATTTTGTGAGGCAGCATTTAAAAATATTTTCAGAAGATATATTTGAATGATTGTAAGTATGTATTTTAATTTATTCGATAAAAAACCAAATTACTATTAATAAACTAAATAAATAAATCAAAATTTAGGACGTTTTGGAAGACAAAATAATGGCAGCCCTGAATCATAAGTTCTTCTCGTCCTCAAACCAAACCCAAGCTATACTTTAAAAAAAAAAAGCTTCACAAAGCTTATACTTATTCGTCCTTGTTATACGCATGCGGGCTTTTAATCCTTGGTAAATTCATTTTTGTTAACAAAATTATGTACTCCCCCAAATAACTGGCATTTCCACAGCAAAACAACAACCCAACCAACTACCCCCTCTATAAAGGAGAGTCAACTTTTTGGGGGTGAAAAGCCGACAACGATGACTACGAAGGCAACAACATCGGCTGTTCTTCTTTGTGGCTTTTTGTATGGGTTTCTAGCCCCAAAAAGATTTCTTTCGCAAACAGTCATGAGCAGCACATCACTGTGGAAAAAATCATTCAAAATGGTGGCAGTCGTTGTTGTCGGGTCGTGTTTGTAATTTTTTCTCTCTTCTAAATTATTGGAACAAAAATATCATATATCATATTTGTGAAGAAATTTCAACACCCAAAGAAGAACATAATGCAAAAATTTAAATGAAATATGTCGACTTTTTAATTCCACCGATAAATCCTTAGTGTTGATTCAGTTTTTAATTTATTTTTCGAGACAGATTTGAGTGCAATTCAGGCCAAATCCTTTTGCCCACCCCCCCACACAATAAAAAAGTAAGAAAGCTTTAATTAAAAAATTATATATATGTATGTATGTATATTTTTGACAATAATACATCATTGCTTAATCATCTGTTTGACGTGTAATAGAACCACTTAATTCACTTAGTGATTGTAGTGGCACCTCTGAGTCATAGTTTATTTATTGGTTCTTTTTTCAATCCCTATAACTTTCATCTTTTGTTGCCTCCCCGTAAAAAGAAAGTGTTTTATTTTTTCTTCACTTTACACAGATAAAGAAGTGTTGTGTATGTGTATGTGTATTTATGTTTATTCGACCTCAATCCATTAAATCAGCACAAGGGTAAGTTTTTATATGAGATGATTTAAAGTTCACACTTTAATTTTTTTTATTCGCTTCTTTTTGTTTGTTGTCTCATAGACATAGATGCGAGATTTCTTAAAGATCCTTTGAAAATTTTGATATATAAAATTGTATTAGGAAATGGTTAATTTGTTCACTAAAATCTAATTAAGTTCTGTTTTGCCTCAGGTGAATAAAGAACTAGCGATGGTTTGGTGGTGAACGTAAGGAGTAAGCTTTTGAATTCTAAAAAGTTTTCAAAATCTTGTTTGTGTGGCAAGTTTTTTTTTTAATGGTCTGTTTATTATGTGTACAACTTGAATTTCTGAGTGACTTAATTAACAACAAATTGAAAAAAATACTTTTTGAACGTGTCACCGAAGGTGTCAACGAATTCATTCCGATTTACTAGACGACATATATGTAAGTACATCAGGAGGTGAAATATTATTTTATTCGCGATAAATCCTTTGGTGTCCATATACACTATACGCCATCTATATACATATTACATACATATCTACATAAGATAGTAGTTATTTTGAAATAAAATTCTTTTGACTGTGTCTGATGTATAGAACAAACGTCAAGTATCCTCTAATTTTTGCATACAAATTCAGGATTTTTACTTGTTTTTTAGTACTTTATCCTTCCAATTCGAAGAGAATCTCCTACTTAATTGCAATTTACTTTTCTTCAGATGACTTCAAGTTTTATCTCCCTATGGATTTAATTCTTTATCAGCATTCAATCACTTACCAAATATAACCTTCAAAGTCAAAACTGCATGTTATTTATCTCAAAATTATTTAAAGTGTCAGTTTCGATTCGTAATCCGCGTTGCTAATTCTGGAATAAGTAAAGAGTTGCTTTCTTGTTAAATTCTTATCTTTTTAAACTTACGGTTTATATGTAGGTATGTATGTTTATAAAATGTATGACGTAAATAAAAAAATATATCTTTTAATCTTTCAGATCTTGAACAAGGTTATACTATAATTTTTTAAATGTCTACTGAAAATTATATTATTTTCTACTCAAAACCATTAAACAAATCTAACAATACAAGACCACCACGATTATAAATTAAGTAAATTAAATAGGCATAAAACATTATTCCAGATACCAGACACTGTAACAAAAACTCCATGGAAATTATAATATCAATACGAAAAAACAAAAAACAGAGAAACGTAGTACCTAATGTCCTAATATGTATTGTTGACTTTTTGACAGCCGCAATATCCCACCTAAGGCTTATATATTTTTATAATTCCTTTTGCATCTTTTTTTTATCCATGTAATATAAACTTAACATATAGACAATGTATCAATAGGAAGAGTTACATCTCATTTCAGAATTGTTTTTTGAGGGACATGAGAAGTTAATTATTGTTGATTTGGGATTTTCTTCCCTAGACAACACATTATCCCCATCACTAGATGTTAGTTAAATAATTATTGGTCTTACTTATTTGTTTGATTTAAAATGAAACAACGGATATTCGTTAAGGTAGTATGGACAAACAGTTGGAAATTGAGTTACTTGTTTCAGTTTTTGCTATAAAGCTATAATTTTTGTTTAAATTAGTTGGTACGTTGCTTTAATGAAAACACTTTCCTATATAACTAGTGGCGATATCAACGAAACGATCTGAAGCTAAATGTTTTATTTCTTTTACAGGATTGCACATTAGCTCCGATGTTATAGGTGTAATAGACACGCAAACGCGGCTTGGCGTTTTTTCAAACGTATTACAACGTACCATCTATGATGATCCAAATGTATCGGCTTTCTCACTGATATGACCTATGCCATCACCTAAAAAAAATGTTTTTTCACGCGGAGGACAAATTGTCCAGGAAAACCTATCTTTTATCATGAATTCAGCTAATTTTAAAATCCACGATGCTACCAATAGAGCAAGCAGAAATGCGCCCAAGTGTAGAGAATCAATTGGAGCATTTGCACGCAAACAAGCTTCACGCAAAACTATCTAAGCAATACTTCTGAAGCTATTTCTTACAATCTTCTAACTGCATTTTGTAATCATATCCTGAGTTTAACAAGTTACCGATTTTCGAAGATCCTTTTGCTAATTTTATTTCTTAAAAACATTTCTTGCGCACTTTTACCAACGTTCCTAAAAAATTATAGGTTTTCCAGGTAAATTATAGAATTTCGACATTTCGGGGCTTTACATCAGTAAAATTATTTACCTTATTCGAATATTAAAAGAATGCTCATATATGTTTGGACTTTGTTTTGATTCGTTTTTCGTTATACGTTAAAAAAAATATTAACATACATAATCTTTAATCTATACCTATATCCTTTACATATCATTCTGGTATGCAGATAGGATGCAACGTGGTGCATTTGTTCAAATTTAAAGAAATTTTAAAAAGCGCAGTGATAATCGTAATCAATTGCTATGTACTGTACCTATTGTTTCATTTTTTTATTATTGTTTTATTTTTTCTGTGTATTCAAGCTAAAACAATAAAGCACATAAAAAAGCTATTTGCATTCTTTTGTATTGCAAAACTGTGTAATAGTGCCACCAACAACAAAAGAGCGATGATGCACTCTTCTCATATTAAGAAACAAGAGAATTATTTTTCTCCCCTACAACCTCGTTCAAAGCCCCGCATAGCTGCAAGGAACAAGGAATATATTTGGCGGGAGTGTGGGTATATGGCAGTTCCATTTCAACATCCATAGCCAGCAGCTTTATGCTCTGACTAACAACCCAACAAGATTCCGGTCTCATCCCATACCAACCGCCTTCCTATCCTCCTCCCCTCATCGTTCGGTCGTACCATTCCATCCTTGCATTGTATTGTAGTTCTAAACAAAGGAGTTCAGAAATATGTGTGGTGAAGGGGCACAGAGGGAATAGGGATTCCTGTTATTGTTTGCACAAAAATTAACTTTATTGTTATCTATTTTGTTGTTGTTGTTTTTTGTTATAGTCGTTCTTGGTGTGTTCTAATTGTTGATGCTTTTTCATTATTTAAGCCCAAACATCCTTGAAATATCAAAAGGAATTACAAAAATGCAAAGAAAAAATACGAGAACGTTCTGAAAAATTAGGGCTGTTACATTGTTCTGGAGTAATTACGTATTTTAGGACAGAGACAGTAGTTAATCTTGGTCTCACTTAACGCCGAGCGCAGAAATATAGTTTATATATAAAAAATAAAATACACTACCCTTAAATGTTCTAAAAATAATGTTGGAAAATAAAAATATAACCAAAGACATGACATTTTAATTCTCAAACTATTTGAATGTAAAGTCATTACCATTTGTAAGTTGTTCCCCAATTCTAATTTTATTGTATTTAATACAATATCTACATATATTTAAAAATATTTAAATATATGTATATATATGCAATATATTTATATTTGTATTTTATTTATCCCTTTCGATTGATTTTTTAAATATTTGTATAATAATAACTTAAAATTTGTACTTCGTGAATTATGCTATTTGTACTATAAGGAGTGTCTACATCTAAGAACATTAATATTTAAAAAGAGAAGGAGGTTAGAATAGCAAGGCTTTTCTTCAAGTTTAAGAAGGAATATTTGCAAGTAGTAGATACCAACTTAAATTGTTAAAACGAAAATATTTAAGTTCAATCCAAATGCTTTTGTGCTACTTATTTTCCACAATAGTTTGTGTTGAAAATTCTAAATATTTAAGTTTCTTAATGTGTTTTTACAAATTTTTTTTTTCTTTTCTCTTACGATAATAAGAAGAAACAATATTTAATTATATTAAAGGATATGGTTTCTTTCAAAACGTTTCAATCGAATTTTTGAAAAATAATTTTTAGTGTACATCGAGCTATAGATCTTTTATAATAAATCTTATCACATTATTGAACCAATTTGAGTTCATTTTTCAATGAATAATTTTGTACAGATTAAAACAGTCAATTTATTGGCTTTAAATAAATAGTTCATGCCTAAGTTACAGTACTAAATATAATGAAAATTATAAATAATTATAATTCATCAAATCAGAATTCAAAACAAACCACATTCAATGAAAGTGGAAGCCATATTCCTACCGTACAATTACTATTGAATAAGTTACTTAGATGTATATATAGGTAAGTTTAGATATATATATGTATATTAAAATAAATCAATTTGATCGATATAATGAGTTTTTCTTGTCCAATTATTTGCAAACCTGATTTCCCAACTATATTCACATTACACATAATTCTACACTTGTAGCTCCCAACTATATAGTATTTAATTGAATACTCAGGCTTCAGCAACAGAAACTCAAATGTATTAAATAAAGTTCCATTTTTTTTTTTAAACCAAAATGCGAACTCTATCCTGTCATTGTATATGTACGTATTCTGTTTCCTCTTTTGATGTAACAATTAAAATTTCTACAATTTATTTGCACAAAATGTGTACAATTGGATTTCTTTATATAAAAAAGGATGATTATGTTGATGACATGTAAAATTCGTATTTTGTGCAACGTAGGATGTTTCATAAGAACAATGGCAGTATTGGGTCAGGATTTTTATTTTTGTTTGTTTTCTGTTTGCTGTGAGTTGCAATGACAGCTCTTTTTAAAGCCTATGGATTATGAAATAAACATGCGAATGTATTTCATCCAGATATTTACATATATTTTTAAAATGTTTGCAAATTTGGAAAGAAAAATGAAACTAGATTCTAGTATATGTACATTAAAAACAAAAAGCAAATATTTTAAAGAAACATTGAAAAAATACACGATCGTACAAGCTTGCTCTTGACGTGCAAAACTATTGCATAGCTAAACATTGAAGATGCGTGGTTTAGAGGGAGAGGCAAATCACTAAAAAAAAACACTAACACACTTATTATTTGTGTTTAAAACCTGGTGGACCTGTTAAAAAAAATCAATTTTATGTATAGGCATATAATTTTTTTAATTATTAAAATAAAAATTGGCAGGCCAAGTTTAAGTTGTAATTAATGTGCAATTAAAAATAAATTTTTGAAAAATATTTTGACCTTTTTGGAATCTAAAATTTAGAAATATATATACATATGTATATAAATATATATACTAAATAACTGAATTTTTGAGAAAAGTAAAATTTTCTTTATCGTCTAAAAAAAATTGTTCTCAGGTTAATTACCGTTATTTTTGGTCCTTGAAAAATATATAAAAATATCTCGGGGGAATCCCCAAATAAATCTATATACAAATATCAAGTTTAAAGAAAATCGACCCACCACTTTAAGTTTTAACTAGACGCAAAGATTTTCGGGAGTTACTGTTTTGTTATTCCTATCACCGTAATGTTTGATCAAAATTGGGTTCGATTTTGTATTTGTATGCAACTAACTACCTTTATATTGCAAGTAAAAATTCCACTGCACCACCTAGTGGTTATGTCTATTATAAACTCTTCCAACATTTGCGGTTTATCAATAGAGAATTCATGCGTATCGACCTAACAAAAAATTTCATCACCAAATTTAATGATTTAACTCGGGTTTAACTTTAACCTCATACTGAAGAAGTAAGTCTTAGATCGAAAGCTGTGTATATTTTAATTTAATTTGAATGCAAAAAAGTTCCTCGCACATTGGTTTGTTAAGATTTTGGAGAAAATTGTAGGTCCCTCCATTCCTGCCAATAGCACATACACATTAGGAATGGTTAAGAGTTGTAAGGCCAAATAAATTTAATTTTTATTTATAATAAAAGCAATTACCTATACATGCATGATGATATCAAATAACAAAATTTAACTTTTTCAGAATATCCATAATGTTTCATATCCATTTGTTCATATGTTACTATAAAACTTCGAAGTGTGGAAAATTCAAAATTTACGCAGCAATTGTGGTAAAAGTCTGAAATGTTTTATTTTCATAATTAATTCCGGTCTATTTTCCACATTTTTCTCGGACAACAGTACCTTAAGCCGCCCGCTCATCAAATGCATGTTAATATCGAGGAAAAAACATTTCTAAATTTTGCCAAAGTTTTACCGGTAAATTCTAGAACTTCCACATTTCGGGGTTTTACAGTGGCACATTATATCCTTGCAAATTTATTAACTCTTGTTTGTGGTCGAGGTCGTTGTAGGTACGAAAACAGAAAGGCGAAAGTAGAATAATCAAAAAATTACGTCGCCAGTTCATTAATTTCCTCAACGCGTAGAAGTGGCAAAGGGAGATTGTGTCATGTGAATGCTTAACGCCGAAAACTAATAATTATAATATTTTTTGTTTGTTACAAAGCGGAGCTCGGAAACGAAGACATTCCATATACATTTACCTTGTTATAGGAGCTTGAATTTTGCTATTTGTATTGCGCTCTATTCCATGAGTATGTTATGTTGTTATCTTATAGTGTTAGTGTTAGTTCTGATGATGTTGTGATAAAAAAAGAAGCATTTCTTTTTGGATGGAAATATTACATTGTGACACGCTTTTTTTCAGGTTACGTTGATTACACGCAGAATGAAAAAGGTCGAAATAAATAAAAAAGAAAATACGAAATAATCGACGTTATACTCTCCTAAGTAGGTATGATATGTTCGTAATTCATATGGAACGAACGAAGGATATTTTTATTTATGAGGAAATGAATATTATTTTCACATTAATAATTAACGATGACCTATGAAAATGATGTAAGCCTTTATTTTTACTTGAGGAATGTGTGTTTTTATGTTTTGGGTGTGTTATTTTCTTTTTTGCAATTTAAGGATTTTATTATTAACGATGTTTGAGTAAACGAACGGTTATAACCAGGGGCGATTTTAATCATTTTTGTTTTTATTTAGGGAGTGCTCTCAGTCAATTAAAAAAAGCAGTTGTTTTGAAAAATTCGGTTTTATAATTTATATAAAATATTTTGTCAACCCAATTTTGCTGCTATACCATTTTATTTTTCCATATCAATACTTTTTCCTTTAAAATAAAATTACAGGAGTTGGTCCATCCGCTAACATCCGAAATAAAAAAGTGCTATTTCATGAGGGCTTTGCATTTATTTTTGACAGACAAATTGCAAATTCGTAGAATCATTAACCAAATCATGTTTAAAGACTAATAAATTATTATAACTGAATTTACTTTTATTTCAGCTTGGATCTGTTCGTTCTGAAGTAAGTTTGCATTTTTTCGCATATAAACTTAAACTTGGCATGGCAGACATTCATCCAGCACTTTTTTGTTTTAACATTACCTACACAAAATGTTTTCTTTTTTTTTTTGTTCAATACTAACCATTTTAATTTATATATAGTTGTGTGTCGAAACTTTTTTTTCAGGTTTGAATCTCTTCTACATCTGCTAACACCTATTACCTATCAAAGTGTCAATGTTTTATGTGTCTATTTTGTGTATCTTAATAGAATCAAATAATATGCATCTCTGTAAATGTTAAGCATCAAAAGTTTGCATTAAAAAGAAAAACTTATAAACTATGCTATCAATGTTTTGAATATATATAATTTGTAGCGAGTAAGCATAGAAAAATTATAAAAATAAATTCCCAAGTGGAAGAACTAAGGCTGAGACGGGGCAGAGCCGGAGGAAGTGAAGACGTCAGGCGAACAAGGAGAAGACTTTTCAATATGGCTCCGTTTAAATTGAAATTTCGCATGGGCAGCTCCCGCAGCACATCCCAAGAAGTCGATGCAGATCCTCAGGTTAACGAAGCTCTGCTAAATCATTCGACTACAATTGGAGCTAGTAGTTCGACAATTGATTCGGCTGACTGCACCAGTTTGGGATCAATTGGCAACGAAAGGAAATCTTTGCTCCCAAACAAAACTAATAATTTACGATTGGGTAAGAGTTTTTGCTTGCATGTTATATTTGCATCTTAATATTGATTAAAATAGTTACTGAAATTTATTTAAGTAGTAATGATTTGTGTTAGAATCATTTAGCTGTGTCAGTTTTTTAAATTTAATATAAAATTTCATTAATTTTGTTTCTATAACTCTACAGCATTTCTTAAGTTTGATAAGCTTATAATTTCCTTTCATTTAGCCCCTATATTACATTAAAAAAAATGCATTTTTATATTATATGTACCTATTAAAACCTATCTAACACTTTGAGTGAAATAAAATTTTGATCAAACTTTACATTACGGTGATAGGGAAGACAAAAAGTGTGACTCGCAATTTCGTCTGTAGTTTATTGATAGTTAGATTTTCTTTAATCTTGTTACAGAGCGTTTTTTGCAGTGTTTTTGCAAGTGTTTTTAATTAAATTTTTGTGTTAAACATCTTATTTCTTTCAATAATAGTTTCACAGATTTTTATAAAATGAAATCAGATAATAATAGTATAATAATAATAAAAGAAAACATGGACTTCTCTTCCGGAACTAAATGAAAAAGTTAATTTTTGTCATTCCGTCATTTTTGTCTATAACCGACTATACAAACTCTTCAATTATGATAAGTTAAATATTTGTAGCAGATATAGCTATAGGTTTATCCTTAATTTGCTTTTAAAAGTTGCATACATGCCCATTTTATTAAAACCATATCAGACTTTCTTTATTTAGCTAGAACTGCAAAAAGCCAAGTGTTATGTTAAAAGCAACACATACCCTAAGGTCGTATCTTCAACTTCATTTGAAGTTAACATTTTTTTTATTATGAGCAGGTATGGTCGTAACTCAGTTCTGTAAAAATCTAGTAAATTTTCACCCACATAACAAACATTCTCCTTAACCATTGAATACTAAAGTCGCACTTTCAAATTCATATCCATTCATACATACACATACATACATATTTCCTGCTTCTCGTGACTTATGTAAAGAGCGACTGCTATGGTGGATGCTGATGATGACACGATGAGAGTGTAAAGTGATGTTGGTGACCTCACAAGTCAATGTGATGACAACAACGTTTTTTATTTCTGATAATGATTTAAGGTTTAAATTTATTCATTCATATTTTTGCAGGATATTTAAATCCCACCATAACCCAGTGCACAGAAAGTCCTGTACCAAAGAGCCCACCGCCTTCTTACGAACACGTTCTTGAGGAAGTGAGTCTATATTTTTTTAATTTATTCCTCTTAACATAGTTGTTGAATTGCGCCGTCCGTCGGCAGCGGCGGCGACAATGGTGACAGTTTATATTCAGTAATGATGCTTAACTTTCTTGTCTTATTTTTCTTCTTTTCTTTTTGGTTTAATTTGATGAAGAACACACGCCTTGCAAATAGTCTCGACCTAGGTAGTCGACTAACATTGTCCGCCGAAGACGGTTGTGGTGGTCGCGAGAGTGGGGATCAATCTTCCAAAATTAGAAAGAGTACATCGGGAAGAACCTCATGTGAGCAGATAGCAACTCAATGCACGGATCCGGATTGCACTGAGAATACTGAATCGAATGAACATATCTCTGAGGACGCTCACAACAACAACAATCAGCAGAGTCAGAACCATTGTAGACAAGACGAGGAAGACGAAGATAACGAACCTGACAATCGCAAGGAATCAATTGATTCAACTGAATATTTAATTTCTAGAATGACGGCACCTTCGTCAGAAGAAAATTTGTTAAATGATTGTAGTGGAAGTGCCTGTCATAGTTCGGATAACTCGGGATTTTGTGATCCGTTGATGCACGGTAAGTTTTAAATGTACAGCGTACGATAAAAAAGTTATGTGAATATTTGTATTTTATCATCAGATACCCATCACAACCAAAACAGCCAGCAACAGGACCTGGATTGCAGTAATCAAGACGAATCACAGAATCAGCCTCCACCAGAGTACTCAGAGAACCAGGAGAATCAGCAAAGTGATAGCGAAAGTGATGGTGGTTGGGACTCAAATCAGATGAGTCAAATGAGTGGAAATTACTCTCAGCAGCAGGAGAGATCGGAAATTATAAGTAACAAATCATCGAAGGAAATCTACAAAGCAATTTCCAAACAATGGGGAATAACATGCAAAATGTCGGATCAATGTCGCTGCATGGAGTGTCAGAGCCACTATTTCGATTGCGAGTTTGATGATGTAAGTCGTTTGGAATGTTTAAAATTATATTTTTAACTTTTTTTTTAAATCAATCGATCCAATAGAAATAATGGATTATTTAATTTTTGTATTTGGGATACTGTGGCGTGTACGTAATTTTTATATTATTAAAATGTCTACTAGATTTCGAAGCAAAATCTTAAATTTTTATAATTTTCCTTAACGAAGTTTCAACAACCTGACAGGGATTACAACACTTATAACAAAAGAAAGACAAATTAACGGTAAATCTAAAAGAGCCTATGGTGAATTATTGTCACACGATCAAAACAACTATTATAAACACCGAAACAATCGATCAGCGAAATAATAGAGTATGGCCCGGCGATATTTCGCGAAATAATAAATCGACGAAAAAAACACCAGAAACAAACAATTTAACAAAAAAAAAAGATTTACAACAATTTTTCCAATAAATTTTGCGGCACGAGTACTATAACTTTGGCGCCAAAAATTGATAAGGGTTTTTTCTAGAGGGGTCAAAAACTATTATTTTTACTATAGGAGGTATATCTCGCACCCTTTAGGATGTAGGGGTAATTTTAGAAAAAAAATGACTTGAAATAGAAAAAAAATATTAAATAATAAGTTCCTCAAGTTCCGTGCACAGGGCAATATACAGTTCACTCAATCATAATTTGATCAACTGTAATTATTTCCGAGATGAATACAGTGTGCAACAGATTTCGATGATGGTAAGACTGCGAGTTGAACTTCTTAGCTTGAACTACATTCCGCACAGAGATGATCTTCCAATTTTGTGTAGCATCTGCAATATGCGAGAGAGAGAAAATGTAATTCACTTCTTAGGAAGATGCCCAACGTTGCGTGAAAATAGAAGGTACTGTTTCGGAAGTGATTTCTTAGCAGAGGACGAAGTAAAGTCAATTTTAAACCAAATGAATGTCAGTCAAATATTTAATTACTGCAGTATAGCGTTGAAATACAGAAATTTTTAAATGAAAGTTACTAAATGTTTAAAATGTTTAATATATATTTAAAAAAAAAATTATGAATCTTATTTTAGTCAATCGGCAGACGGCAGAGCCATGCTTTATTGTAAAACTGTAAAATTTTTGTAATAAATAAAAATACTTAGTTACTACTTAGTTACTATTAAATAACAACGGCAACACTTACATAATGAAGTACTACACCGGTTTTGAAAATTCGAATGTTTGTTCGTTTTTTTTTATGATCTATGCACATAAGTAGGTATGCATACTTTGAACATTAAAGTTGTATTATATACATATATTTAAGACACAAACACATACATAACGGGTGATTTTTTAGCTGGTTTGGTTTTGGCAACACTGGTTTTGACAGCTGACGTGTGTTTAGTACCTTGTGTCACTGTCAAACAGCTTCAGTTTGGTTTGCAATTTAACCATGGTTCTTACAAATGAACAACGCTTGCAAATTATTGAATTTTACTATCAAAATTCGTGCTCGGTTCGAAATGTTCATCGCGCGCTGCTTCCATTTTATGGTCGGCATTCTCGACCTTCTGAGCAGTCTATTCGGAAGCAAAATTGCCGCATTTGGAGTGAAAATCAGCCAGAAGCATTGCAACAGCTACCAATGCATCCCGAAAAAGCCACTGTTTGGTGCGGTTTATGGGCCGGCGGCATTATTGGGCCATATTTCTTCAAAGATGATGCGAATCGCAGCGTTACTGTCAATGGTGAACGCTACCGAGCGATGATAACAAACTTTTTTTTGCCCGAAATGGAAGTTCTTGACTTGCATTATATGTGGTTTCAACAAGACGGTGCCACATGCCACACAGCACGCGAAACAATGGCGCAATTGCGCTGCGAGTTTGGTGAACAGTTAATTTCACGTTTCGGGCCGGTCAATTGGCCGCCTAGATCGTGCGATTTGACACCATTAGATTATTTTTTGTGGGGGTATGTCAAGGCTAATGTCTATAGGGACAAGCCCGCTTCGATTGACGCACTGGAAGCCAACATCCATGCATTCATTCGTGAGATACCGGCCGATATGTGTGAAAGAGTATGCCAAAATTGGACTCAGCGGATGGGCTACCTGAGACGCAGCCGCGGTCAACATTTGCATGAAATTATCTTTAAACATTAAATTGCAAGGTTCAAACTATCGATTCAAATAAATATTTCATTCATTTTTTCGAATTTTTTGTGTTTTTTTTTTTTTTAAAGTTCTAAACCTCTTAAAAAATCACCCATTATTAAGAAATTGTATAAATTTGCTGCAGTCGTAAAGTAGTACCTAGGTTATGTGAATTTTTTATAATGCATTACATTTTCATGTCTGAAAATTTTAAATGTGCAACTACTAATATCAATTCTAAATCGAACACAATATTTTGAAAAAATTACGTTCTAACATTTTTACGTCCTTTACCAAAACTAAAAAGTTATGTCAAATATGTTGAAAATATTTAAGCATAATTAATTATATGTTATACGAGTATCTAATTAAAAATATAATTTACGAATTTGATTGATACAAATAATAGCAATGATGGTATTTGTATATAAATATTTTCAAAATACATAATATAATAAAATATTTGTTTAAGATCAATCAACGATCCAATCGATATTACTATACAACTAATTTAATTATTTATTTTAATTTTAGAATGAACACCAAAAAACAGATGGCGGACTTGGCGCTGGCACACCAATGTTTATTAGCGAAGTTATGCACGGATCAGCTTGCACGATTTTGTAATTACAGTTAGAAGAAAAAGAAACAATTTTAACCTGTTTACAATGCGAATTAAAAAAATATTTAAAGAAAATTTTATATCATAGATATGACAACAAAAAAAATCATTGAAATTTAAAACTTAAAAATGATGGAATATTGCCTATTGCACGACGATTTCATTATATTATTAGAACTTAATTTAAGGTAAATTGCACTGAAAATTATTATTATAACTTGGTCATTTAAAAACTAAACAAGAAAAATATTTGAAAAAAAACAGAAAATTTAAATGGTTATTTACTTAAAGTTAAGCAGCGTGGAAGTCAATTTACAAGCTCGCATTGGTGTAAATAAACTTCATATAATTAATTACAATTTTCAACAACTTTTTTTTTTTGGGTTTGAGCAATGATGAACGTCCTGGGCAAATGCATTTATTTTAGTTATTGGTAAACTTGACTTTAAGTGAATATCCTTTGAAGTTCTTTTCTATCAAGTCTATATTTTAATTGAAAAAGAAAAATAAAACAATCTAGCATACTTGCACAAATGAAAAATGAAAAAAAAATTAAAGTAAAAAATAAATAAAATGCCAAAATTAAAATGAAACCGATACTCGTATCTACCCGCACAACATTAACACAAAGCCCACCTGAAATTTAAGTTGAATTTTTGTTGGATCTGAGAATTTTTGTGCCGACATCACTGAAAAACTACATATAATTATCCTGATTTGGTTTAGTATTTTTTTAACAGATATAATTTTATGTGAGTAAGGTTGGTACCTAACAAATCTTCATTTTAAATAAATTAAATAAGTATGTTTTGATTATTAGTGCCTTTCCTTAAATGTAGTTATTTGTACAGCGGAAAGAAATATCTGATACCAGTCCAACGTTAAAACATACATAATACATAATATGTACATATATACATATTTCAAAAAGTATAGAGACGGCTTCACATTACAGCCTTATTCACTTTTGAAATGTTTCTTTGTCATTCCGGCTTCAATCAATTCCAATGCTAACCTAAGTTCACTGTTAATATCTACTTTCTCTATTTTATTTAATAATTCTCAATCCCAGTAATTTTCATGAAGGTTATTAGGTATTATTACCAAAGGAAAACAGCATAATATCTTTAAAGTGATTTATATTGACTTAAAAAATAGCTTAAAGTCGAAAAAAAAGTATTAACATTTTAAATAAGATCTACCATTTCATTTGAGCTATTGAACAAGAATAATCACTCATTAGTGTTAATAGATACATTTCAATTTTCAAAACTAAGAGCTTAAAATGATTTTTTTTTATTATTATGGAATGCATGCAAATATAAGTTTATACCTATTATTTAATTTGAAGGATCATAATATATAAAAAAAATCTTTCTCAGCCAAATTTATTCCAAATACAAAAAAAACAATGTGTATATTTCAATTTAAATATTGATATTTAATTATTAAAAACAAATAAAATATAAATATAAAAGCAAAAAATTAATTAATATTCAAAATCAAATCATAATCGTATATATATTTTTACATAATTAAAAAAAGAAGATTTTAACTTTGTTTCTAAGAAGAAATCTAAACAATTCATCATTTTAGCAGTTTGTCTTTAGCGAAAACAAAAAATAATTTAAACTCTTTTAATTTTTTCATTAATTAAAAAAATAACAAACAAATAAAAATCCAGAAACGTTAAATAAAAATACAATGAAAAAATACAACAAACCAATTTAACAATTACGTAAAAAGACTTTACGAGGGCCTTTTTTGTAAAATTATAAGAAATACATTATATTTCTTATTTGATATTAGAAATTAAAAAATAAATAAAAACAAATAAAACAAAATTTAGCAAAATAAGTCAAATTCAGCTCTGTACTATAACGTTATGAAATGCAGAAAACGTACAATGTTCTCTCAAACGAATTAAATACAACGTTAAGTAAACTTATGATAAAAAAAAAAATCAAGAAATGAAACAAAAACAAATAATATTTCGTGTTCTCAGAAAAAAAAAAGTTTTAACGATCATGTATACCAAATTAAATTCAAATGCAGAGGCAAACACCAAACCACAAAGTAATAAAATAGAAGAAGTACTAAATTTTTAGATTTAGACAGTGTACCTACTATAGAAAAGAAAACCAAAAAACTTACAACAGAAACAGAATGATAGGTAACATTATTGTAACACAAAGTTAGAAATAAAATAAAACGCAGATCCTTAAACAATATTTTAATTTTGGTTCTTAATGCTTGCGGTCTTTGGAAATTTGTGTTCATTTGAAGGAATACAATTAAGTTGAGTTTTTAAGTATCTGTTCATGTTAAATTAAAGAAAATAATATTTTAATTAAAACAAACAGAGAATCATGAATTCCATCGTAATCGGAAACTTTTCCGAATCCCGAAAAAAACTATCACCGAATCCCTTCGTAATGACAATTTGTATGAAATTCTCCACTACGATGGAATCTGTGAGAGTTTTTTCTGGATTCGTAACAAGTTTCCGATTACGATGAAATTTGTGATAGCGCTGAATATCTTATCACATCTCACAGGTGGGCCAAGTTTGGATGGGGATGTATAGACAACTAACTTTTCTTTGGAAATATTAACTCGTAATAACGCAGTTAGCTAAACTTTTCAGGCACGAGTATGATAACCGTGGCGACAAGAAATGATAACGGTTTTTTTTAGAACACTTCAATACACGCATTTTTTAATATTGGAGAGGGGGGGGGGGTGGGTCTATCTCCCCCCGTTTGGGCGGGAGGGGCAATTTTATGAAAAAGTACTAATAATGAAAAAAAAATCATTAAAAAATAACGGTAATATCTCTGATCTATTAGCCAGTTTTTGAATCAAAATCAAGTGAAATCTATGCATAGTTTTTGAAAAAAAAAAACGAGTTTCAAACTCAAAATTTGGGAAAAAAAACATGAAAAAAATGTTTTAATTAAAATTTTTCAATGCTTTGAGATTTTATATTATTTTTTTTTCTTACAATTCATTGCTCTTATTAATTCTTAATCAAAAACTGAAAACTAGATGATTTTATGTCTTCCAATTTTCGAGAAAATTCTAAATTACCAATTTCATGAAAAATGTACTAAAAATGAAAAAAAATTATTAAAAAATAACGGTGATATCTACAATTAAGTATTATAACTTTTTTAAAAGCCAATACTCTGTTCTATTAGCCAGTTTTTAAATCAAGTGAAATCTATGCATAGTTTTTGAAAAAACGAGTTTCAAACTCAAAATTTGGGAAAAAATGGTTAAAGTAAAATTTTTCAATACTTCCAGATTTTATATTATTTCTCTTTTCTTACAATTCGTTGCTCTTATTAATTCTTAATCAAAAACTGAAAACTAGATGATTTTATGTCTTCTAGTTTTCGAGAAAATTGGAAATTACCAAAACTACTATTTTAATTTAATTAATTTTTCGTTTGCAAAAGAAACTTTGCATACACTCAACCTTGCACCTACCCCAAATCCTATAGTGAGCCCAACAGGGGGGTTGCCCTGGGGGCAGCATGCCCCCCCCCCATACATACCTCACTGTTTATACGACGTAAAGCTGGATGCGGGGAGAGTATGATATAGAGTCAATTTGCATAAGAATTAATCACATATTCTATTATTACTATTAAATTAAAACAACGTAAATACTCAAGCCCCCCCCCCCCCCCTACCGACCAAACGGGGGGAGATTGATTTGCTTAGATTGTATTGCTTAGAACTGGATGACAAAACATTTGTTTGAAGTTTTATGTCTCTTCCTCATCGATTTCTGTCTGACGTCTGTAAGCTTGACTGTACAAATGTTTGTATTTTTATAAATTTCACAATATATTTCATTATACGAAAAAGTAGTTGTGGCATTGGTGAAATTTTTAATTTTTTTTCGCTCTCCCATACAAAGTGCACTACAAAACGAATTCTCATAAACAAAACATTTATTTAATGTATCAATGTATCGAACTTACAAAAAATAATTCTGAATTTTTTTTTTTATAAAAATCTTTTTGGAAATTTTAGAAGGTATCCACGCGATATAATGTATTGTATTGTTTTGTAAAGTGATTTCTTACAGAATGGTGGATTGTACTAATTTTAGCACACATATAATAAGAATAAAATAACATTTTCCTTAACTTGTACTTGTGATTTATGGGTGCAGTTATTTAGGTATTATTAATTCTCTGTCTGAAACCATTTTCGGTCGTACCCGGAAAGATGATTAGTACATATTTTGTTCCAATTTTGGCTTATATTAAAAACAAGAAATTTGGTTAGATTCTTCCCTCTAAAAAGCACAAAGTGCATCAAGCTGCTGGGATTGACAAAGTGTAGTTTAAAAATTCAAACCTTGTTGCTCAACGAATAAAAACAAACACAAGTTTAATCTTTGTTTAATACTTTTTCATAAATATTTGTTTTCTTTTTTTATTAAATTTAAAATAGCAATAAATATTTTATTGTTTAATTCTTATGATTCGTAAGGAAGATATTTTTTTATTCTTCTTCTGCTTGTCTTTAGTTAATATTTTGTTTGAGTGTTGAAACGTATTTCCAATCATCAAAAATTAATAAATCTTATTACATAATTTTATGTTTGTGTTTCATCTATAAATTACATTAGATTTTTATTTTTCAAATCACAATCAATGGATTCAACAATTATAATTTAATATATATTTTTTTTATTATAATGTAGGTAAGTAGAATTTATATTTTGTAATCATCCAAAAGTGTATTGTGTAGTATTGATTTTTTTAATATTACATATAATGTTTTTTTTTTATTGTTTTATTTCTCATATTAATTTAATATAATTTTGTATTGATTTAATTAAAGCATTGTCATAATCATAATGATAGGGTTGTTGTGTTGTTACATTATAATCAAACCATTTTGTTTGGTGTTTTACTTGTCTTTATTTTATTATTTTGTATTATTTTTATTATTATTTTATTCAATTCTATAACATATACAATGACATAAACATAAGTAAATTTTATTTAGGTACTAAATAAATAAATATCATCTTAAAACGATTTAATTTGTATCTTTACATTTCTTATATCTTTTCATTTCAAAGGATTTCGAAGTTTTAAGAATAAAGAAGGAGGCACATAAGAGAAATATTATTTCTTAATTTTGTTTTCTTTTAAATTTTAACAATTTGAGTAAAATCTAAACTTATATAAGAGGTAAATAATTTTTTTTACATATATGTTATGTGTTCAAAAAATAAGTATGCAAATAAATCCCATCGTTTAAGAAAGAAAAGTTCACTTGCTGATTAAATGCCAAGCAAACTGCAGTTTTTATGGTGGGATTGGTGAAGGTGGAATTAAATATTTCTTTCTTACTAAAGCAATGTGATTAAAATTCTACATCAAACCTAATTTTACCAACAACCAATGTCTATTGACCTTAAATGTGATGCTTTTACCATTTACTATCGTTAATCTTTTAAATATTTATTCGTATTCTTTCAGGATCAACAATAAACAATAGCGTCAGCTACACGGACTGCGTCTATGTTAAAAATCTATTGTTGTCACATTTAAAATAAATTAGGTAAATTTGATGGCACGATAACTCGTGGAGAATCAGTGCCTTACAACTGAGAGGCTCTTTTACTAGGCAAAAGACACTCTTAGAGGGTTTGATTTTTCAATTCCGAATACTGTCAAAAAAATTTACTTTTATGTGGCATACATATGCTGGAATATCGTTTGAAATTTAGACAACGTTCGCTAGCCAAGTGTTTCGCAATGGTTTTGTTGTGAAAAGGGTAAAAAATTATTTGCAGATTTCTTCAATAGACAAAAATTTACCCAAAATTTATATATATTACTATTCCAATTTTCGGTTGTGCCTTCGGTTTGTGAAACTATACATTTTTCGGTGACAGATTGTTATCGAATTAAAAAAATATCAAATAAAATTACTGCTGCCATAAACTTCAAAACCAGCTACATCAAAGAATTATTGTTAACCGTGTCTTCTTATGCAGGAAGAGATTTTATGCACTAAAAATATATAAAATCTTAAAAAGGTTTTCGAAATCTTGAAAGATTGTTATTATTAATTATTTCAAATTATATTTTTAAACACTTTTTACTTTAATTTAAATAGAAGAGTTTTTCTTTAATTTTAAAAACAAACACTAGATATTGACAAAAAAAAAAACACAAGAAACCTCACGCATCCTAACAAAATAAAATGAACTTACATACACAAAAAACTTTTAACAGACAATACAGCATAGAATAAATGCAAGTTCTACACAAAAAAAAAAATATAAAACTCCAAAACTCTTCTGTCGTTCGAAGTTTACGCATTGGGGTCTTAGAGAACACATAACACTTTGTTTAAAAACATTTTCAACAAGTAATATATATATATATATATATATTTATATATACATACAAAATTCGAAAGATATAAAATATAACATAGACTGTAAGAGAAATCAAGGCTATAAATAAAGTTACTCGATTTAATTAAACACAAGTCGGCGTGTTAGTCGACTCTAAAATCAAATTCTTACTCTTCGAACACATTTCACAAACTCGCTTTGTGTCGGGATTCAAAAACGTACAAAATCTACAACTCCATTCGTTCGGACTCGTCACAATGACTTGCGTTGCAACTGCATTGCTCGCATTATTTGTTATAACAGAGGGTGTTCGTGATGATGAGCTACTCAATCGACTTGAAACAATTCGTTCATGTGCGGGTTGTTGCTGATGATTGTTGTCATCTTCGAAGTTATTGTTCAAGTGTTTGGTGTTCGATTTTAGACTCGGTTTTAAGTGCATCACCTGACCATTTTCGACCGGCTTGGATTGTACCTTCAGAATTGACTTTTCGTGGCCATTACGATTTCTTGAAACAGGAGCCACTTTTTCCAGCGTTTTTGACTTCCCAATATCGCCATTTAAAGGGCGAGGTTTTGCCTCTGGGTTGCGACTCACGCGGCGCTTTTCCGTGCCGATATGACTTCCCGCTGATATATTCAGGGAGTCTAGATCAAGGCTTTGTACCAGTAGATCACCCCTTTCCCCGAGGTCTTTTGAATAGCCGTGTTTTTCGAGATTCTGAAACACATAGTCCCATGACTCAAATGATCCAACCCCATCTTGATTTTTATTAGCTTTGAGAGCTTTTTTCGCAGTCATCGATTCGCTTACGCTGGCTTTTGTGTTTTCCACATTTACAAAATCATCGAAGCTCTCAAAGTTGTCCAAGGGCGCATGTGAAAGCTGAGCTGTGTGGGTTCCGCCATTGGTTTGTATAACATCCAGTGGAGTCTTTTTATTGTCTAGTATCTTTTCGTACTCTTGTAGGATTTCCGAATTTTTCAAGTATTTTTCAGTCGTTACCTTTCGATGTTTTCCAGGTATGGGTGTAGCATAAACATAGTTTCCATCCAAATCGTCTGAACTTTCTATGTGATTGTTATGATTTCGGCTGTAGATGTCCTTTTGTGAGGGCAGAGTAGCTTGCGTCATGCTAGAACGACTTCGCCTGTTATCGTAAATTTGTGTAGTGCGGTCGTGCAAATCGAAACTGTTATTTTGGGAGCGGGAGTGAGATTGTGGGAGTTCATGAGAAGTGGGCCGTTCCTCAAAATCGATAAGTTGATGATCTGGCGGAAACGATATCTGCCTATAGTTCTGAAAGTCTTTGTTGCCACCGCTATTTCGCGACTGATGGGGAGGGTAATTGCAAGGGGTTATTTTGGCATAGCCCCCGTTGCAATCTCCATATGCCGCGGAATCGATAATTGGTGGAGGAATCTTATGCCCACATCCCGCAACAGGATGATACATATTTCCGGAGCCATTATATCCATATTGATTATGGTTATTCAGCTGGTTGGATATATTGTAAGGAAGGGGATAACGATTGCCTGACACATTGTACGGATGGTTGTATGCATTGAAGTTGCAAGTATTTTGATAATTTTCGACACAGTCGTAGGGATTGTCATAGAGATGTTGTGGCTGGTGGGATTGTGGTGGTTGGTCGAAAGAGTGACGATGAGGCAAAGGAGGACCATCTGAATGTTCGTTGTAGTGCTCTAGACTCCTAGAGTGTGACATCTGCGAGTAGTTTGGATGTTTGCAATGAATCATGTTGCTGGTGGGGTGATGAATAGTGCAGGGAGGGTTATAGCTTGGCTGTGAACGCATATTACATCCATTCGGAATTTGATGAATCGGAGGTCCAGAAGATGGATGCAAGTGATGATGGTAGTTTCCATGGACTGCGCAATTTTCGCAAGACGATCCACTTTTAGCGGCCATAGGTAAAGGTGCTACTTGAGATGCAAATTGAGCTTCTATACAAATTATTTAATTAACTTGTTTTTCTATGAGTGTCTTTAAATAAATTCGCCTTACCTGCTGCAAGTTTCTTAGCTCGAAACCTTCGTTCTTGTTCTGCATAAGCTATAGCTTTGATTGCCTGGGATGCACCACCTTGTAAATAAAAGAAGTTGTAATGAGTTTTTTAATTGTTTAAACATTGATTAACTACCCAAGTGAGTTTCTCTAAATTTAAAAATATCAATCCAAGAGCAAACAAGTGGGAGAGCTGTTAGTCCAGCTTTAATTTGTTTCATTATTTGGCATTCAACATAGGCGGCCATTGCATCTCGGGATACATTTGTAACTTGGTCAGGACATATCGGTCCATCCAAGACGAGTATCTGATTTGAAATCTGACGATAGCCCATCGCCTCAAAGAGTTTTTCTGCATCAACTAAATTGGATTTAATTTCATGTTGATAAAAGCCGGAATACATCTGAAATAGTATGGAATATTCCAAAATGTACAGTATCGAACTTATTACTGTGTCAAAACTTCTGTTCTTCGAACCCGTGTCTTGGGATTAAAATAATATTTACCTTAATAACCCTGTACTCTTTCCTCCATGGTTTTGTGAATAAATTATTAGCATATTGACTTATTGATTCGAACCCAACCATTGCCTTGAAAGCATTGAAATCATCCAATTCTTTGACAGTCTTTTTTAACACATGAGCTGTTTCGGGTAGAAAAAATTTCCTATCATGTGGCACAACACAGAGGAACTCTTTTAAACATGCTAGAACATAAAAAACAATAAGTATTAAAAAATGTAATGAATACAAATGAATGATGGAATCACTAGTTTACCTTCTAATTTCTTGCGTTCCTCTAACTTTTGCATACTTTCTTCAGTCTCTAGAAATGTCCAATGCCTTTGGAGTATTTCTTCCCACAAATCCGGTAAGATATCACGTGGCACAAAATCAGACATTTTAACTCTCTTTTATTATTATCGTTTCGTTTTTAAAAGCTTTTTGTTTTCTTTGGTTGTTTTTTTTTTTTCGTTTGCTGGATGAAATCTTAATTTAAAAGAAAATGTAAAATTTTACTAAGGTTTAACATATGAGTAATTTTAAGAATATAATATATTATGGAAATGTTTAAAGTGGAATCTTTTGCTGAAAACAAACATATGTACATGATATTTGAAAACTTTTTCGAACAATACATATCTCTGCAGAGGTAGACTTGAGACAACAAATGTTCAAGTTGCAAGATTGGAAAACTTCAAAAAAAAGTCTATCATCTTATTCGAAATTATTATGGAAGTTGATCAGTTTTAAAATGAGGTCCAAATGTAAACACCCGGTTTTATGAGTTTTATTGACATTTATTAATTTCGTTATCCTCACAGGTTATGCGATCATCGGTGTGAATAAAAAATCGTCTTAATTTTGTATTAAAACGGGACACATTTTAACAAAAATTAGGTATTTTGTTTATATAAAGATTTTGATCGTAATCATTTCAGTTGTGGGTGATTAATAATATTTTTAAATCCTGTACGAGCACACAACACATTTATTTATATTATCTTAAAACTGTTATTAACTTCACCGCGCGTGATTCATATTTCAGTTGCAGCTGACAGCAGTATATCAGGTCAATAGTCGTTTTATCATTCTGTACGAAGGAAGATTAGTCATCAAGTGGATAAATATTTTTGGATTAACATTCTTTAAACTACATATTACGCATCGCTACATCTGTCATTTGCAGCTTATTAGTGAAGAAAAAAGTATTGCTACAAGTAACAGTTTGGGATATATTTAAGTGGGGTCTTGTTTTGCATTGTCTTCCTAAGGCATTTGACAAACTTCCACATCAGGTTTTGCTTCAAAAACATTTTCCTATTCTGTGAATTTCAGTAGCTACCGCTCAAAAATTGTATTTGTGTTTTTGATAATGTACCAGAAAAATCTCCTCTAAAAGTCGGAACAGAAAAATTTTATCTTCAAAGCATTTCGGTCGACGATACTAGAAGACGATAAAATTCACACATGTGAACTGTCGATTCGTTGTACAAAGATTTAAATTTTCGTTTTATAAAAGATGGAAAAACGACATAATATAAACAAATTTTAGATAAAACTAAGCATTGAAGTGAAATTAAATTAATATACCTACATATTATGTTTATAAATAATTTAATAATAAATATAACAAATAAATATGTATTTAAATAAAATTATTTGTTTTCCTAAACACATAAAAAGAAACCTACATAGCTCCAAAAACCAAACAAATGTAATCTTCCAAACAAATTGGTTCAATTTTAAAGGTGATTTTAAACATTTAAACATACCTACTCAATTTTTTCATTTTTCATTTTAATTATGAGTTCATAAAAAAAAAAAAAATATTAACAATTATATTAACTTATTATGCATTTTAAAAACTTTATTGTTTCGAAAAATATTTTCTTTCTTCTCTGAAAATTAACTTCTGTTGCTTCTATGTATATGTATATGCGGTGGCTTATCAATATAGGTAAATAAAGAAAAATAGTTTTCATTTGCTTTCTCATATATAACTCCGTTTCTCCTTATTATACAAACTTCATTACTTTTCTTCAAATCTGAATACTTTCAATATTAATCCAAGTAAACTTTTTGAACAGAATGAAAGTAAATAATATGTCAGTGCTCACGAAATATGTCTCATACTCATTGTCTTGTCAGTATGGGCTGGAATATCTCCTTCTTCGTGCTCATGCTCACCCCTCACACTCCCATCGACCAAAGCCCTAACAAGATAATAATAGCAAAACAAAATACAAAAAATGTTATAAAATAAACAACTTATCCGACGTTGTCGATTGAATATTTAACCTTGGGGGTGACTCATGCAGCGAGTGAGTTATCAAATAGTCGTTCCAGCGTCATCTTTTGTTTTAGTTTAAAGTAGTTTTATATTTTGCTGCTGTTTTTGTTGTTTTTGAGGGTTTCTTCTTTTCGTTCGGTTTGATTTTCTTTGCCTCGAACAGCGGTGTTGGCAGTGGGTAAGGGTAAATTATGCTGTGAGGCACAATATGTAGGTGCATGTTCGTATGTATTATTTTGTCACAAGTGAATGCTTGAAAGAAATATTTATATGGCAAAACTTGTTGTACAGTACGTACACATCAACCAGAAAGAATGACTTGAAAGTAGAGTAACTACTGCTACGAAGAGTGAATGCAGCTGTAAAGGGAGTTGTGGAGTAGTAGGCAAAAACAACAACAGTAGCAACAGTCGCACAGTGAAAAATATTGTTTTTTTATAGTTATTTCCTATCAATGGTCATGCTCAAGGTGGTTTCTTTATTGTTATTTTTTTTATCGTAGCTGAGAGAAGTATGTAGACTAATGAAGTCGAATCGAATGCGACAAAATACTACAACGCAAACGCACATTGTTGAAGCCCAAGTTGAATGACACTCCCAACATTTAGTTTTTTTTTTTTGCAACAACTTCCATGAAATCAGTTGCTGCTGTGATTTCTTTAAAAAGGATTTATTTAAAGCAGAAGCAAATACCTAGTACGTACGTCGTACATATTACAATGTCTCGTTTCTTTCGAAACATATTTCATAGTTCATTCTTGGTCCAATACAATTCACAAATTAAGGCCTAGAAAAGACGAAATAAATAGATAGGTAAAGTTAAGAAATTTTATATGTTATATTTTTAATCTGCAAAGCAACCGGAAATAACGGCTCGAGTAATGTCGATTAGAGACCTTAGAGAATCAATGGCATGGCCAAGTTTGCTTCATTGCTTGACATTTTTTACCGAATCGGAATAATCTGTTAAGAAGCCTTTCATGTTCAAGAAAAAATGTTTTTGGTATAATAACATGAGATTGCTAACTGATGAATAAAGTGACTACAGGAAAGTCCTACGTTTTTCAAAAATACGAATTCTCAGAAGGAGTTTCTGAATTAGCTATTCAGTTTCCGTCGCAGTAAATAAAATTTGTTTGAGGAAACTTTCTAAGATATCAGAAACGTGAACTGGCTGAAATGTATTTAACAAAATGGAGTCATAGATCGGGATAGCATTCAATTTTTGAATTCATAAGAAAAATGTATAGGTACATGATTACTATCATTTTATAAGCAGAGTCGCTAAATCAAAGAATATACAAATCAATTATAATCTTAGTGGTAGCGATAGGATGTTTTTATGGCACTAGTTGTACCAATACATGTCAGTCTCTCAAAAAGCTCAAAATCTAGAAGCTGGTGAAACATTGTTTATGGTACCTAGTTCTACAACCAACAAAAGAAATCAAGTCATTAACACCGGCGACGGCGAATCTTTTAATACCACACCATAAAAATGCCAATGTCCTACATACGTGTTGCTATATTCGATTGATTTATTTACGTAAACACTGGTTATTGGAATTTTTGTAGGTATTTTTAATTTTACTATGCTACTCAATTTTTTCTTTTTCTTTTTGCAAAATAAGTTTAGAATCTTCATTACGTCTGATACTCAATAACTATAGTTGCAGCACCAGAATTCAAAACCAAAACCAAAGCACTGCACAAACACTTAACACGGAGAGAAAATCAATACAATATTTATTACCATCCCTTGCTCATAGTCTTTTACGTACATATTATATTCATAGATATTCTGGCTTATAACATATAAAGAAACCAGAGTGGTGGATGGTGGAGGTGGATGATGGTGCAGGAGCAGGATTATGAGCAGGCAGGGAGACAGAGGCAAAGGGAGGCGATTCAATTTCAAAACCAACCTACGCGCAAAATGTATGAATGAATGAATGAAAGAACAAACCAACATCCATAGGAATTTGTCCGAATCCGAACGAACGTCAGAGAATTCTTTTCCCCACAAAAGTGAAAACCGAAAGTCCTTCCTCAATGAATTTCGGTGATGCAGCTAATCTGTGTGAATTTATTTATACACACATCACGGCGCACTAGAAAGGTCTCTTTTTTTTATTTTGACTTTATATTTTTTTCACAATAATTAATATTAAAATGCAAAAAGACACGAACCGAACGTGTGCTGCAACTGTTGCTAGTTAGCGGAAGCTAGTTCACCTAGTTCCCAATTTCCAAATTAAACAAATAATCTTGGTTGCAGTCCAACAAACGAAAACTCACAATTTTAATGTTTTTATTTTTGAAATAGGGATGAGGGAGCCAACAAAAATGAAAGAAAACTACAGGAATAAAAATAATTTTAAAGAAACACCACTTACTCAACAGAACACTCAATTCTTTGCGAGAATGTAGGCTGGCTCTTCGCACTGTTTCCACAGATTTTATTTTTAGAATCGCAAATGAGAAAATCCGATAAAATGAAAATGACGACTCGGGGAGATCGATGAAGTTCCTTTTTACATTTTAAGGCATTTTATTAATATACTGATTATTTTATTTCAGGAGATTTTCACTTCAATTATTGCCACGGAAGAATCGTGCTTTTTTCAATTTCTTTTTCGAATTTTTTCACGCGATTTAATTTTGGGAAAATATTACAACATCTCGTCGATATAGGTACTTTTTACTTTACTTTGTTATTAAGAAAAATATGTCAAATATGGGTAGGCCATGTTTATTTTTTTTTTTGTGTTTTGAGTTGGTGTGCTGTCAAAATAGGGGAAAGTTGACGTGTATAACAGTTTTTTTTGTGATGGAATGCACTACGTTTGGAAAGAGTTCAGAGGTATTGGGCAGGTTCAAGAGATTACGCTAAATACTGAATTATAAAGATGAATCTTTCGTACGTTTCGTTTTACCCTCCAAAACCCATTTGTTTACATTTTTGTATCATGTTGCATCTATGAAATAGATGTGGAATCCAACAACAATATAATAGGGGGTGTGCATGCCTGCTGTCTATCAGCCCTATTCTGCTAAACGTGCACGTGTTCACGTGAATTTTCGTATTCTGCTATCCGTCGGAGGAAAACGAATGTACCAAAAAGCATATAAATTGCGCTAAAAATAAAATTTAATTAGATTCTCTTAAGGACTTCAAAAATAATTATTGATAGAGCTTTGAATTCGAAAGATTGAAGAGTTCAAAGAATAATTTGTGAAAAATTAAGTGAACAATTCACGTGAATGGAAAGATTCGAACGGATAGCAGAATGACGCTGATTACACGAGTCTTTTTTTCGTTCGTTTCGTCTTTCGTGCTTTTGACAGCTTTGGTGAGGGGCGTAGAAATGTAGGGGGAATGAAGTAACGAAAGCAGGAATGAAAATTTGAAGATTTTTTCTGGTTGAACATTGACGTTTATGGTTTGACAACAGGGTAGAGATGAGCGATAGGCAGTTGTTAGCAAAAATCGTAGTTGAGAGAAATATCATCGATTTCAGATATCGATTTTAAGATTAAATACATCGACTACAGAAAATTACAAAAATGCAAATAAAATGATATATGTAACTAAAATGCAAAGAAAGCAACTTCAAATATGTGTGCTTTCTAAAAAAAAACATCATTCTTATAAATATTAAATGTGAAAGTACATTTTTTTTGCGCTTTTTCGCTGGAAGGATTTTGGAATTCGATTATTTCATGGGAAAGGAACATGAATACTTCTCATACTACATGGGGTTTGCGGGGTCTCAACAAAGGGAGTGGGTAATAACTAATTACAAATAAAGTATTCCAAATCATTGCCTACGTTCTGTAACTCTCGCATTGATAAAATTGGTCGAGAAACGTTAAAAAGTGGAATAAAACTCATACGATTTGTTTCAATTTTCATAGTTTCTCGACTGATTTTATCGATGCGAGAATTACAGAACGTAGGCACCATGTTAATATCTACTTTCCTTTCTCATTTCTGCTGTACTCATTTTATAAAAAGTAATTCTCTTTTGGTCTTATTTATAAACGTTGTCTAACTTTGGACAACTGTCCAACTTTGGAAAATGTGTTCAAAAACTTTGTTTATTGTTGTCTTATAGCTGCCTAACTAAGACACAAGAGTAGATTGCCTTAACCGTGAATAATGTGATATTTATTTTTATTAAATAAAGCATATAGACATGGTCTTATTTATAAACGTTGTCTAACTTTAGACAACTGTCCAACTTTGGAAAATGTGCTCAAAAACCTTGTTTATTGTTGTCTTATAGCTACCTAACTTAGGCACAAGAGTAGATTGTCTTAACCGTGAATAATGTGACATTTATTTTTATTAAATAAAGCATATTTCCACCAATTTGAAAATAGTTAGACACTGTCTAAGTAGCCAAAAATCTAATAAATACGACTGACAGTGTCTAAGTAGACACAAATCTAATAAATACGGCTGTTTGTGTATAATTCTCGTTTTTAAAGTTAAGAATTCATTTGGTCATTTAAGATTTAATCCCGATAAAATGTTCACACCACCTAAATTTAAAAATGTACTTGATAAAACAATATGTAGGGTGGAAATTTTTGTTTCTTTTTACATTTTCTATAGGGCAAGTATTGGTTTCGTGTAAACATGGAGAAGTCTAAAAAAGTAGTTTTACCATAACGTCCGTTGATTTCTACGCTCTTTGCACTATACGAGGTCCATTGAGACAGAGGTTCAACAGGTGGACCGATTTGCTCCAAATATCGTACAGTGCAAGTTTTATAATTCCCACATCGATAACATTGGTCGAGAAACGTTAAAAAATAAATTAAAACTCATAATGTGTTTCAATTTCCAACATTTCTCGACTAATTTTATCGATGTGAGTTACAGAACGTAGCCACAGATCATTTTAATGGAATTTCTTAGAGGAGAAAATCGATTAAATGAATCCTTAATCTGAAATTTTAATCATCAGAACCAGAGTCGGAACCTTTATTACAGATTTAACCTACTATGAACAAACGACCCTAAATCAAAAACACGTTTTGATGTAAATTAACATATTATAACGTATTTGGCTATCAAAATAGAAAAAAAAGAAATACATCGATTTTAAAAAACATCGATGTTTCAGGTTCGATAAATTTTCCCACCGATTTTAAACGAAAAATTTAATATCGCCCATCCCTCAAATCAGAGCATTGTCTTAATTATAATTATTTAATTATTACTTCTGTTTATTTTCCAATAAATCCACCGCAAAGTTTCTGAACGTCAAAATAACGAAAGAGTATTCACGAATGTAAAAAAGAATCATGTAATCACGAGGATACGTGCCTGTCAAAAAGACGAAAGAGGAAACGAACGAAAAAACGAATCGTGTAATTGGGCTTTTCCAAAAACTATATATCTATAACTATATTATATTTGGCGGTTCTAGTTGGGGAGAAAACAATGCAATACAAACAAATATACTTACAAATACAAACACTTTTCCAAAGGTGTGACTAGTGTGCACATTATGATTTATCGTAGTATATGTGAGTATATTTGTTTGTATTCCATTGTTTTCTCCCTAACTAGGGAGAATTGTCACATTGACTTATGGGGGAACTTCCCAATCGTGTATTGAACGCGTGGAATGAAAATATTTGACACTTGACAGCTATTTTGATATTTTATTCCATTTTTGGATTTTTTCCCCGATTTTGCATCTATAATTTATTTAAAAAAAAAAAAACTTATTTTATTTGAGAAAAAATGTCCTCTAACACTAAACAACAAATAGATCTAGGCTTTGTCGATAAATGTGACCCCAAATTGCTTCGGAATGTGTATTTTCCAAGTAAAATCGGTGGAAAACCTGCTTGGTTGGATCTTGAACAAATTCCAAATACCAACGACTTGAAATGCAAAAAATGTGGTTCTCCTCAATCCTTTCTGTGTCAAGTAAACAATAACCGCGAAACTGTTTTCAAACAATTCATTTACACTCCGTTTCTTTTGCAGATTTATGCACCCATAGAAGAAAAACCCGAGTGTTTCCATAGGACAATTTACATTTTCATTTGTCGTGAACCAAGTTGTTTTGCTCAAAACTCAGCAGAGTAAGTACTCAGAATCTCTAGCATCTCATTTAAATTTTTATTTTTATAGAGCATCTTCTATAGAAACTTTTCAGCATTTCGATCTCAGCTTCCTCGACAAAATCAATTCTACTCGGCAGTTCCGCCGAATGAGGATGAGGGATTAGTAAGAACATCTATTGAAACATTTTTAGAGCTCAATGACAACTGATTACTTTCAGCCTGCTATAGAACCGTCTTGCAGAATGTGTTCGGTTTGTGGTTGCCGTGGTGGTTTGATATGTTCGCGATGCAAAGGAATCAACTATTGCTCTGCCAAACACCAACGGGCTCACTGGCCGCAACACAAAGTTCCGTGTCGATCAGGAGATCAAATACCCATCGACGACATCAACATTCCAGTTGTTTCTTTCCCGGAATTCGAAGTTGTCATTGAAGCCGATACGTGTATTGCAGAAAAATCTGATAATGGCGATGACGAAGCCACTGAGCAAAGTCGTTTGGATGAATTCCAAAAACTGGTTGACCAAGGAAAAGCCGGGACTATGGACGAGATACCTGAATCCGAGCTTATCAAGTATGCAACCGAAGACGACGAAAACGCTGACGTCTTCTTCCGCAATTTCAAAGATCAAGTTTCAAATAACCCAGCCCAGATTCTGCGTTACGATCTTGGTGGTCAGCCCTTGTGGATCGCTGATCCGGCGAAAACCATTGGCAGCAACATAGAAGTTACGCCGTGTGGAAATTGCTCTTCACCGCGACAATTTGAGTTCCAAATTATGCCACAGATGCTGAATTACTTGAAGGACGATATCATAGACTGGGGTGTTCTGGCTGTGTATACTTGCAAGGATAGTTGTCAGCCATCTAGCGAATATGTACGAGAATTTATAATCAAACAAGATATCATTTGCGATGATAATAAATAATTCAATTTAATTTTTGGTATTAATTTGTTCAGTTTATTGCTTAAAAAAAAAAAGAAAAAAAACCCGCTGGGCGTTGCCCGTAGAGGGCATTGGGGTTAATGCGGAATTATGCAATTTACTAGTTTAGTTTTATTATTGGGAAGTAACGATGTTTGCTGAAATCAAAGTCGGGCTGGGCTTTCGAATCCTTTTGATGACCCTTGGCGAGCACATTCATCACAACGAAATTAACTTTCGCCACATGAATCATGTCCAGGATCTGTAAATAAATAAAATAAAAAAAGCTTTAACGAACATTTTTGTAATTTGCTGTGGTTGATTATAAAAAAGCCATTCTTGACAGGGGTTTATTGATAGTGATACGATCGAGTTAATTACAGTACCAATAATACATCCGTTAAAGAAGCCTATTTATCTCAACACGGCTCTGTTGATTGTGATATATTTTTCTGTATATATGTACAAAAAGCAAAAACTGTTGATAACAATGATAACAGAATCTGGCATAAAACCGTTAGCAGCTTCACCGATTTCGATTTTCATAAAATTATACCGAAACCCATTCAAAGTTAAAATAATATTTAATTGTGGAGATTATAGCTATGATTTCTTTTTTTTAGATATTATTTTTCTTTTTCATGAAAACCTTTTCACGAATGATTTGTATTCTATAAGCTATTATATACCTGTGCGAAAACAATAGATCAAAAACTTACTTCTTGTTCTGGATTCTGTATGGATTCCAATACATTTCGAGCTTGTTCGAAATATCTTGCTGCACACATATAAATCTCGGACGACGGCATTTGCATAAGTTGAGCTCTGATTTTCTTGAATTCTTGATAGGTAACCTGAGGGGGACTAGTTAAAGCTGCAAAAGGAGCAAATCTTCGATTAAAACGAATCTCTTCATTGTCGAATTTTGGCATTGGTTGTCGAATGCGTTCATCTTTTGTGAAAGCCCCCATTGCCATGTGAAAACCACCGCACATATTTAACATGGCATGATAGTAGATAATCTCCTGTCGATATGGTTTCAACTGTTTCTTTTTTTTGGGTTTCGGCTTGCGTTGTTTGGAATTTCCCGTTTTGTTCATTTGTTCCATGAGAGCTTCCTGTTCCAGGAGCGCTGATTCGGCACGTGTAAGTGCTGATACAATGAAGCCAATCAGCAGCTCATAAGGATACCAATAAATAT
The DNA here is from genome assembly GCA_951394125.1 of Epistrophe eligans. Lineage (NCBI taxonomy): Eukaryota > Metazoa > Arthropoda > Insecta > Diptera > Syrphidae > Epistrophe > Epistrophe eligans. The sequence goes on from OX596030.1 coordinate 100,118,336, forward strand.
ACAAAAACTCATGCACACTATACAACTCCAATTCAAAACCGGACATCAAGAAGAGCATCATTGCTCTGAAGCAATTGTAAAGCACCCAAGTTGCGAAATGTGAGGAGTGTTTTCCGACATTGTCAGTCTGTTCTGCTACCATATTTAAATGGGAATCTATTCTGGCTGCTTCCACTTGAATATTGGCAAATCCCTCAATAAGGCGCGCCAGCTTATCTCGTTGGCGGGCACGATTGTAACCACAAATTTCAATAAAATGCGTGAATGTGGTCATGTTGATGCAGTAAGTAAGGAAGCATTCAACGTACAATTGAATTTTCCGGTCATTAGCCAAAGGACAGCGAGGATTCAGTACTGGAGGGGCATTAAAAGCTCGAATTGAGTCCCTTAGAAATTCTTTCATTGGGATGACTCCAAAAACGAGATGACGATTGAAAATGAAGAGAACTTGGAGGACACTACGTGAAAGGATACACTGGCCAGACTTGCGGCTGAATTCGATAAAGAAATTCTGAAAAAAATGTTATTATTAAAGTAACGAACTTCTAGGCATTATCTTGTAACAAAATAAAAAAAATAATAATCTTGAGCTTACCAAGGCCGAATAGTAATCCCTCTGTCTAATAATTTTGCACGCAAATTTCAATCTTTGCACTAATTCTTCTAGAAATTGGAGACTCGATGTACGATCACGGATTTTCGCACTGCGTGGAAATGTTGGCGGTTGATTGCGAACGTGCACTCGTGGAGAGAAACCCATTGGATTGGGGGCTTCAGCTATAAAAATGTTTCTTTTTTTTTGGTTTGTAATTTTTTTGAAGTCTAACTTACAGTCCTGCTCTGGTTGAGTTCCCTTCTCAATGGTCCTCTTGATCAGTGGAACCAGCTCCAAAGCTGCATTTAGATTCTTATGAATTTCGGCTAGTTCTGCTTCGCTAGCTGACGGACGTACAATGTCTGGTTGCAATTGCAAAATCGATTGAAAAAGGAAGCGCATAAAGCGTAGACGATGTACGACAGCAAGGGTATCCTGTAAATATTTTAAAAGAAGTCTTTAATTTGACAAAGAAAATTGGTGGTATGCAATATTTTGCTGAAAGCTTTTTCAATTTAAATTTATCAACGTTTAATGTAATTAATAAGCAAACACTTCTTGTTTTAAATTCGTTTTGTTACATTGGAAGTTAAGATTTCTCATTCTGAGATCTTTCCAGTACCATAGCTCACTTTTTTTTTTGGTTAGTGAGCATGGTGATATTATAATGACATCCGCATCGATAGAATGTTGAGAAATATTAAATGAATGGTAGGTAGCTCAAGTCCTTCTTAATTTACCTCAGGATAAGTTTCTGATTTACTCCTTCGAACCATGTCATCTTCGGCTTCTTTTAAAGCGGGTGCAACATTAGCGTCTGGTATTTCCTCAATAAAAATAAAGCTGGAGTTGCCATAAAGCTGAAAGTCTTCCTCTTCATTTCCACTGCTTGTTATGATGATTTTCTTTACAATTGCTATCAAATTATGAATGGCATAGCAAAATGCCCTCAAAGATTTGTCTTTTATGCTGTGTGGCGAATGCAGATACAAACAGGTAAACAGCACTTGATCCATTGAATTGCCTTCGAGCCAGGAGACAATACAAGAGAAGAGTGCGTCGAAGACACCAATCAGTTCGGCATTGTCGAGATCTTCTAGTTTTAGAATGCCAGCCTGTGGAGGAAATTGCATTTATGATTAAATTAATTGGAAGGAGTAGAACACGTACAGCAACAGCAGTTTCAAATGTATGGGGAGGGGCATCGTTTTTATTGTAGCCCATTCCCACGTCCATTTTTGGATCCATCATTTCGATTGCGGACATAGCTTCGAATAGACCGAAGACATCATCTTGAGCGAGCTCACCTAGTCCCAGTTCTGCAAACAAGTTTATGTCTTTAATTTACATAATATATAATTTTAGGACAACTAACCCGAACAGGCTTCGAAAAACTCCTTTGTAATGTCAGTCCATTCGTATTGTGGGTAAATGGAACCACTTTCCATAGCCATGTTAGACATCTGCAAGTCGTCGTTGAGCAGTTCCTGCTTGTATCGGTAGTCTTCTGATGCTGACCATTGCGTTAGATTTTCTTCAATTCCGCCCCCACCACAAGTAACCAAAGCAGCGGAGGTAGCTGCTGCGGCAGCAACTGCAGCAGTAGCGGTTGCCGCTTGCAGGCGAGGGTCGCATGGACTTGATCGAAAGGGATTTTGTTAGATTTAGTTTTTAAGTGAAAATTAAGAAACTTACTCAAGTGGTTTCATTAAATTCGGTAAAATAGCAAACAATTTTTCGCCAAAGGAATCAATATACAAGAATTTTCTTATTTGATTTTTTTTCTGCTGTCAAATTAAATGTCAAGCGAAATGCTGCATTCAGCTAGAAAAGTGATCTGGCTCGATAATGAACACATTCAGCGATAGTATTCTGTTTTTCTACAAAGTCTGGGCTGCGTTCCTTTTATATTATTGAAAATAATGATTAATGGTGGATTTACATTCATCTTCATCTGCAAATTTAAAGAAAAGTAGAGCGGGATCGATACATGCCAAAACACGAATGTGTGAAAGAAAAATGAACATGTGCGTCTTTATATCTGCATTATGGCACTTCCTATAATCTTCCTATAATGAAGATCTCTGCATTTTGGTCTTCTATCTCTATTCAACAAATGTAAATTTTATAATTATCTATTCCTTTTTAGGATTCAACTGTTTTGTAAATTTTATTTATTACATCCAGAACTCCGCATGAAGATGAATGTAAATCCACCATAATGATTATAATTGAAATCTGCACACGTTCCATAGAGTACGTATGATTATTATTTAGAGAAACGACTTAAGGGGTTTGTTCTCTTTCACCCTACAAGCTGTTAGAACAATAATGTATGTTACTCGAGGAGCATGTATTAGCGGTCCCGTGCATTTTAAATGGGATCCGCTCCTACACTACTCCACCCGGTAGTAGACACGCTTTGTAACCCTTTTTCATGTAAATTATGATTATGATACAATTTTTTGTTGCTTCTGGCACATAGGTCGACCATTCACACGAATTCACAGATAGGAAAAAAAGAGAGAAATAAGAGAGTTTTCTCTTACTGTGCTCATATATAATTTGCGGGTGTTTTAGGGAACAGGGGTACGAGTCGGCTCTCTAGATAATATAGGTACTCTATGACACGTACTACGATTGTTTGACTTGAGTGCAGCTTGTGTGTCGCTCACGCGTGTTTCAATAGACAACTGCATACGAAGCGTTTGTTGCACTTATCCTTCGCAGCATACAAGCCACAAATCGCCTGTCGTACAGCAATGTCAGCCGCCAGGCGTATTTACTAAACATTTTGGTGAAAATTCAATAGGGGTATTTATCATGCAATGGTTTAAAGTTGTTGTAAACTGCGTAAACCTGTCAAAAACCTTTGACAGGTTTATGCAGTTTACTACGTTTACGAGGATTTTACGACGTTGCATGAATACCCCTAATGTTAACTTTCAATACATACCAAAAATGTGTGGAAATTTATACATCTATGACGTGAAGCTTCGAAGTTCGAATGCAGAAGTCTAGTCGTATTGGAATCGTTGATGCATGTCTTGCATGCGTCTATGACGAAGCGATTCGTGTGCAGAAGGCCTTAGTGTACCACACAGTAGGTACACAAATCTAAAGTAATATATTGGCTGTTCGAGTGCCCACAAGAACTACTCACAAGTCACAGCAATATTAGAAACAACAACAAAATATTGAAATTAGACAAAATATTGAAATTAGACAAGATGCGCATGAACTGAACAAAAATGAAAACGATAATGATATTACTTTTAATATGTGTACTGTAAAATTTTATCAAAACTTTTCAAGCTATTTTCGAGAAAAATAAATAAATGTAGGTAATATTGGAAACATGGTGCAAAATAAAAATATTTCTTAAAATCTTCACTATCGGTTGGCCCGATTTCTATAAATTGTATGCTTCTAGGTTCTTCGTTTTAATATAAATATAAATTAAAATGCAAAAATAGTTACTCAAGATAATAAATGTAACGAAACGACTTACGAATTATGATTAATGCATAGTATGAGCATTAAATTATTATTAAGGTCAATCACCTTTTTTTATCGAATAATTATTATTATTACATTATTAGGTATTAAAAAAACTCAAAATTCATATACATATAAACATATGTATGTACACATATATGTATATGATGTACATACATATACATATGTAGATACAAAAACAACACATCGCTATACTATAATTCAGCTAGGTACATACATACATATGTACATAAATATAAATTCTGCGTTAATGATGTCTCCTTATAAAAATTCCAGAACCACAATAGGTTTTGTTTTAATTATTTAATTTGATAACTCTAACTGATATCTCTTGACAAGGTAAAATCTTTTTTAAGCTGTAGCTAGATTTTCTTACATTTTTTTTGTTGTTATTATCATCATCGTCCTAGGATGATAATTCAGCAACAAATGTGGCCTGTTTGAAAAATGAGCACATTAATGGGGACCAATATCAAAACGATTATTCACTTTGGCCACAGAGAGTTTCGCTAGGCGGTGGGAGGTGGTTGAACGTAGTGCGCATGGTAGGAAATTTGTAGGGTAGGAGAATAAATCCATTCGACTATGTTATCAAATCCTGAAACATGCAGAAGAGTCAAATGGATTTGTTGTCATTGATGCTGTTCAATGAGAAAAGAATGTTTCAAGGGGAGTGGGTGCTCCAGGTATCCTGGAGTTGGATATCTTACACATCTATAAGTTAAATATTTGAAATACAGTAAAGTCACAATTGTATTCAATACTTGATGCGAACAATTCTTATTTTGATGAAGTTTTAATGATGTTTACAAGATATGGATTCATTTTTAAAGAAAAGTGTTTCTCACATCATGATGTTCCTATTTTTATTCCGTAAAGGCGGTATTGGAGGATATTCGTCTATAGATTTTTACTGTCTTAAACATAAACTGATAATACAAATGTACCTGATAATACATAGGTATTTAAGTATGGGAGATTTTATTTTACTAAAGGTTTTGTTGATGTCAGTTACAGGCACCGAATTTATGGGCTTATAATTTCTAAATTTTATAATACAAATTCTTTATACCTAGTACTAAAACAAATCATCGAAATAGCAAACTTAGCCCTATTTAATTAGACTTAGGTGAATTAATAGGTGTGTTCCTTTACTTTGAAACTCTGTGGACCGAAAAAAAACTACACAAAAGTTTTATAAGGTTCATAATAAAAAAAAATAAAACGTGTTGGTAGTTTTGGACAGAAAATCACAGAGTTTCAAAGTAATGGAACGTACCTAATGATCCAAAAACTTTTAAAGGCATTTGGTCCACAAAAATTGGCGTTTGCTCCTGGGGATCTGACTACGAAATTTTTGCTATGATCTGTTCAACTAAATGATCGACCAAAAATTTTTAAATCAAGAACAATTTGCACTTCTCTACCAGCGGTTTTTCAATATTTTTTCGTTTCTCTTCAAAAAAAATTTTGAATTTTTTTTAATTTTTTCTTCTATTGTACTGTACCACCCTACCAGCATCTACATAATCGGAAATAGTAGTAACAGTATCAAACTGTTTCAACAAATAATAATCATCCAAACAGCTTACAGTTACAATCTAAGAAGAGAAAGAGAGAAAGCATAGAATACGAATAACGAAAAAAATATAAAAACAAAATTAAAACTGATTTAAGCCCAGTGGGAGACTGTGTGCTGAAACTGAAACCGCAAACACTAAATCCCAATATAGTTTTATTCACCCGCGCTTATTGGAATGAACGCTCACTCCCTCTTAAAGTAAACACCATCCATCTGCTTTCGCAAAACCCCATCCTTACTTTGCCATCACCCTTTTCATTTTCGCAGTACAAACAAAAAGTGGCACCATCTGAGTGCCGCCAGCTGGTGTATATATGGGGTACACATCCAACCGAACACTTACAACCTACATTCTCATCGAGTTAGTGTTGTTTTTTTTTTATTTAAAAAAAATATAAACAAAACGCTTTCAATATCGAGAGTGTATATAAATTGTAGCCCCAAGCCCTAGCACGCTCATTGTTTCTCCCGAGATGGAAATCAGTTATTCGGCACGCGAGTGATGGGGGGTGATTATCCACCCCCATTTAATTTCAAGAGCTAAAAGTTTGATAAACAAGTTTACCAAAAAAAAACTGTGTGTATAATGTTGTTGACAAATTCTCTCGTTGTGAAGCTTTCTCTATCTCAGTACCAGTGGCAGCGGCGGCGTATATATCTAAGTCAGTGGCGTAGCATTAAAAATTTTGATTCAAAAAATAATTATGCGAAAAAATGGATACTCCCATTCTAGTCGTGCTAGAACATAAATTTTCAATTCTCTGTTTTGAAAAAAATTGGAATACGATTTGGAATTAGATCCAGAAGTCGATTGACAATATGACTAATCCAGTTTGCAGGCCATCGTAATCGTTACTACACTAGACTAGATTTTTAAAATGTTGCACTTTTTATAGTGAATAAAACGTTCATAGACGGCAATGAGACATAACTCTTTGATGAGAAATAAGACAATAAAGGACTTATGCCAAAAGTGACGACTTGCCCTTCTACCCACTAAACGCAACGCTAATGTCTTAAGTGTGTAGTTATCACACCTAAAACCTAATGCTCACCTTACTTCGTCTGATAGCTATAAGGGTTGAAACCCCCATTTCGTTTAACAATATGGGTGAGCGAGAGAGCGAAAACTCCCTACAACTCCATTAGGCACTAAGGGCTGTGCGAATAGGAAAAGCGTTATGTCAGGAAGTTGACTCGGTACGATATCCAAGTCTATGCCAAAGGAAGGAAGTATCCTCCCTTGGGGTGGTATAGGTAGAACACTGCAAGAGGAAACCGTAATCTATGCGACCAACACTGGGAAAATGTTTCAATTTGGGTTCGTTTCATTTGTAGCTCATTTCTGTTTTCCTCTAGCTCGGGCTCTGCATAAGGAAAACGTTACGAGTTCGATTTTTTGTGTGTGCTTCCGACCCACAACGTCTTCGGTTCGGCTCGGTGTCTATGTTTGCGTTGCTTGTGTTGAACAAAAAACTAGCGACGGACAGGGTGAAATTCTTATATTGGGCAGGGAACTCTAGTACTGTCGTGTCTCGGATAAGAGCCGTTGTTTCGCATAGAGTGACAATAACGCCAGCCAGTGGTCGATTGTGCTTTTGTGAACGGGTCCGCCGTCGTCGTTGAAGTCGCCGCCGATACCGCCGCATTAGACATAGATACAATTTGAGAAGTGTCTTAAGGGATTCGGCTAGTGTTGTAATTGCCAAATCTTCAAATAGTCTTCATTTCGAATATTTGCCGGCCAAGTTTAAGTGTTGTGCTATATCAACTTACCCGTTCCAAGGAAATAAAAGTGAAAAATATTTGTGTTTAATAAAATAAAATAAAATAAATCGCTGGAACATAACATCAGTGGAACATAAATCACTTATAAACTTGACTGGGCGCCATCCGTTCATATAAATAAGTTTTTTTTTTTTTAATTTAACATTAATTTTGTTTGGTTCATTCCGATTGTTTATTTATGTGAACGACGTGTGTACGTACGGACGGCACCATGAGCGCGAAATAGATTTTGGCTCGGATTCGTACGTGGAGCACACGTTTGTGCTAAAAAAAATTGTGGCAGGAATAGATTCTGAGGGCAATTAAACAGCTTGCGGTTTTGGTTATTTATTATTGTAATGGAATAGGTATTATTGTTTTGATGACGGCGGCTTTATGAGATATGGAAACAAAACATTAAAAGAAAAGGTAAAACCACTGCCAAAATGCGTGATTTTATGATATCTATGATGGGATGTTTTAAATTTGTACACCTGATAAAGCTTATAATATATAAATAAATAAAAAAAAAATTATAAAATAGTTTTTTGAAGAGAGATTTTAAAGTAAAAAGTGGGTGCTTTAAAATTATGAGCTTTACCTACTTTAAGTTAGGAAAAATATGTTTATGTTTTTGTGAACTTTTTCTTGATAAATGATGGTTTGTTGAATGGGTTTAATAAATAGGTCAAATTAAACAAGTTGTTTTTATGTTATGACGTTTCATGACTATGAACATCGGGCAGAAGTAGAACAAATGAATTTATTGTTACAATTATATTGCACTTCAGATAAAATAAACATTTTCATTCTAAGAAGCAGGGTTAAACAGTGTAAAGCACAATTAGCAATTGCTAACCCTGTTTCAGTTAGGTACAATATTTCAAACAAGTTTCTTAATAATTCAGTGTGCAAAAACATATTTTTTTTTTAAACACAGGATTTAAAACCACTTAAGCTGTCTTTAAGAAAATTTTGATTTTTTTAATTAAAAAAATCACAATAGTTTTCTTCAACGTCATATCATTATTTAGAACATTTTGAATGAGATATTAGAACTGTTGAAACGTTGCTATAATTATAACCCAAATGATATCAAAACTATCTCCTTCAATCGCGGGGATAATATATGTGAAATGTTTTTGAAATAGCTAGTTTTAATTTTTTTTAAATAAAAATTAGTCCACAAGATTTTGAAAATAATTTGGTCATATAATATTAAATTTGCGAAATTTCTGTGAAACATGAGTCTTTCTGTAAATATTGCAGACAAATACATTTTTGTATGACGGGTTACTAACGCACAACCGATTACACCACGGGAGGGCATAGGTAATGATACTGTTTGTTAACTATTTCTCAACTCCAAATCTTAAAGTTTAAACAGAACGACCAACAATTATTTTGGAACACATAAGAAACAATTTAAATCAAAAACATTCATTATTTTAAGTCAGGTGCTTTTACTTAACAGTAAAATAACGCTTAAGAAGGATTTAAAATGGTCGGTGCAATCAAAGAAACAACATCTTTTCATTTTGCACCTAGTATACGTATAATAATATGTATAGGTTAGGTATGTATAATAAAATCGTTTCGAACAACTGGGCCGGCAAATATGTAATGAAATAACAAACTTGACGAAATTCCGAAAATCTCTTTTCGACGAATTTATATTGAATTTATATTTCTCAGCATCCTCAAATTCTACTTTGTACAACAGTAAGCAAGCTTATTAAAAGTTTAACTCTAAGTATTTGACGGCAAAACTGTAAAAAAAATGTATTTATATTTCTGAAAACGTTGAGATCTATAAGATCTAAGAAATGGTAAAGAACCTTTGAATTCTATTGATTGAAAATAAACAAATATAATGTGAGCTAATAATTAATTTACATTTAATAATTATTATGACGAGTTTTAAAGAAATTTCGAAATTTTAATAGGTATTTTATAATCCTCTTATCTATATGACTTATAAAAGCTATTCTTATGAAACTACAAATTCAAATACTTTTATTAATGGTGTCGGCTTTTTTAACATTTTTATTTTTAATAACTCAATGTGAACTTGAAGCAACTCACATTCAAAAAAATTATAAAAAAAATCATCATCAAAAAAACTCAATATTTTTTTATATAAAATGTTTTAACAAAAGCGATGCGAATCACTAAATGTTCATAGTCTTCACCCGATAAGAGCTTCAGAAATACAAGCGATGATTTTCTTTGCAGCTCAAATCGTTTATCGGAGCTCCAATATAAACACTGATAGGAAAAACAATGAAAATATTTCCCAGCTTTAGTCGCATTGCTGCTCGAATCGTTTATCGCTGCTCCAACATAAACACATTTCTTGATATATTTTAGAATTTATAAAATTCGACATACCCTGGCACACTTTTGCTTTGAATTGCACAAAATAGAATCGAGTAGTTCAAAAACGCAATTTATGACAGAAAAGGTTTTTTTTCCGCAAACATATTTATAAATTCAAGCTTAACAATACATTCGGTACATTTATTTATTGATAGCGGTTTCAAATTGCTTCTTATCAGCTTGTCAGCAAATATAGCTTTAAATCGACATTAATGTATTCCTTCGAAAAGTTTTTAGTTTTAATCAGTCATGAAAGTGTACTTGCGTAATTATCAACGAAAAAATTATTTGTGTTTACTTTCGTGCATTTAATGTTTGATAAGATTGCGAATTTCTATAAAACGAACAAACAAACGCCGGAAAAGAAGACATTTCAATAAAAATAGTAAAACATTGCAAACAGATATTAGAAATATTTTAAGTGCGTAAAAATATTTATTTCAATAAATCTTATTAATTATTTTCTATTTCAAATATTTAACGTATTTTTATTCTGCTAATATTAGCATTTTTCATTCATTTTTATGTTTTTAATTAGATGTGTATGTGTGTAATTCATTGTTTGAAGTTATCTGAATATTTTTTGTACGTTTCGGGTAAATTATTAGAACATAAATAATGTTACTTTGTTATTTTAAAACTGATAATATATTCAGTTGGATTAGATATTCGGTCGTTAGCGATGCTTTAAATTTTTGCCACTTAAACTTTTGGAAACCTGTACAATGCAAGTTTTATCTTAGTGCTAGTGTTTCTTATTAAATGTTGATTAAGCTGTAAAGGAAGAAATGATATTAGTGAAATGCAGCCGCATGCACAAAATATTTCTTAAGTTAACTTTTAAAGGAATATCTGATAATTTGTATATTCTGATCGGTTTTAAAAACTATTTGCTTCTCCAAGAAACTTCATCTTTGAATGAGTGGCGTCGGAAAAAGCCTTTTGCATGAAATATTTATTTAAAAAACGTACATTTTAGGTAATTTAAAAAGCCAAATAAAATATACAAAGTAAATCGATAAGCGTTGGCAACAATAACAAAAAAGTGATAAATTTCCACACGGAATTTTTTCATTTTATGTCTACTGATGCAATTAGAAAATATTTTTTGTGTTATTTTAATTTTTTATTCCTAAAATTTGTTAACTGTAAAGTTTATTAAATAAAATAATTTTTTTATAGTTAAATTCGCTTTGCATTCGAACTTACATTGAATGTAATAATAATAATCCAATAACTGGTGTTCTGTGTTGTTTTTATTTCTTAAGAAATTATTTGTTACAAAAATAAACCTTTTCAATGTTAAAATGTTTTTGGCAATACAAAGACAAGGCCATCGTTATTACGACGACGGTCGACGGACAGTATGACGAAACCCACTTTTTCGAACTTCTTCCGTATCGTATCTATTATTAATTTTAATCAAAACTTCGAATTCATTTTTTTACACGAAACCAATACTTGCGCTATAGACCAAGTAAGAAATCATACAAAAAAAACATTTTACAAGGAAATCTTTTCTCTGTCTATACAAGTATCTTTGTTTACGAGAAGAACGTTTTCCCCTTCAAAATGATATACATCTTAAGAGTCTCTTCAAAACAAAACTAATCCATTAAGGTCTTCACCAACAACTTCCATAGTAAACAAAGCTGTTTACAATGTTTTCCTCCTTTAAAGCACAAAACAGAGTTCCTCTTTACTACTACTACCTATACTACTGAGATATATGTACATGTACAGTGTACCTACTTATATAAGTAAGCAAAGGACAAAAAGGATCTGAGATTAAATGAGTGTTTCCCTTTTTACCACCATCATCTGTTCAATAATTTCCTTTTGAAAATTGAATCCTCTTTAAAAGTGGTTTCAAGAAGTTTGGAGAGAGTTGACGTGAAAATGTTTTGTTTTCTGAACTGAAAACACTTTTGACGTTGTCACTTTCGGACTCGATTCAAATATAAATCTTTATTTTTTAACAACAAAAGTGGAAAAACAAGAATTTGCTATTAAATGAATTTCAATTGATGTTGAAATTTCATTACATATTTTATCTTAAAATTAATTCAATTAATGTAACAGCAATATGTGCGTATTTGATTGAAATTGAACATTTCAGAATAACCAATATTGGACTGTCATATTTATTCATTTGCACAATGAAAAGTATATGACACGTCCTGTCATCATATCCTATCCTGCCGAGCAAATATTGAATAGATAACCAAACAGGAATATAAATGTGTATATTTATACCATATGGCACATATACACAATGTATAGTTACCGACTTAATTGAAAATGCATGAATGATTCTTCAGTCAATTTTGCAATACATATACACATGTATATACATATTTCAAAGGATAAATTGAATTTTCCATTTTCTATCGCTATAACTGGAGGTTTTTTTTTTAGATTTTTGTTCTGAATTGATTTTAAATCCTTAAATAAAAACTGATTTTTATATCTAGAAATGAATATATTAAGAACATACATATGTATTATGTACATATTTTTAGCATGTAATTCACTAATTAAGGTTGTTCTTTATAAGGAAAATAAAAAAGAGATACGAACATCAAGAAAAAAATAAGAAATATGTTAATTATTTATTTTAGAATAAAACAGACATTAAAAATAACAAGCGGCTGTTACGATTTTGATAAAAATTGTTGATTCACGAAAAATCACCTTAACTACCCATTCTTAAAGCTGTGACATAATTTTCATTTTATTAAACCTTTGTATCAAAAGTAGCATTATTTATTTTTTTTCCTCATTAATATAATTGCACTTCCACTTCAGCTGACTTATAAATAACTTTTTAAAAAGGATATAGAATAAATTCTTTTAAACCCTCGTTAAACGAAAAGAAAGAAAGGAAGTTTTTCTTTTCTATTTATATGAATGAGAGAAAAAATAAAATACACAACAGTATCGCACGAACTTGCTCTTGCAGTTTAAACACATAATGTTGCTATAAGATTTGAAGTTATAAGCTGTTACCTTATAAATACAATTACAATATTATTAGAAAAGTGTGAAAGAAGTGAATCGTACTAAGCAAAATCTAATTTCTGCCTTTTTAAATTTTATATAAAAAAAAAATTTTTACAAAATTTTGGAATGCAATATTACTTCTACTATTCTATCAGACAGCATGAATTTACAAAAAAGATACGCATACGCCCGAGTGATTTTTTGTAGCACAATAAGAAGTCAAAAACAATTTTCATTTGTATCTCTCTTGAATTTGAACAGAAAACATCCATGAGTCACGAGCATTCTAGATGTGATGGCAGGGAAATATTCGGCAATTAATTTTATCTGCCATTTTATGTGTTTATGTTTTATTTATATAATAAAAACACATACATTGAAATTTAAGTTTGTTGTTTGTTATAAGAAAAAAATAAAAAAAATTCAAATACCTAAAATAAAAATTGTCGCGTAATTATAAACTTTACCACTTCTAAAATTATCATATACTTAAATTTTGTAATAAGAGAACCTTGAATTGAGTTGTTTACATTGCATATTTATTTTTAAGTAAACACATATTTAAATAGACAAGATAAACTTATTTAATTAAAGTCTTCCTAGGAAACCAACCAAACAAAAGGGATGAGATGATGGAACTTCAGGAAAAAAAATATTAGACAATACAGTTGAAGTGGAACACAAAAAAAACATCAAACTTAGGTAGGGTTGTTCGATTAAAATGTGTACACACAATTGAGGTTTGGATACAAACATATACATAGAAAGACAAACCGTGTAGAGAATGCTTAAGTCAAATCAGGTGAAAAATTGGAATGCTTATAACATTCATTAACATGGATTTGATTTTTTATTGGTAGCACACAAAAATCAATACAAAGGAGAGTTTCGCTTTTCATAAAATTATCCATAGATGAATGAGTATGTATGCACACATTTGTGTTTTTCGACAATATAATCAATAAAACACACACAACCAAAGTGTCATAGGAAAAGTAATAATTTCAAATGGATACATCAATGAAACAAAAGTTAGCAAAAAATATACGCAAATGGATTAAATACGAAACAATATCAATCCTGAAATCTTAGAAAAAAAGGAATGCCTTCTTTCTGAAATCATACCGATTCATCTAAAAAATATATTTATGTTTTGTATATGTATATTACCATGGTTCCGGCCTTATATTTATTGAAAATATTTATTTGACATAACTTTATTGCGTTAGTTCGATAAATAAGATTTAGATGTGCTTTTTTAAATTCTGAATAGTATATCAGGGATCATTTTATAAATGACGAAGTACCGTCAAAGCTTTTAAGTTGTGCATTCTAATTTTCATCCAAAGCTTCAAATCAATTTTGATATATGAAGTGCTTCATAAATAAAACATAAAAGATCGTTGCAACATTTTAGGTCCTCCTTATTGACACTATTTTTGCTATACGAATAAAATAAATTTTCGCGTATTATCTTCTCATGCAATTTCTTGACTGCACTGTCGATACGTATCGTTTTAAAATACTTAAACAAAGCGTTAGTTGGAAATGTTAATTGTAGTTTTGTTCCGATGGGTACTTCTATAAACATTGCTCTATAGCAAAATGGCCAGATAAATACTCAAGGTTGTACTTACTTGACTCGAGAGTCTAATTTAAAACTTTCTATACCACGTACAGAGATTATTTCTCTAGCCGCACTTTTAAACTCGTAAAATTAATTTGTTCTATTTTTTCTTCCGATGTTAATATTGACCAAAATAATATTCATCTCTCATCAAAATACTATCGTATTTCCTTCATAAGTCTGTCTTTGAGTAGGTTCATATACAAAAAAACACTAAACGCAAATTATGTCAAGTCAAATTACAAGTCATTATAACATTTATATCACCATAAAAAGACTAATTTTATTATTCAATTTCAAATTTGTATAAATAATTAATGTGAAGAAATTAAAAATTACAAAAAAGCATTAAATTTTAAATACGTAGTTACAGTATACCTGATGGTTTTTCTTTGTTTTCAGGTGATCCTGCAAAAACCCCTAAGGTGAGTGGTATACGTTATTTGAATCCGAAGCCAATCACAACTGCATTAGCACGTGCACAATAATTAAACTTTTCATTCTTTATGGCCATCTAAATTCCAGTGCTATATTAAGGCGTATCTATATACCAAACAAAAAAATTGCATCCATTAACTTTCGTGTCATATGACACTATTTTTGCTATACGAATAAAATAAATTTTCGCGTATTATCTTCTCATGCAATTTCTTGACTGCACTGTCGATACGTATCGTTTTAAAATGCTTAAACAAAGCGTTAGTTGGAAATGTTAATTGTTGTTTTGTTCCGATGTGCACTAGGTACTTGCATAATATGTTTAAATTATGGCCCTCCATTGAATAATCTAAAAAAAAAAAACAACAATAAACAAACGCAAATTGCATGAAATATATTTTTTTAAACATTAAATTAAATTCCACATACTGCGAATGCTGCTTAATTTGTTGTGAAAATTATCTTGTATAGAGACGTTTGACATTAACGTGTACTTAATAGGATTTCATACGCAGATTTTGTTTATATTAATATAAGTTTATCTGAACGTTACGGGTGGTTGAGAAATTGTTTCCGGAAAATATCTTTACACATTACATTTTAAAGTACTTAATATAAACAAAAAATTGTGCAACTTATATGAAGTAATTACGTAAAAAAAGTATTAACAAGATCTCGAATAATATAAATGAAAATAATTTAGTGAAAATAAAAACCGATTGGTAAGTAATAGCTGTCAATATTTCAATATTTTAATAATTCCAAACGTGGTTGAGATGCTAATTTAGATACAAAAAAAAAAACTTCGGCGATGTGGCTAACTTGGATTTATTAAAACGTTTTCAGGTATTGGGTACATTCCAGAAGGTTTCATTTACAGTTTCCATTCACCTCTTTAACTCGTTGAAACATTATTCCTCGTGGTAAGAAGTCATAAAATCAAAATATATTTGCTTGAATAATAAGTAAAAAAAAAAATCTTAAAAAAATTAAGAATGAATTTAAGTTATACGTCAAAATTGGATTTCGGTTTAAGGGGCATAGAAAAAATCTTAAGTGTTGTTCACACAGTCATCTATAGTATATTAAGGTGTTGGTTTAATTTAAAAAAAAATTTAAATCTGCTTTTATGGATTTGTTCATAACTTTGCATCAATGTTTTTAATGTCCTTTTGCAAAAATAGCCAACATTTTTGTTTGTTTTATTTCTCGTAGATGAAAGTCATTTTTTTTTAAATCTTTTTTAATAGGTACTCTATATACAAAAACGTAATGTATAGAAAAAAATAATTGTCTGTCTATAATTTTAAAAACCTAAATGCATAGACATATTAGATATGGACTGCTAGGAGCTATCTTCACGTTGGTTCTAACTTTAATTATTAACGACACGAGCGCTTTTGGTCTAAAAGCGGAAAATAAGGTGTAACTTTTGACATTTTGGTTTAACGTTTGTTTTGGGCGGTTGTTTCACTTGCGTTGAAAGTTGAAAATTGCTGCAATCAAATTTAAAGTGTAACAATTAAGAACTAAAAACATCTTACGACCTGCCAAGAGTTTGAATTTGAATTTTCAGATTTTGTGCTTTTATCGTCTAGATTGTTATCCTCCTTTTTAAGCTGTTTAGGTTTTTAGTGCTGATTGGTATAAATATATATTATATATTATTTTATTTAAATTAAAACTTTTACTTCATAATTGACGCGAAATGAAAATTCCTGATGGATGTTATAAAAAAATAAAAAAATTGCACCCAAACGTCAAACAATTAAATTCAATCAAAGCAGATGGCTCTGTTTTTAACATATTATAATAATAGATGTCCTTAGTTTCTATAGCAAAAAATATTTGCTAAAGCCAACTGCCAAGAGATGGCTTTAAGAATATTTATTTTTTTTTTGCCACTTTTACACCAAAAGCGCTTATGTCGCTAATTAAATAAGGAACTGCTTCCATTGATACTTTTGTATGGAAATGCAGTCCATATCTAGTATGTCTATGCCTAAATGCATTTTATAAACTGATATGGTCTTTTGCACGCTAGGAGACATAATATCCTTGCGAAATCATCTTTTTTCCCCTCCTTTCCTATTCTCAAAGGTTCCAGAAACTTAGATTGTTCAAAGCAGAATTTTTATATGTTCATTTATTATCTTCTCTCACTCCACTAAGTGGTTTAGCACGCAAATTATCTAAATTGGTATAATTTAAGTTTAAGCTTTAAATTACTCTAATTTTTACAGTAACAAATTATTTGCATTTCCTTGAAAATACGTCTATTAAAAACTTTAATCTGCACTTTAAACTTTAGAGCAAACAATGCAGAAACAATAATAAATGCACTGTTTTTTAAAATGTCACGCACGAACAGACGTATCTGATTAAACAAAACAACAAAAACACGAATATATCAGAGAATTTCATTCAATAGGTAGTTACCGTCCATAAAAATAAAAATTATAATGTTTAAGTTCTTTTCGTTTTTTGTTTTATTTGATCATAGATTTAATTATAATTACTTTTCAAGATGTCTATTTGACGTCAAAGCATTGTTTTTTACAATTCCTTCTTCCAGCATAACAAAACGTTGTGTCTTTTCAAAGTAATATTTTCACAATAATTTTGAAAAATGTATTTCTATACAATATGTACAAGTCTATGGAGAATGTGCTTACAGTTTTTATTGATTATTAAAATCAAAATTATTTTTTACATTAGTTTAAATATTAAGTTCACATAGATGAGTTAAATTGATTAATTATCAGTGAATTAAAAGTATAAGTGCGTTAGGAAAATTTTGAATCAAAAATTTGTTTATTTATTTATTTTTTTGTCTACCCTTTGTTAAAATTTTGCTATCTATCTCTTATATATTTGGTGATTTGTTTATTTAGCTTTTTCTTTCTTGTATATTTCTGAAGTTACATGATTTGTTTTATTTATTTATAGAGTAAATGCTATGTTTCTACGGAACCTTTATCTGAGTTAAGACTAAATAAAATCATTTAAAAAGATTAAAAAGTAGATAACTTTCGCTGCAATTTGCGTATGGTGTTTCATTTTTAATTATTTCTTATGAAGTTATTGTGACAGTATCATGTACATACATATATGCAGTGTATACATATTTCAAAGGAATCATTTATTTGTTTATCTGAATCCAAATAATGACTCCAAAGATATTTCTTGATATATAAACAAATATATATACCTATACATACATAAGTAGTGTCAACCAACATACGGAGGTAATTTTAATCATGCCACACTTTAAAAATGAGAAATTCAAGCATTTAGTTTTTCTTATTGATTGAAAAAAGCACCGCATTCACACACTTATGTACTTTTTCTGCTTAAACCAACAATGAAATGAAACTAAATTTTATGATTTGGTTATTATATTTCTCTTTAACATATTCAATCAAGGCTAAATAAACATTTAGACTTATTTCACAAAACGGTACCGATCACCGATCCACGATCGCCACTTACATATGTATGTACATATGGCATCCTGGAGTATTAACATCATGTGTCTAATAAATCGCTCTTTTTCTAGAAGTCTATTATAGAATAGAATAACACCCATAAGAAATTACATGGTCATAAAACACGGCCACAATTGCTAAATACTTTGTAGTACAAATAAACTAGTCAATAATTTATTAAAATGTAAATATGTATGTTATAATCGTAATAGTGAACACAAAAAACACTTTTCACCAATAGTTGAAGAACATCGATTCAGATCATATATAGGTATAAAAATGCAAAAGAGAACAGGTGTGGTATTCCATAGTAATCATGTTAATTTATTATAATTCCTCCCTTTTTAAAATGCAAAACGTCAAGGTTACTACATAGTTCAAGTGCTTCCTTTCTAAGATTATAATTGACGAAAGTATACTCTAATAAAAATTCAATGTGTTCGCTATAATTGCACTTATGTAAAGCCATAGCGAATATTGTATCAGCCATGTGTTAGCCTAAATTTTCATCCATTAGAATTTTAATTTTTAATAAATACAAAAAATAGGAATCTTTTATTTAACAAAATGCTTTTGCATATATTTTTGAAAAATAAAATTATTATTTGCAATGAACTAAAATTAAAATAAAAAAAAACCTTAATATTAAATTTAACAAAAAAATCTGCCTCACCAATAAATGCAATCCGTATACCAGATTCATGACTAGGTCTTAGCAGCATATTTCTGCAGATTCAAGTTCATGGTTGTTGATATTTAAAAATTATTATCAATTGAGTTGATTTTTTGCATTGTTTTCTTGTGATGTTATTTTATTTTTATCATTTTTTGCTCTACATGAGGCGAATAAAATCATGAATTGTAAAATGTGAATAAAATAAAAGGCATTTAAAAGGCATTTATTGAAATTGATCATAATTGCAAATCCTTGCACTGGCATTCACTTTGATTGACACGACAGTTGAGTTAACATCTACTATCAAATCCATTAGATTATTTTTTTTTTTCGTTATATATTTCAAAAGTTGATTTAAAAGTTAGTATGTTAGGCCACAACATAACTGGTTCTAATGTCATTACGGTTAAGCAAAAATTAAAAGCCCAGCAGCTGTTTCATGATGATTAATGTGCGATTATTCTGTTCTGTTCTTTCACTTCCTTGTGAAAAGTTGAACAATACTAAGTGCAAAATAAGTAGATTTGGTAATACAGTAAAACCCGCTTAAGAGAAACGGCAAAATGTCACAGTATTTCTTTCACTTAAGCGGGTTTTTCACTTAACTGAACCCCGCTTAAGTGAAAAAAATGCGACTTAAGCGGAGTCCGGATAAGTGAAAAAAAATTTCACTTAAGCGGATTTAAAAATTCCATTCAGCGGAAATTTAAAGCTAGAAAAAAATTGAATTTATCTTTTGGAGTTGCCTAAAAAAAATTAAATAAAATCCAACAACGATTTAATATGTAACACAAAAATATTTTTTTGATAGCCAAACCAAAAAGCAATTTGTTTACAAAACGAGAATGAAATGGTTGTGACATACAGAAATTTAAATGTCATTTTTGTGGTGAAAATGGTGGAGGTGAAAAATAAAAAAAGAAGTGAAAGCGTTCAGCAAATGTTTTGTTCTGTTCGATTCAATTTTTTTTTCACTTAAGAGAGTTTTTTTCATTGAGAAATATAAAATTTAACTGAAAATATTTTTCAGATAAGCGGGTTTTTCACTTAAGCGAGTTTCTCTTAAGCGGAGTGTTTTATAGGTGATTGGTCGAAAAATGCTCGGGGATGAAAGATTTGTTTCAGCTAAGCGGGTTTTTCTCTTAAGCGGGTTTCTCTTAAGCAGGTTTTACTGTATTATTTGATGTATGATACTGAAATTTAATTAATTTAAATACAAGAAAAAATAACGAAGAATGACTTTTGTCTTTTTTTAAAGCATTATTTATTAGTTCGTCGTGGCGGCATATTTGGGCATCCTTAGGGCCCCGAAATTAGAATATAAAATGTTTAATATTTCAATCCTGCAGTATTTGCAATTTCATTATTTAAAAATTATTTGACGAATATATAAACTCAGAGCACGTTTTGGTAGTAATTCGGCTATTAGGAAGTAAATACAAACTTAGTTTTTTATGTGCAGTTGTGCACTTTGTTTGTAGACTGCTAAGTCCCACAACATAACAAAAAATATTTGCATACAAGTTTAATTAATACAGTAATGATATTTTTATCAAACTCATAATTAAGGAATTTAAGAAGAACATTGTGGTATACAGCCAGATAACATTTTATTTTTCTGGAAATAATACTTAACCCACGTTTAATGGTTGTGTCACACCCACATAGCATATTTTTAACATTTAAATATTTCAGAATTCTGTTTTACAACTATAATTTAGAATTTTGTTGTTTTAAAATAACTAGGTGCCTATGCAATTTATGGTATAGGGTTAGGGATGCAATTTCATGGTAATCTTCTCGATATAGCAATTATTTTATGATTCTTCTTCAAAATAAATTCCCATTGCACTGATTATTAAATTAATTATTTTCTTTTTATCCATTGATTTCTTTTTTACTTTCCAAATGGAGCTATCTGTTATTTTAAGTGAGAAATTATTCACTTAATAATAAATTCCAATTAGATTTTTATAGACTATTAAAGTTTTCAAATTAGAATATTATTTTAATAACTTATAAAATAATGTAAATACATCAGATTATTTCTGTGGTTTTACTTCGCTATTTTCCACCAGACTCTTGAATGGTGAAAAGTGTTTCCTATTTTTGAAAAAGTGTGTGTTTTTTTTAATCGAATTTTTTGTACTAATCCCTGAAATTTATTAGATTTGTTCTTAAAAAAATCAATTCATGCAACTTTATTAAACTTAGATGTAATTTTTATATAAAATTAATTATTTTGATTATTATGTACTTATTTTTGTTGGTTCACGAATCACCGTCCTATGAAATCCGCAAAAAATTTAAAAAGCTGGTTTTTGTTCTCGAATTAAATATTCATCCGAAATGTACCACCAAATGTTGCTATTGTTCTTTCCAGTGCCAGCGGTTAGTAATTAAGTTTTTGGCAAGAGTCAACAGTCACCACCATATCCAGTCTCCTAATGAATGCAAAATTAATCTAAACTTGTTTCTTATTTCTTAATAATTTTATTTACTTAAAGATTCCATGACGATGTTATTGTTGATGTGGTTTTATTATTACTTGATTTTGTGTTTATTTTTGATTAACAGCATTGATTTTTGGTAGTCTTAAAAAAATTTTCGTTAAGAATGAAATAAATGTCATAGAAAAGGTTTTTCGGTCTTAGATTATAATTAACTTAAAAAATGCTGAATGGTACGTAATGATTTATTAAAATAACAAAAAAAAATCAAAGCATAAAAATCCGTTTGGGTAAGGGAAGAAACATTGAACAACATTTGATATGTTCTTCAAAAAAATGTTGATGCAATTAATATGACTGACTTAATTTGGTGAAAAGCTGCAGTAAGCGATTCAGCTCTACCACTTAAGGAATTTATTTCTATATATAATTCTTGGAAAAACCTTATAAGCTCTGTATATCATATACATTCTATTTTAATGTATATTAAAAAAATATATACAAAAACACACAAGAATATTTTTTTATTTTTTTAAAGTTATTTTTTTAGTCATGGAAGAGAATATTTTAATCACTGCCTCACATAAACGGACGTATGTATGTATGTATATGTATATTTTAAGATCATAGTCAAATGTCAGTCGGTTGATTCCGGCTAAACACTTGGCTACTTTAGCTAAAGCTATGCGACTTGCCTACATTAAGAATATATTTAAATTTAAAATATTTCTGAATAATTCTGGTCACGAATGAAAACTTAACAACAATCACTTTTCAAACCTCTCACTCTAGGATATGTACTTGGAAGCGGGGTGAAACGATTGTTCCATCAGCATCATTACAATGCAACAAACTGTCTTTCTACCTATATATGACCAAGATTTAATGGTTTCACTCAGCTTCGAATTTAATTCGAAATAATGCACTACATCATTTGATTAATGTTCCGATAGAGTAGGCGCCTAAGTTGTGTGACCCAAAAAAAGAGCAATTTAGCAGCGATGAAAACCATCGATCTCTTCAAGACCTAAAGCGTCTTAGAACACTTTGCTTAGATAGATTGTAAAAATATGCATAAGTCACCCCCACTGGAAAGAAATGTTAAGACGTTTTCTGCCAATAGCCACGACATCCACGACTACTATGGGGCAGAATAGTCCAAAAATTGAAAAATATTTTTACTTAACTATTATTATTATTAAAAATAAGTCGTTTCCAAAAAATTGATTGGCACTGAATGTATGAAATACATTGTCTAACGTGGACACTGCATTTGGTTGTTCAAACCTATTCTAAATTAGGTACTTTAATGAACAAAGAATTGATAATTGATCTTGAAAAAAATGAAATGAACAGTGAACATATCCAAAAGTCCACGAAACGGCCCGATTGCTGGGAATACAGTGAGTATATGAGGACATATATATTTTTAAATGCTTATAAATATACAGCTGACACTCTGACAGTTCTACGCACTAAACGTTACGCCACGGGCTACATCAGTTAATTAGTTTTCATTCAAAACTTTGTCTTGACTTCAATAAACAATACATAAAATACAATACAACATAAATTCATTTGCTTTGCTCTGAAAGGTCTTCCTTGGGCCGATCCGTTTAACCTTCCACCATATGAACATCGGATCCAGCTTCTGCAGGATACCAAAGGCGTGTTAATAACGATATATTGTTTGTTCACCAACTCATGAATGGTCAACTTGACGCTCCTGATTTGTTAGCCTGTATTGGCATAAATTACCGTGGAGGATCTCACCACCTACGAAGATTTGAACTTTTACATGTAGATTTTCATAGAACTAACTACGGCATACATGAGCCTCTTAACCGAATGAGCAAACTTTTTAACTTAAATGCTTCCTCTGTTGATTTTAACATGAGTAAAATTGGATTAAAAAAAGCGTTTCGAACCAGTGATCCACGGTCGTTATTGTTTTTACTTGACAACAGATACTTTTGTTCTGTATATTTCTGTATTATTGTTTACTCGTATTATTTATTGTTTAATTTTGTTACTATGTATGTGTTTAGATTTGTATTTGCATGTGTTATTAGTTTGATTTATTTTTAATAATTTACTAGCCACTAACACATGCACTTATGATGAGCCTCTGATTGTAGCTTGCAGCTTGCTCTAAGCTCACTACAACAAAGAATTCTGAAGTGTAAAAAAAAAAGATATATTTTGGTATTACAATGGAGCTAATCAATTTTAAAATTTTGAATAAAGACGCCTATACTAGAGTTTATATTTCTTATTTTAGCTATGTATAATCTTATTTTATAAATTTAAATTATAATAATAATTTAATTAATTTATTTGTAATACTTGATGTAAATCTAATTCTGTTGCTCACTATAAATTATAATATGAATAAATACCAATAAATTAAACGTGAATAATTTATATTTAATTTAATCCTATATATATATTATCTTTCACAATGTAAAAGAAGTTTATTGAAAGCGCGTAAAGGTCTACACGTACATGTACCTACTATTTTTTTCTTTTCATAATATTTTATTCATCTAATATTTGTTAAATGCTGCTTTTGAAAAGACAGGGTTTATCTAAGATGCTTTTCATGCGTAAGAAAACTCTAAGACGCACCAAAGTATTTATTTTATTACTTAAAAAGGTGTGTGGCGGACTCATCAACGGACAGCGGAAAAACAAATATTGTTCCGTTGAACACGTTTGTCTATCCGCTGATGAGTCCGCCACATGTCTAAAATAACCTCATATCTTCAGAGGCAACCTTAAAAATAAAACTATCATCTTGGCTAAATCAAAAATTATTTAAGATTTTTGTTCCACTATTGCCATAATATAAACTGCACCACTGTTACATGTATGTCTAAACGTTGGTGGTTTGTAAATAATCGAACAATCTAGTTAAAAATTGATGCAGTTCATAGGCTTGTGATTATTGTACAGGAAAGGGGACAAACTATTAAATTATATATATTTCACACTCACGGTTTTTTTCTAATTGAAAATTTATTGCTTCAGAATGCCTGAGCGACCGTTGCATGTGGCATGTTAAGTCTCTGTGCTGTCGGGGGTTACATTGAAAAATGATAACGAACACGGAATGAATATGAAGGATTTGATCGATAAAGTAATTAAATTGTTTGAACTTAGAATAAGTTATGAATTTTCATGAGATGAGAAAAAATCAGTGGACGTCAAATTAATTTAGATACCTAGTAAAAGGCTGGTTAGAAAATTAAAAGATTCGACATAAAACATGGTTGAGTGCTGTCATAAATAGGTTCTTGAGTTAAGATATTAGTTTTATCTTGATGAGTAAATAATCACTGCCAATTATTTCAGAAAGAATTTTTTTTTTAAATTAGTCTTTAACACACTAGGTTTTTGACGAGAGCGTGGTGCTGATTACAAATTTTATATTGTATTAAAAATCATTTTCAACCCGATTTCAATCTTAATTCACATCTTTTACAAATTAAATTGAAGTGCAATGGAACTGCACCCTTTCTCGTATAAGAAACCAAATTTTCTTATTAATTTGAATAAATTAAACCGTCATATACTCGCATTAGTCAAAAATAATCAATGACCTTTTTAAGGACCGTTCCTTTTACGATTAGTTATACATACATAGAAAAAAAAACTTTAAGACTTTCAATTCTTAATAACTTCAGTCTTCTTAGGCCATACTAGAAGCTCCTAGAAAAAAGTCTTTCATATTATTTTTATATAATAAAGTAAAATCTTTTAAATATCAGGTACTAAAAGTAAAAAATTTATTTTATATACTTTCAAAAATATTTAATCCACCACTGCTTTCGAATGTCATGAGAACAAAATGTTGGCAATATTGCTTGCGGCGATGTCACACAAATGTTCTTGCAAGAATGACTAACTCCCGCTGGGCGACTTCATTAATACGTAAAAACCGTATAAACCAAGGAATGAAAATTGTAACGACCAGGCAACAACGTTTCCGAGTTTTTTTTCCAATGAATTGGTTTGTAGTATTGTAGTATAAATCCTTCATCTCTCGGAGGTGTATTATGCATAAATTGAGTACGTTAACCTTTCCGGATGAAAATCATGAGATCCGAATGAGTGTCACAGCAAAACTACTTTCAACCAACAATAAGGTTTATTATCGTGGAAAATACGACAGGTATCCGCTTACATTAAATCATTTAAATTGCTCTAGTTTTCTTACGCAAAACAGCAAAACAAGTTGACTTTTTATTGTGCAGTACACTTATCTTCATACATATACCTAAATATATCTCCTCTTCGAGATACTCGTTTAAAACATATTGTATTACTAAAACCTTGTCAACATAAGAATAATCACCATTTTAGTGAAGAAAAACCAAATCAGTTGTCTTTGAAAAACAAATTGAGTCAAGTTAATTCATTTATCATCCATTTAGATAGAACATACGTATTTAGTTTGTGGATTGATTTGAAGTGGGTACGTGCGCTCAACTCAAAAACTCATAAATTAATGTTCTGTTTGTCACTTGGTTTACACTCGGTTTGATTTACAGCTGTGTGAACATGCGTCGGCGCGGCGTCGTGTCGTAGGAAACCAAGGAGGTGGTAAAAATTAATAAAGTATAGTCTTTGACTAAATCTTAAGCTCTATGCAAAGCTTAACTATTTACATAATCTTTATCGGTTTATCAGCTATGAAGCGGAAACTCGAGGAGTATATTAGAACCATAAACGAAAGATTAAGTGACATAATAAGTAAAATATAATTTGAACGTTTTAGCGCACTTAAAAATGTATACCTATACTTTCATGCTTGTTTTTCGCAATGTCAAAATCAAAGCAAGGTCTGATAATTTCTCCGATACATAAATATTGGTCTTTAGTCATAATTCATAATTTGTTTTTTGACCCCCTGGATGGTTTTCAAATGCACTTAATAATTTTTGTCAAATTGTGTACTTATTACCGTATGGCAACATTTATGTTTCAGATAACTTATCAGATCGTTACTCAGACATTGTAAAACAGGTCCATACTTAACTTTCTGTGTTAGAAAAATGGTGAATACCATTTACCTTATCCATTGAAGAGATAGTCGATATTTTATTATTACATATTATTATTTTTGTTTTTATTTTTTTTTTTTTCAGGGTTTTTGCTACGTACTAGTGAATTAAAAAAATAGACATAGAACAAAACATGCATGGAATACGCCCCAATATCTAACTCAAACCCTAAAACATATAGGGTCGTATTTATAAACGTTGTCCAACTTTGGATAGCCGTCCAAGTTATAAATAAACATGTTTAATTGTTGCCTAAAAATTATCAATCAGTTGTCTAAATCTTGGCTAATGTTACATTTTATTAAATTAAATAAAGCATATTTCCAACTATTTCCACACTGTCTAACTAATTAAAAACCTAATAAATATACGGCTGATAAAATATTGAAAATTTACAAGGATTTTACTTAAATTATATTTCTATGGATACTTCTTTTTCATAAAAGCGCTTCAGTTATAAAGTTCAGTTATTCAGTCGAAATCAACATAATGTAAATACCCTTACCGATTGTATTCATATATAAAATCTAATTTTTTTTATAAAAAGATACACATATTTGTTTACACACATTATCATAAATTTATTGTCTGGCGATGAAATGCGAAATGTCATTTCTGCCGGAATCCTTTAATATAAGTTACAAGAGATTTCCTGAGTAATTATCTATTTATGTATAATTTGCAATGTTGCGATAAAACTATGTACATTACATATGTATGTATGTATATTTCTACAGAATTGTAAACTGCTTTTCAGCTAAAAGAAATTAAGTCAATTGGTAGCCATATTTTTTCTCCACAGTTTTCATATTGCGATCTAATCGATAGGGAATACATAAATATATGTATGTATATGTTTGTCTGCAATTAAAATTGTATAATGTGAATGTGAGCAAAGCTATAGTTCGATTTGACTAAAGTTAGTAGAATAGAGCACTATTGTATGCAAACCAACATGCATTAACGTCACAAAAGTCAGTTTAACTAGAGACAGTTTTTTTGTAAGTTTTCTATTTTTTTTTTTTTACAGATATGACTTTTGACTATATGACTTTTAAAAATTAGGAAATAAAACTTGAAGGCATGAAAATATTTGCAATAATGATAAAATGATTTATATCTCTCATGGTTTTTGTTTTAATAAAGGTGATACCTATGTACTACATGTGGAATTTTTCGCATTCTCGCAATTCTTCCAGAAAACCAAAAAAATGTAATTTTGGGTAAAAATCAATAAATTTGGGATCCCTTACATACGATTATATTTTTTTAAATTATTCCTATAGGTTAGGTATAGAGCATTAAAAAGCCTTGATGTCAAAAGTTTTTTTTTTAATTTTTCCACCACCAATATTGTCATTCGTTTTTCTGAAATATTATTTTGTCATTAATTTTTTTAAAAATTTTAAGTTCCAAGATAGTGGGTTTCAGTAAAAAACTTTATTAATTGGTCTTTTGTACTTTGTTTTATTTTATCAAAAGACACACTTTCATGCAACGCAAGCCTTTTATTTCTAATATACAAAAAATCGAATATTAAAGACTAAATTGCTCTTTGCAATGAATCAGTAAATAATTTGACCACCTCTTCTTCATAAACAAAGAGAATATTATTTCAATTGCACATTAGTAAAAATTAAACAATGATACAAAAATACAGAAATACACATACATATTTATAATATTAATTAAAATTAAATTCTTTCCACTCAATTTAATCTTTTATACCTTCACCATTATATTTATTTATTATCTTCTTTGCTTCTGGTTGCCATTTAACCTGCCTGCATACATTTACATGCATCACATATCAAAAATAATCAACAAATTAACACCTGTGCCCGTGACAACCGATAATTCTAAAAAGAATTAAAAATAAAACAAAAAGAAACCATAAGCAAACCAAATTTGCAACTACGAGTCCAATCCCAATCCAAAATGTAAACAATTCGTGTATGTAAATATTCAAGCAAAACATTGAACATTCAATTGCTAACCAATTGAGCTTGCCAAATTGAAATCACTCGTAATTGTTTAAATAAAATAGAGAAAAGTATCTATAAATGTATTAAGTCGGCAGCGGAAGTTTATTATTCAACATTCTTCTTTTTTGTGGTACTTACTTACTTTCAAGTTTTTTTTGTTTGTTTGTCGAATGTTCAGTTTGGTTAAATGGTGTGTTTGGATATGACCATATTTTCAATCGGGGCATTTTTTTACATCAAAATCTTATCTGTATTATTATTGCATATGTTTGACAATTAATTTACCAATTTTATCGAAAGTTCCACAAAAAATTGAAAGCATAAAGGTAATAGGTCCTAACATAAGCAATTTAAAAGTAACTTTATAGATCGAAGTCTCGTTTTTTTGGAATGTTTGCACACATTGAACAGAACGGCCATGGAGAATTTTCTCTTATTTTCCTAGATTTTTCCACGCAAAAAACATCGATATTACTAGCCAAAATCAGATTTTCCATACCACCTATGCTTAAAAAAATGTTTTTTTCCTTTAATATTATTAATAATTTACATATTTAAATTATAATTTCATAATATCAAAAAAACACTTATCAATATACATTTAAGCTTAAACTCAAAAATTCGTTTATACTTTTAATGGCTTTAGTTTTAACTATGTATAACAACCTTTTTTTATAAATAAATAAACTGAAAAAAACCTAATTCTCCAGTAGAAGAAGCACTCGGCATTTATAGTACATTCCATTTGTCAATACATTCATCCCTTTTTGAAATTTTACTATACGGTTAGTTGAAATAAAATCCAAACACCACATTCCCTGATTCATCGATAAGGATTTCAATGATTACTTTAAAAAAGATTTTGAACTTTCTATCAGTTGTTTCACTTAAATTACATTCGCAAAAGGAAGCATGCTGAGTTTTGATATGGTGGTTCCCAGATAATTTTACGCCAATCTTCATAAGATATTTTTTTTTGAGAAATGGTGTCATAATAATCACATGGCAGCTGTTGTTTTCAATAATTTGCTTCGACCACTAACACTAAGCTTAAAAATAACAAAACTTAATTTTTGTATACAAATATAATATGTACCTACATACATATTTTTGTTAAAAATGAATTTGAATTCAATAAAATGCAAAATTAATTAGCATGTAAATGATTACTTTTATGAATTGCCAAGTCAAGTATAGGGACAATGAAGGTTTGTATATATGTATATAAAAGGGGATTTTCTGAATATTTTATGCATTAAAGTTCATTGGTGAAAAATCGCCGCAGTTAAATACCAACCTTAAACATACATCACTGATAACCCTTACCGAACAATTGGAGTACGAAAAAGTCATCCAAATTTCATGTATTATATATCTATTGTATGTATTAATACATGTATTTATACAATTATGACAATTACTTTTAAATTTCTGATTAGTACAAACATAATTATTTTCACTGATAAAAAACTTCTTTAATGTATATGTCTACTAATAAACTTTCACCTTTGAGTGCAAGTACGTCCGAGTTGGTCGATTCTAATTTTATCTTATTATCTCTGTTGGATATTTTATTATCGTTATTTGTAAGATATGATAACATTTCCGATTATGGATATGGTGTTGGGTTTCTTAGTTTCTACATACATATATATATAACCGCAACAATATATTAAATTATATTGTTCAGCGATCTAAAAAAAAGGCTCAAAATAAAAATATGCAAACAAACGCATAAATAATTTAGTTTGTATCTAAGGTTGTTTTATAATCTAGTTATGAATGCCTATACGTATTTTCTTCTTGCGTTTATTGTTCAAAATAAAAACAGTCGATAAGCGTCATTTCGATCGACCATTGATCTTTCAATAGTTATGATAACCAGCTATCGCTAAAAAAGCGTTGAGTGGTCAATCTGATTAAGGTTCGGAAAAGATTTTAACAAATAAATTATCTTAATTGATTTAAAACGTCTTTAACTTATAATAAGGTGTTAAATAAAAAGGGAATCCCCATACCACTTACTCATCCACGCATAAATAAATACTCGATGGTTTTTCTAAATGTTTGTTCAGATTCTAGATATTTAGGTAAGTCATGTTAACACATATTTATATTTTGTTAAAATTTTTCTTAAAAATGCTAATTTATTATCGTTTTAGCTTTGACTTTTTTTGTTATAACAACAAGAATTCCCTGTTTATTTTTTTGGTTATTTTGACGTCAAGTCTGTTTCACCAGAACTCGTTGGGTAAAAGGAGTAGTAACAACCAGAATTCCCTACTTATTTTGTTGTTATTTTGTCTTATTTGAATTAATTTGCAATATTTAAAAACAAGACAACTTTATTTATTTTTATTTGTATTATATATTATATGTATATACATATAGACGTACATGCATACCTACATACACCTATTTTGTAACCAAGATTATGTGTCAAAATAAAAAAATTTGGCGAAACATTTGGTTCCGGAAACAATGTGGAAGGCATTTATAAGACTTATTTTTAAATAAATCCTCTTAAAATATCCCCAACAGATACAAACGAAATAAAGGTCATTAAAAATAGGATCAACATGAAATCCTTTTGGAGCTGCAAGTAGTAAAAACCGCTTAAAAAATCTGTTCATTTTTTGAAATTTAAAATAAACTATAATTACAGCACGCAAAAAATTATTGTATTAACATTAATGTAAACAAACTATAGAGATTAAAAAATGTATGTAAGGCTGGATTTTTATTTTAATGTTCCTCAATACCAAAAGCAGTCAAACAAAGTTGGTATATTGGTCGTGTAGTACAAAAAGTTCTGCTTAAAATTCTGAACTCCTTCGCTTTAAGATTCTTTGCTTAAAACGTTCAATATGATATTAATTTGAAACAACTTCTACTGATGAAATAGATTTTACTCTAACAAAAATAATATTTATAATTTCTTCACAGATGAAAAATATACAAAATTATGTATTAACGTATGTATGTTATCCATCCATATTTCATATAAAAACAAATATTTACGGTATTCTTTAATTTTTCATGATATTAAAATTAATACTTATACTGGGTCAAAATTTTTTGATTGGAGTAATTATACCGATTTATTTTTCAAAAATGCAGAAGATGAAAACGCCCGGTAAAACCGCATACTTACATAAATTTCATTTGAATAGATAAAAATTGGCGTCAATCCAAATCAAAGAATACGTTAAAAATTAAAAAGCAAAGAAAAACATTTAAGTGTTTATGAATACCAAAAGTTTTTTTTTTTTTTTACATATATTTTGTTGTTTAAATAAATCAAAATCAAATTTGAATTTTAATGAATTGTCCTCTCATGTTTATACATTATTTTTCCCTAAAAGATGCAAAGAAATTATCTCTTTCATTAGACTATGGTTTTTTGCAAACATGATTGCTTGTTATTAATAATCATGCAGATAGATAGAATGTTTTTAGATAAATATGTTTAGAAATGTTTTTAGATAGATATGTAAGTATAATATGTGACTTTTCGTTAATGAGGGAGACTCATCAGTAGACAGGGATCTTATTCAAAAAAGCGCCAGAACTAGAGTTGCGAGTGATACTTTGTTATAAAGCCAATTTTGGATGTTTGGCCGAATGACACTTTAAGTCGTATGGTGGTTAATTGAATTTAACTAATCACATGTTTCTGGACCCTAATTTTAAAGCTACTTTTGAATTCAACAAGCTCAATTAAATTTTCCTATGGGCGTATGTATATGAAAATCAGTATATTAAGTAGAATATTAAATTTGTATTAAAAAAATTTCAGACTTTTAAAATTTGTAACTTCTAAAAATTTAGTGCCAAAGCTGCAAAACAATTTTTTAGTTGCAACAAGTTCATTTATTTTATTATATTATATTTCCTTTAAAATAGTCCCTTCTCAAAATGTCAGATTTAAATAAATTTAGATTTATATCGACCTACATATACCCGGTAAAAGATTTTTTTGTTTTTAGTTCAAAGTAGATAATAACTATATCGTTTTTTTTGGTGTGAATCAAAAGTTAAAAATAAATTTAAGGTAGTTATACTTCATTTTTTTTTTTGCATTTTTTGTTTGTTAAATTACTAAGGCTCGTCCCCGAAAGATCATTAGCACAACCAGAAGAAACTGGTTTCCTTCAGTTTTATCCTGAAGTAAAAACAAGATGCATTAAAAAGGGATCTTGCTTTTTAAAATGTCAACGAACTAGAAAATGAATATGTATATAAATAATCCCAAAGCGTACGATGATGCATATTTATTCTATACATATGACTGGGCATTTGTAAACATTCATAAGTGTCAAAATACAGTTTAAAGTATTGACTTGTATTTCTTAATATGTAAATATGTAAAATAATTCTTGATCGCATCATACTGGTCATCAATGATAAAAAAAATTAATAAAATACACGACTGGATCGCACGAACTTTCTCTTATGTTGTTTTAAGGCTAGAAATAAAGTGGGTAAGCATTGGAGATGAAAGGTAAAACTTTATTAATAGGACAGAATAATTAAGGAGAATGTTTGAAAAAAATTATTTTTTGC
This sequence comes from Epistrophe eligans, assembly GCA_951394125.1. Classification (NCBI taxonomy): domain Eukaryota; kingdom Metazoa; phylum Arthropoda; class Insecta; order Diptera; family Syrphidae; genus Epistrophe; species Epistrophe eligans. The sequence continues at coordinate 100,151,477 of OX596030.1, forward strand.
ATTTATATTACCTATCCAATACATTATTTACGTATGTATGTAATTGAAAAAATGTATATTACCTTTGTGTCATCCAGTTAAATAAGATGAATTACTACGTATTTGCTTATCCAAAATTACAATTTCAAAGGTAATGGATATTTAAACTTAGTTTACTGTTGAATTACGAATATGGCATAAATAATTATGTTAAAAGACAATTACTTACTAAACATTATAACTCAAATGTTTAATTAATAATCCATTCATACACACATTTTAAATCAAGGGTTTCTAAAGAAAAAAAATATTTAAAAACTTTGTATTTTTTAAAATTTACGTAAATATGGCATATGTATGTATAGTGTATACATGTACATTGTACACGTATGTAGTTTGAATGCTAAGATGTATATCTATATATCTAAGTTTTCTTTTGTGTTGGTTATTTAGTTGTTACCGTTATTTTGATCCAAAAAAATAAATAAAGTCTAAAGGTAAAATATATTTCCATTTATATTTCTAAAATATCTACCTTAGGTAGGTATGGTTTCTAGCATATGCAACTAAAGATTGATAATAAAACAGAAAACTAGAAGCATAACTAGCACTTAAGTGCGTACCATTTTGAAATTCATAGTGTAATTATTATAATGTTATGTTAAATAACCAAACAAAGGCAACAATTATCACCTTCATCATCATTCTAAAGAGCGTTGACAATTGCACTGGATGTCAATGCGTTCTATAACTGATCTGGGTACATACAGGAAGTATTATCAGTGTTGCGAGATATATTTGGCTCCAAAGCCGGCCTCTACACCCCCGTTACACTTAAGACGAATTAACCTTTTTTTCTTTTCCATTTTACCGGAGATTTCCGTTCGCTCACCTGGCCAAATCACGAGATATAAACAAAAAAACGTGACATAAAAAAACATTAAAACAAATGTGTATATGTTCGTAACAATACCGAAGATCATTGCCTAAGGTGATCACAAGAGATCTCCAACCTGTCTACACCTAAACGACTGAAGCTCTGCCTGTACACGACCAGCACAAGGCACTAATCGGCTTTTTCTTTCTTCAGATACAGACACTGCTACGGTTTGAAATGAAAAGATACAGAGGTACCTAAAGCACATCGTATACAACTGGACAGACTGGAACGAGACGGTGAAACATGGCACAGCTATTTTGGATCACTGTGCGAATTTTACCTATATATAGAGCCACAAGTTTGCCATTCCGCTTCAGAAAAGATTGAATGACCGTCTGGCAAATTCATAGCTACGATTTGGCTTGATTACGTTCTTCTGAGTAAAAATATTATAAACAAAATTGAAAAGAATCCACTTTACGGATTTTATTAAATAGTTTCACGAAAAAAGGACACTTTATTTAGGTCCATACGTGAAAAGTAAAAAAAATCTTTTTAAAGTGAATTGTTTCAATTTAAGTTAACATATTAAAAAATATCCTTAATTCAAATAAAACCACAAATTCTTTTGATTTTTTGTGAAAAAAAGAAACAAATTTTGTGCAAACATTTGCTTTTAATTAGTGAAGTAAACAAAAGAAAAAAAATTAAACAAACAAAAATGGAGCTTCAAATTCAAAAACAAATAAGTGTGAAAGGACCCCAATCATTTGCGGAAAATGGCTCGATTATGCACGAGTCACGATATACGGTAAGTGCTGATTTATCAGAAAAGGCTGTTTAGATATGAGAATTTAACAAAAAGAAAGTCTCAAATTAATTGGTACAAGAGAAAAGGAATTTATTTAAAGTCAAAGCAAAAATTCGAAGAATTTTATTCAGTGCTTGATTTATTTTTTATTCAGCATAAGAGTTGTTATTTATGCTCATCACATAACATAAACATAAACATATTTTGTTTAACAGAAGATCTTTATAGTTTGAACAAATACGAAACTACTAAATGACATGAATAATAATAAATGTTTGGATTATGTTGGAAACAAAAACAATTCTTACGTTGCGGAGTTGTTGAAGTGTTTTTTCTACTTAATGTACCTACTCCTTATTATTCTCATGAGAATAAATACGAAAAAATCACTTTCAAATAATTTTTTTTAACATTTGTTTTATGCGCTGCCTGTTTTTCAAAGCCTTAATATTGATATACTGACCATAATAAATTGTTAACTTGAATATATAACTCAATGTTGAGTTTACTGAGTAGAGTCTAATACAAAAAAAAAAAAAAACAAATACAAAAATAATAAACCTAACCCACAATAGAATATTATGTACCTATTTTATAAGTTCACCAAATTCTTCAAAAATAAAAATAGGTTAGCTATTATAATATTATGATGGTACTATTAACTTTATAGGTATAGAGTGTATAAGTATTAGGATTAGATTAAATTCAATTTTCCATTTTTGTGTCAAACCAATTTGCATATTCGAGATCTTAATATGTATATGAATTTTTTTAAAACATGTAAATGCCAGAGTTTTGAGAAAAAAATGTTTCTTTGAACAATGTATGAATAATAATATATTTCTACATATTATCTGATTTAATACGAAGCTTTTAATACAAAAACTTTGATGGAAAAAATTTATATCAAAAATAAAGTTAATATATTTGACATATCCGTGAACAAGAACTTGAAGTTCTTATATACAAAGAATGAATCAAGTAGTCAGTCAATGCCACATAATAAGCATACTTTCATGTGCTTAAACTTTATCATTCATTCATTCAAATCATTGGAATCCATAAAAGATTCTTGCTTCGAAAACATCTCATTCATGCTCGTTTTAATAAATTCAATCGTAGGTTAGAAAATAAAACTTAATAGTTTTAACATAAATCAGTTTCATAATATTATCATCTATTAATTTTGAGTAACACTTACCCACGTTTGTCAGGAAATAAATATGTTTGTATACTTACCTAAAGATAGGTGCCTTAAAACCTATTTAAGACATTTTATGATTTTTCAGTTCCTTCAAAACTGAGTTCTATAAAAAGTGTATTGAAAAAAATAGTATTTATACATATACAAATTATTGTTAAATTTTTTTTTTCGAAACGAATCTAAAATATTTATGTTCAACTTAAAAACTTGTGTTCTACTTTTTCCTCAGCGTATAATCTATCACATAAACTCTTATGTTGAACTTAAATATTAAGGTTTCGTTTCAGCAAATGGGTGTTAACTGATGAACTCTAATTCGAATTAAGCATAAATCCAAAACTTTCTGAAAAGTTCTGTAAAAATGCAAATTTGAATTAGCATGCGATATTAATTGTATGATACCCATTTAAATGCATGTTAATATAGATATGTATTAGAAATTGCAAAAATTTAAAACAAAAAGAAAAAAATCTAAAAGTTTACTCTCTTTTTATCACATTAATTTTATTTATAATTACAAATTACAATATTATGAATATTAATAAAGAATCAATTGAATAGTTTATTTTGAAAACGAGATATAAGTAATAACGTATACCAACGTTTTTAAATGGCTCCGTTAAGGCCAAGTTAATTCTGAAAAATTAGGCTCTTATCTGAAACCATTTTTTTAAGTTTTTCCCAAGATTAAACAAAACATACATTCAAAACGCACATAATAGTGCACCATAATGATATATTAAATTAGTACATCATCAAACATGTAAAGGTGAAACTTTTGTTCCAAAAATATGATATGATGAAAAAACATTATGATTTTTCGTTAATTAATTTAGCATTTTAAACTTTTTATTTTCAGCTTTCCGACTTGAATCCCATCGCTAGGCTTACAAAAAAGATGGACAGCACGTTAAAAGTATCTGAGCAATTACCTGCATCGGTGGTTGATGACGTTCCTTATACAATTGAATTAATAACGGAAAAAGATGCAGATGGTGTTCTTACAATGCTCAAGACATTCTTTTTTAAAGTGAGTACCTATGTATATTAATTACTATTAAAATGCAGATTTGTAAATGCATTTTTAAAGTATTGTCTTCTATGAAGGTATCATGGGTTTACATTTTATTGAACTTTATATTAGTTAAAAAATCAATCATAACTATCAAAACCAATTTTGTTTCCCCAAACAAAATCGTGTTAACATTTAAAAGGGGTGAGTTAAATTTAGAAATTGAGAGGTAGAGTATTGGTGTGTCATGTTCTTACTGGTGGTCAGAAGTGTAAAATTACAATGAACCATTTAAAAAGCCTAATTATCTTGACATGATATAACTATATATTTTATAAAAGATACAAGATGCACTCCCTCCTGCTTTCTGGTTTTGTTTTTATTTTTTTTAGCAGAAACACTTAAAGTACAAATCGATCATTACAAATTCCGAGAGTAAAGTTATTTTTTGACCTCTATTGCCGGAACAATATAGGAAAAGGACTTCTGTCAGCAATATACCAGCCCACAAACAACATAACTCTATATAGTTAAAAAAAAATCAATATGCCATATTTTATATCGATCTTAAAGCCAATAGGAAGTAATTCTAAGACAATCACTATTGAAAGTCGTGCTGAACTTAATCGGAAGTAGGCACTTGCTGCCTGCCACCAGCCAAGCGGCGGCGGCGATGACGATAGATGGCGGCGACACAAATTACGTTAACAAATTGTTTTTTTTTTTGTGATTGTTACCCATATATGAACGACATTCAACAATCTCACGATTTGGTTTACCTTTCATTTAATTTGCATTTGCATGACAATGAGTTCTTGACCAAGCATCCAGCTTGAAGTGTTTTTTTTTTCTATTTTTAATTTTAAATGAACCCTGTTTAACCCCATGAATATTGATACTACACGGATAAGCGAGTATCAACCACCTGTGGGGTATGAGGTTAAAGCTACAACTCTGTTGGTGCCAACACGTCCGCGTCTGCTTAGCTACATAGCTCACTAGATTTGAACTTAAGGACCTCACTATATATGATACAGATCTCTCTCCAAATAGCTACACTATTTACATGTACATATGTAGACTTATATACATATGCATACAAATAACTATAAACGAATTATCGTCTAAAGCAAAAACGGTTGCCAAATACCTGTTTTACTTTTGGAATTTGAATGAATACCTACTTGATTTTTTAATTTTATCTGTGTTTGTTCCAAAGCTATGGATCAAATGAATTAAAACAAATGGGACGTATTCGAAGTTGTTTTTAAACAGTTGCTTAGTTCAGATTAATTTCAATTCAATTATCTGATATAAGTTTTTGTACATTATTTGCATATTTTAGTTGTTTATAATGTCAATATTTGAAGCTATTGGTTGTGAAATAATTGAGTTAAATTCTTCATGTTTTCTTTCACTTCGGGCAGCAAGATAAAAATATTCAAAATTCAGTGACGTTAGATTTATTCATTTAAATCATTTCTGGGCGGTTAGACATTGAAATTGGCTGTGGGATTTTGTAAAGGTCAAGTTCTACTTATGGAAATAACTTATGTAAGTAATTTAAAAAAATGTATAATGTGTTAATATTACATTAAATTTTACGAACATAAAAATTAAAAAGAATGACGCAAAATTTTAAACGATTAAGTACGATGTTAAAGCACTTTTAGCATGACTCTAGGTTAAAAGCAGCGTTTTCCAAATTTTAAACAGGTTTGTATCGTGCTATCTTACATTTTACTAAAGTTAAAATCACCAAAGGCTTTTTTTAGCTTTTTAGTATCATACTAACTCCAAATGTCACTTTGACAATTAAAAATGTGAAAATGGTATGTTTGCTTACTTGTGTATACGAAACTTTTTAGGCGTGTTCACCTGAAGTTTATTAGGAAAAAAGGATTAGTAGACACTAGTTAAAAAATATTTAAAACTAAGAATATTTTGGTAAAGAGCTTTAAAGTTAGTAAATAGTTTAATGGTAAATCCCTAACATCGAGTTATTTATGTTTTAGATAAATTCAAAAAAACATACAAAATATTTTCACTTTAGTTGGAAATAGTTCTCTCTGCTATTACCAATGACCCCTACCTCATTGCGAAGAAATCGCCTGTTTTCAACTCAACGCTTATGGCTACGCGTTAGTCACTCGGGGAAGCATAAATATTGAAGCATTTAACTTCTGCAGTCACAAACATGTTATTTTGATTATCGGTGTGCCATCGAGCACGTTTTATTAAGTGCCACCTACGAAAGTCAAGGCGTGCTATGCCATGCACACGAAACGGAGAACGGACACTGTGAAGTTGGGAAACACCTTTACACCACCTGGCCAACAATTACCGCCACTGCCGATATGGTTGCCTGCATCAAAATAACAAAGCTGTCCCGGCACTTCGTTTGCCGGTTACATTACTATATTCCATATATATATAGCTTGGTGGCATATAAAAGGTTGTAACTATTTTGTAATCGGATTTTAATATTTAAATTATGATTCATATCAGAATTATACTTATCGACGGCTTATAAACACATTATAAGTTTGTTAGCTGGGAAAAGCCGCAGTTAAGCAGTGTTTTTGATAAGAGTAAAAGCCATCGAAATATTAATTATATTAATAATATTATTCATAAATCATAAGACTTCAATTGGGGAAAACAAAAGAATTACATACTAGGCTAATAATAATAATTGATGATCAAAAAAGGGATAGTGACTCTCGTGTGTGAATTATGCATATAATCTGCGAGGCAATTATTTAAAAAGTAATATATCAATTAAATCAACATACAATATTTAAAAAATAGGTGGAATAGAATTTTATTAAATTTATGCGTTCGAGTAAGGTGTATTTAATTTACTATCTTTTGATCAAAGATCCGGACATATTTACGTATACATATAGAAGGCCTCACCCTCGCCTAAACATGATAATGGCTTATAAATATACATATGGAAGCAAAACGTATTTCTAAAAATTGACTACATACGAAAGTTTTCACTTCACTTGACCTAAAAATATTTTCTTTATATTTATTAGTATAAAAGTAAAATAGTTTCAAAGAGGTAATAAAAATCCATCGCATTTCTTAAACATTAAAATTTAAATTAAATTCTTTCCAAAAAAGTGGACCTTGTCTAAACTTTTGGCCAATGCCCCGAAATATATCAGCTTTTTTAAAGATTATTCAAAACATAAGAAACATTTGGCAATTTGCGTGGATTTGTTTGTTTATATGATCCATGATTCCATTCGTAAAAACATTCAGGGCCAAATTTCTTCCTCAATATCATTCATTGCAGTTTATTTATTTTCGAAATTCCATTAATATGTAAAAATATTCCAATAGTTTACAAATTGGTTATAATATTTTGTTTTATTTTTTTTATATGTAGGATGAACCACTTAATACTTTCCTTAACCTCGGTGAATGTCAAGAGCTGGAGGAATACTCTCTTAAATGTATACCCGAAGCGTGCTCATTTAAAGCTGTCAACAAACAAGGTGAAATCATTGGAGTGTTCATAAACGGTCTCATGCGCCGACCGGTAAGCAAAAATATAGTTGGAATATTGAAATCATAGATACTAAAAAGCTTTTTTCTATCACTCCAGAAACCTGACCAAAAACACGAAAGTGCAGCAGAATCATGCAAACACCCCAAGTTCAAGAAAATCCTATCCCTTATGGACTATATCGACCAAGATTTCAACATTTTCGATGTATTTCCTGACACAGATATTATTTTGGACGGAAAAATTGTTTCAGTAAACACCAACTATAGAGGCTTAGGCATTGCTGGCCGTTTAACTGAAAGAGTCCTGGAATACATGCGTGAAAATTCAATTCCTGTGATGCATGTCCTGTGTACAAGTCATTTTTCGGCCCGAGTTATGGAAAAGCTTGGTTTTCATGAAGTCTATAAGCTTCCTTTCGAAAATTTTAAAATAAACGGTGACACAGTACTTCGCCCAGCTAAGCCACATGTGGCAGCTAGAATATTAGCCAAGGAAATTAGTAAATCTTCTAATTAATTCGGGGTACCTATACATTTTTTGTTGTTGATTTTAACCAAACAAATAAGAGTGATTTTTGTATGCTATGTATATTTATTTAAACAAAATTTTCTACATGTTTTTGGGTTCAGGAATTTATTTTTTTTTCTTGTAGAGAACAATTATTTTGAAAATTTTGCAATATTATATTGTAATTGTTTTTCTTGTATTATGTAATATTATTTTTTACAAAATGCTATTCATTATAAAAAAGAAAATAAACTGAAATGAAAAAAAGTATTTTTAAATATTAATTAAGTGTCAATTAAAATATGATATATTCTATGTAGCTAATTATATTTATTGATTAAGAAAATCTAAAAAAAACTAAAGAATTAATCGTGAAGTTAGAGCAAGTTTAATAACATTGTGACTTAAAATTTAACTAGTAATATCGTACAAATTTAATAGTTAATTGTTTGTGTAATTAGTTCAGAAAATCATCATTATGTAATAGTAAAAAAAATAAATAGGAATATGCTTTGTTGTGCAGTATGATGTATATCTATATTTGTTCACTGTTCATAATTATTATGAAAATAAAACTTGAATAATTAAATTAAATTTGTGTATGCATTTTCTTTGTATCAATATAAAGTAGGTAGGTATATTAAAAAGAATGCTTTTTAATTGAAGAAATTAACTTTAAAAGTTAATGGTTGTCAAAAACATTTACAACGCCGATTTGAAAAGTAACATTCAACATGATAAATGGTGGTGAATGTATAATTGTTAGATTAAACTCTTAATTAAGATGGATTGAGGTTAAATCGTGGATAGAAGTTATTATTTTATAGGTATATTGAAAGGGGTTATTTATTTTTGTACAGACTTAAAAAGCTGTTCACAATGTAGTTACATACATTTTAATTGTATTCTACATTTTAATTACAAATTAATATATGAAATCCTAAAAATTTAAATTTTATTTACATAGGATACAATTATGAATTTTTTTTAAGCTAGGTACATATACAGAAACATTCCAATCCTATGATTTTAGTTCATTTATCAATGATCACCATCAGAAAATTTAGCCTTTGTATATGTAGTTATCGCCAATCGTCACCTTAATTCCTTGTAGCCTTATAGCTGAAGGTAAATTAATTTAATTTTATACATCTTTCATAAAGTATTCAAAAATCTTTAAATACAGACAATTTGTAAAAAGATGTATGTAGTTGGGGAGATCGATTTGAAAAATTTCATGAACTGTAGTCAAAGCTCATATTGTTCGTAATCATTAAATAATTTCTTAAATTCATTTTGTCAAAAAGTTTAAAAACATTGATATCTACATACATCATAAAACGTGTTTGACATTGATCTCAAGAAAATCTAAAGCAGAGCCAATTTATTATGAAAGAATTATTGTTTAAATCGTTTTCGAAAGGTGGGTCGAAAATTTTCTATTATGGAAGCTTTGAAACCATATATCTTTAAAAACTGTCGACAAAATAAAAGGGGTGGCAGCTATAGTCAAAACGATAACGTTCAATGGTTTTACGTAATCCAAATGGAGCATAATAAAATACAGCTACTACTCATCATAAAAAGATTATAGTTTTTTTTTTTTAAATACATTTAAAAGTGACATTTTAAATGATTATTATGACTAAAATAAAGAATAATAATAATAATAATAATAATAATAATATGACTTAATGAATGAATTATTCTGTTTTTTTGTATGGTTTTAAGAAATTGAAGTTTCTTTAAGGCTTTTAAGAAAAAGTTTTCTAATTAAAAAAAAAAAAAAAACACTGAATTTTATTAAAAATTTAAAATAATGTATGCAAAAAACAGTTAAATTTTTACAAATACTTTTCTCGATGAATACAGCATAATATTAATTATTATTATGAGTTTGGGAAATAACTCTCTCACTCTCTCGATGTGCTTGAACCCGTTCGGTTGTACTTTCTTTATCTTTCACCATGTCTAACAAAGTAACCCTAAAGTGCGCTAAATGTCTAAATTCCTTGCTAGACGAGGGTATCAAGTGCGGTTTATTTTGTGGAAAATCTTTTCATAGAATCTGTACCGGAATTTCTGATGATTTGTTTCAAGAAATTAGCAAAATTAATTCTAATCTTTCATTCCATTGTCCTGAGTGCGCCAAATTCCCAGTTAGAGAATTATTTACTAGAGTAAATGACTTAGTCTCTGTGGTAGATGTTCTCACGAAAAAAATGTGTGAATTTGACTCTCTCCAAGTGAAATTGAGTGAACTTTTAAACAGCAAGCCGGCAAAATCCAACAATAACTCTGTTTCTAATGCAAGCGAATCGTGTATAAACACTTTTAATCAACACCATGATTCCTCTTTACCCTTACCTTGTGCTTTGCCTATTTTAAGAAACAATGCCAGTTTGGAGGCAACTCAATTTTTATCTAATATAAACAACAATGCTAATAATGGTTTAGCTGAAAATGAAAATTTGAATGTGCTTAATTTGCGTAACAATCGAGGTCGTCGTGCAGTTATCGTCGGTGTTGACAACTTGCCCGATGATATGAACGTTGTATCCCCAATAAAATGGTTACATGTATCCAAATTCTCAATATCAACTACTGAACAAACAATTAAAAACTATGTGTCTAATAAACTGAAAATTCCTTTTGATGAGGTTCAGTGCTATAAACTCATAAAAAAAGATGATGATATAAGCAAACTTAAATTCATAAATTTCAAAGTCGGTATACCTGCGGATAAACTAACTGATGCAACCAATGTAAATAATTGGCCTGCAAATGTATATGTAAAAAACTTTAAATTTTTTCCAAAAAACAAAAACTCTCCAACAACAATTTAACATCTAAATTACCATCAATTACTCATGCTCAAACTAACAATGCTCTTCACTTGCACAATAACAATAGAAACTCAGAGATCTGTATGTACTACCAAAATATGAACGGTTTTTCTTCTAAGCTGAGAGAACTATTTTTTGCTATTGATGCCTGCTGGTCTCAGTATGATATTTTTCTATTTACCGAAACTTGGCTATATGTAGGCATATATGATGAAGAGTTTTTTGATACATCTTTGTTCTCCGTTTTTCGTCATGATCGCATTGATGTTAACAAATCAAGAGGAGGCGGTGTTTTGATTGCTGCGAAGCGCATTCTTGGAGCTATTGCTGTTGACATTGATGTTGTTGTTGCTGATAAATTACATATTGATCAACTTTGTGTGCGTGTGGATGCTGTTGGCTGTGGTTTCCTGATATTCTTGAGTTATGTTCCACCGAAAAGCTCTTTATTTATTTACGAAAAACATTTGTCTAATATTGATATGGTTGCCTCCATGCCAGAATATATGAATTATAAGTTTTGTGTAATTGGTGATTTTAATTGCGGTGATATAATTTGGTCATCAACAAATAACAATTGCCTTGTTCCATTTTCTCTTCCATCGGATATTGATGTTTTATTAATTGATTCATTGTTATCGAATAATCTTATTCAAATAAATAATGTTGCTAATTCGCTTGGAAGATTTTTAGATTTAGTTTTTGTTTCTGAAGATTTACAATCTTCTGTCATGGAGAATTGCCCTTTGCTTTCGAATTCTGTTCACCATAAATCTATTGATATTTGTTTTAAAAACTACAATTATGATAATTTTTGCAAATTTAATAATTCTAAAATTGTTTATAAATTTAATTTTCATAATTTATCTTTGATGAATAATTGTTTTAGTAATATTAATTGGTCAAATGAGTTTCTGGATAAAAATATACATGAAAAGTTCCACTGTTTTAAATTCTTGTTTAACAATGTTTTAAATGATTGTATACCTATGTATAGTGGAAAAGTTGGCTCTCATCCGATTTGGTATAATAAAAGAATATTAAATTTGAAAAATGCTAAAAATGCAGCGTTTAAAAAATATAAAGAAAAACCTTCCGATGATTCTTATGCAGTTTTTTCTCGTCTCAGGAAAGAGTTTGTTTTTCTTTCAAAATTTCTTTATTCTAATTATATTCATTCTGTTGAAAGTAATCTCAAGCAATCTCCAACATCTTTTTGGAAATTTATAAATACTAAACGAAATACTACTGGATTTCCAACAACTATGTTTTTTGGTAATAATAAAACTAGTGATCCGAAAATGATTGTAGATTTTTTTGGACAGTTTTTTGAAAGTATCTATAACTCTTCTACTTCTTCAACAATAAATTATCAATATATTAATTCCTTGCCATCTGTTTTAGATTGTTCTAGTATACGCTTTGACTTAAGTGATATTGAAGATGCTTTGGTTAAACTTAAACCTAAAAAAACTGCAGATATATTAGGATTTTTCCCTATTGTTTTTCGTCATTGTGCAAGTTCTCTTTCTGTTCCACTATTACATCTATTCAATGAATCTATTTCTAATGGTATTTTTCTGAATGAGTGGAAAGTCTCTATCATTGATCCGATTTTTAAATCTGGATCAAAAAACTTAGTAACGAACTATAGACCAATAACTAAACTACCTGTTGTTCCAAAGCTTTTAGATAGCCTTGTTCAAGATAAATTTAAATCTATCATAAAGCAACATGTAAGTAAATATCAACATGGTTTTTGGAAAGGTAGGTCTACCAATTCTAATCTAGTAGAATTCACAAATTTTGTCATTAATACTCTGGACAATCGAAAACAAGTTCACGTGATTTACACAGACTTTGTAAAAGCCTTTAGTAGGGTTAATTTACATATTCTCTTAGAAAAACTTCAAGCGTATGGCTTCCATGGACCGCTACTTCAATGGTTTTCTTCATATTTACTTGGTCGAAAACAATATGTAATGATCGGGGACTTTTTCTCAAAAGAGATTAAGGTAACTTCTGGTGTTCCAGAAGGTAGTCATATGGGTCCTTTATTATTCTTACTTTTTATTAATGATCTTCCGAATGTTCTTAAAAATTCTCATTGCCTTATGTATGCGGATGATATAAAGTTCTTTTCTCGGATTTCTAATTTAAATGATTGTCTTTTGCTTCAAAATGATCTAAATTCATTTGTCGACTGGTGCAAGTCAAATGATTTGTTGTTAAACGTTGACAAGTGTGCTTGTATGGCCTACAATAGAACTTTGTTAAATATTATTCCAAACTATTCATTAAATAATTTGCCGTTACAAGTAGTTGAACAGTTCAAGGACTTGGGCGTTATATTTGATTTTAAATTGAAATTTAACTTACATATTAATTTCATTGTATCCAAAGCAAATTCTTTACTTGGATTCATCAAAAGAAACTCATTGGAATTTAAGGACCCTTACACGATTAAATCTTTATACTGTAGTATTGTGCGTCCTGTTCTTGAATATAACTGTGTCGTTTGGAGCTCTACAACTGAGTTTAATAAAAAGAGAATTGAAAATGTTCAAAAAAAATTTCTCAGATTTGCCCTTCGAAATATTTTTGAAAACAATGTAGAAGGTTTCCATCATTCTTATTATTCGAAATGCCTATTACTTGGAATACAGACTCTTGAGTCGAGAAGAAAAATGTATAGTGTCATGTTTATTCGTGATATTTTGACTTCAAACATTGAATGTGAGAGTTTGCTTAACTGCTTGCATCTGTATGCTCCATCAATTTCCTTAAGAGCCAGACCGCTCTTGGCAATTGATTCCCATCATACGCTATATGGACAACGTGAACCGATTTCTGCAAGTTGTAATTTATTTAATATGTTTTATTCTAATTTGGATATATCAATGTCCAGAAACTTATTTAAAAGTCGATTATTCACTTTACTTAATTAATTTTTTTTTTTTTTTTTTTATCTCAATTTTTGAATTTTATATATAATATTTAATAATATGTATTTATAAAATGAATTGTTATTATATACTTAATTTGAAATCTGTTGAATGTAAATTCGTAGATTGGTTACTTAAATAAACAAATAAACAAAATAACGGACACCCTAATGCACTATGCTTGAATGTCAAATCGGATAAATTTATTATCCCAATTTCTTTCTAACTGTAACATTGAATTTATTTTACATCTTCAATGCTTAGCCAATTTATAGCCATACGATTAAGTTCATGCGATCTAAAAATAAATTTTATTTTATACCAACGTACGAACATACTACACACTAGTTTTTTGCATGTACCATTTTCTAGTACTAATAGAATACATCTATTCTATTTTGAACTGAAATATATAATTAAAGCTAATTATACTACTATCTACTCACCTTTTGTATGAATACAATTAGCATCAGTGCATAATGTAAGAACTTTTTCACATTAAACTATAACAATTTAAGGCATTGACTTAATAATGTTAATGATAGATTTATAAATTCTTTAAATTGTCTATTAGTTGTCATTTCGTAGATTATATACTTAAATCTTAATACCTTACAATCCAAACATTATTCTAACCCTACATAAATATTGGATTTTTTTAAATTGAAATTCATTGTCGTCTATGAGATTACATGGAAACTGACACATTTATGAAAAGAAGGTGACTGAAGGATTTAATTAATTAAATCACGACATTGGATATTCAGAGATTAGATAAGAAGAGCTATTAAACAGCAAGTTTTATTACAATTATCTACAAGTAAATCGTGATCTAATCGACTGATATGACTGTTTTTAGAGACAATGGTCCGTACATTCCCAGGTACTGCCATACGGCTATAATTTGCGAGAACAATAACACTAAGGTGTTTGGTGTGCTCAAATTATTACAAATCATGTGTGGAATAAATTTTTCATTTCATTTTCATTTTTTCATATTTATTTGATAACGATTTGTATAGTACATACTTATTAATTAAATTCCAATACTCTAAGGTAAATCCATTAAACAGAATAACTAAAATAAAGTTAATAAATTATTGAAACTGAACTGATATACCCAATCAAACACTTTTAGTCTAAAAACAAATCTCATCTTTATTCCAACTAAACTTATCACAAAAATTGCAACTATTAAAATATGCAAGTATTTGATATACGAAGAAATTTCTCCAATCAAATATTTGCACCCATCGCTCAACTCATGTGGGCCTGGTTAACATCCTATCCACCATTCTCTTCAACTGTTCGTCGTTGCCAAACTTTTGAGCATTGACTCTGACTGATGCGTGATGTTCTCCAGCCTCTTTAGATTTGACATCCAATTGGCTACAATTTAGTTCAAAGGATTTCCTTAAACGAAAATTGTTTAGAACTTCTTTGAATGCAAAACAAAAAACGATGTTTACCTTACAGAAAGAAATCCAATTCCAACTCCAATTGTTGCGAAACCGACTAGTAACATTACTATAGTAGCATTAGAAACTTTGCGCACACCTTTTATGCCATAATAGGGACCAGGATTTGGATCGAAGTTTGGTTTAATCTCCCATGGCCTATAACATAGTAGTTTTAGATTTGTTTTGATTTTTTTTTTACATTTTTTAAAGATTTGTTTATAAATAATTGATGAGCTAATACGTAGAAATCGTGATTTATACTGATTAATGACTTTAAATGAATGCATTCGATTAGTATGTACTTCTCTAAAGCTCAATAAAAGTTATTGTTGGGTAGAGCGTTATAATGCAAATTGCAATAATCTACCACTGTAATTATTTTTATTAAATAAAATTGCAGTAACTTATAAAATTTTCATACAAAACGTTCAAAAAGTAATTGATAAAAGGGTTAAACTTTACATACTTAAGTAATATGTTTACAACGTTTTAAAATCAAAAGTAAAGTTATAACTATGTGAAGGAAGGAAATTCTGGTGACATTTGGTGTGCACTTACCTGTGAACTTCTGGGTTTTTAAAGCCTCTGCTGGCTCTAGTGCTTCCGCCACCAACACTTCTTGCCAATAGATCTTGATCGTATGCATCGCGGGTGATTGTTTTACTAAGAACTTGATATGCTTCTGAGATTTTTACAAACTTTGCTGTATCTTTCGGGTCTGTTTTGGCACCCTTGACGTCTGGGTGAAACTGGAACAAAAAATTATTTAACTTATTGGTTTAAGTTAAAGAACTTAAAACTCAATGGAAAGAAAAACGAATTGATTTTCTTAAAATTAGGTAGTTATTCTATTCCATCATGAAAAATGAGATAATTTCTTTGAAATGTTCAAATTATCTATTTCCCATACATATTTGAAGGAATTAAAATTTGCTCAATATTTGAAAAAATCAAACACAATTAAATTCAATTCAAATTGAATAGTTTTTGAATATTTTTAGAATTTTTTTGTATAAAAAAAGATAAATATTAAAAGTAAGGATTAAATCTTTTTACCTATTTGTACCCGAATTTGTAGCTTTAAGTCTGCGTCACGACTTAAAGCTACAAGTGCAGCTATAGTCTCAGCATACATTTAAAATTTTGTCTGACTGTTGACCAAAAAATTCTTCTTACTTCCCAACATTATTAATTTATAAAATAAAATTATTCTAATAATTAGACATTATACCTACCTACATAATATGTATGTATGTATGTATATATTTGTTACGAGCGTAACAATTACCACCCAATGAATCAATTGCCCAAAAACATAGTTTGAGTTTACTTCTGAAGATCCAGTTACACAAAACGAACTCTGAGTTAAGATAAAATAAAATTATTATCCACTCCGAAATTGCAAAAGCAATTTATAATGACGAAGGAAGTGTCGTATTCTTGTATTTTTTCATTCATGAAACACAATTTCACAAAATGTGGTATTGCGCTGGGTTGATTTGATACCTACATTTGTTCTTCTCCTGATAGAATTCGAAAACCCCGTGAATTCATGTTGCTGCTTTTAAATAAATCTAACATTTGAAAAATTGTTTGTTAATCACCTGTTTTGAAAGTTTCAGAAAGGCTTGTCGTATTTCTTCAGCTGTACAATCTTTCTTGAGATTCAGGACGTCATAGTGCGTTGGAGGTCCGCTGGCAAACGACCGGACTCTGAAATAGATTAATGAAATTTATTTTGCTTGATAAAATACAAATTTAAGAAATACGAGTCTTACAACTTGTTCATTTGATAAAGAGGAACATAAAGCGTATTATAAAACATAATTAATTACAAATAGAAAGGCTATTTAAATAAAAAAATACAATTATTTATAAAATTTTCTATAACATATTTAGAAAACAAAATTTTTATTTTGACTTTACATACGGAATCGAAATGGTCAGTTGTAGATTGTCAGTAGTTGTCATTTTTTAAATGTCAACTTGACACCTACTATATTCACAATAAAGAGCTCGAAAATTGTATTCATTGTGAATTATGTGAATTTAGGTTTGTGTATGGGATATTTGTTGTAACCATTACTGTTTTAGCAATATGGTGTAAAATAATATCCGGATTCGGATGCTGTTATTTAAAAAAATCTTGAATAATTTTAAAACCGGCATTTCGTATTATGATTTAACGGGCAAACACAAAATATTATAGTATATACATAACGCAAGTTATGTAACACAAAACTTTTCTAAAAATATGTTAGTTTTTGAAATTTTAAGTTTTTTTAAAAACTCAACTTCGGTTTCCTTGGAACAAAATCAGAACCTACGGCTTTTTTTAATTAGTAGTTTTGAGATTTTTTCCAGAAACATAGGTTGTTTGCTTTGACAAGCCAGTAAGTTTTGGAAATATTTTAAAAACTATACCGAACAAGGTGTCAAGCGTTATATTAATCTGTATTTACCGGCAGACGGCTTATTAAGCCATGCTTTGTAAATCTCTTAACTAAAAAAAAAAATATTGTAATATTCATGTTTGAAAAAATAAAAGACCTTATCTATCTATCTATCTATCTACATATATTAATCTGTAAGAGTTAAACTCTGATTGATTGATGAAATAAAGAAACAAACATTACCGTAAGTATAAGTAAAGGATGTGTTATTTAAGGTTATAAGATAACAGAAATACCTATACAAAATCAGCCTGGAAAGCATTATTAGAAAATGACTAGCTTAAAAATTTGTCAAATAAGTTTGTAATTTTGTGTGAATTATATCTGAAATGTTACAGTGGAAGGAAGTTGATGTCGCTCTCTTGGTTTTCAAAAGAATGCATCGCTAATAAAAAATATTTGTTTGCGTTAATATCAATTCATTATATTTTTCAACACAATATCAACTTGCTGATTATTTTTTGTTTGCGTTTTGGGGTAAGTGCATACCATTGAGGAAAACTTTTTTGTTTGTTGTATGAATTATTGATAATAAATAAGGAGTATTTTGTCTATTAAAAAGAGTTTTTACTTTAAAGATATCTCTATTTATCCAAAAGTTACAAACTTTTCCACACGGCTCCAAGCCCTTAAAAATAAAATTAGTACATATTACAAAAAAAAACAAAAAATTCGAATAAATAATACATTAAATCAAAGCTACTCTGATATAATAATACTGGGATAAGTGCATATTCAAAAAATGCTTCAGTTATGCACTTCCCCCTTCATAGTAATTTGATGGGGCAAGTGCATACCATGGCCAAAAACGTATCTATATCGGTAAATCACCAAAACTGAATACATGTTTATTATAAACAACATTTAAACAATATCCTTACCACTTTTTTTTTTATTTCCTTAAAATATTAAAACTAGCGGAGTTAACTTCTCCCTCACCCGACTTTGCCGGCAACCAAAAACAAACTGATTTCAAAATGTCAAAAATATGTAAACAAATAACAAAAACATTTGTCAGTGCTGCCAACTTTCTTGTTTTATAAAGAAAATAAATTTAACGTCCGTGTTCATAAATTAAAATTTGTTTCCAATTAAACTGTAAGTTTGTTGGGCACGGTATGCACTTACCCCGGATATGCACTTACGCCACCTTACCTTAACTGAATAGCAGGTGTCCACCTACTCCTAAATATATACATAATGCAAACACTTTTGTCACACTTTCTTTCTAATTATTTCATTACCATAAATATGCGAAATCTAACCAGATTTAAGCTTTGAACCACAAGACCAAGATCGATTCAGTCGAATGTATTTGTTTTACTTCAATAAAAGTCTTTTCACGCAACCAGAGAGTCTTAAAGCATGTCAAAAAAGTGAAAAAAAATATTTTTAATAGTTGGCTGTGGCAATGGCTTAAAAACTCTTAGGAATTACAGGTTGTATTGATCTTGATATTTCACCCATTCTTATACTTAATACTTTTCGTTTCCACGAAGCAAATATATTATATTTCTTAATAAAACAAAAAGACGAAGCAAATATTTCTATTGCTTATATTGCATAATATATTACATACATATAGATTATAATAAGTAAAAATTATGATGTATAAAAAGTAACATTTCGATGTTCGACAGTGAAAACGTTTTTTCTTAAGGCTAATTTTTTTGTTGATAAAATGCAAAGTTTAAAATAGTAATTAAGTTAATTCTACAAGATTCAAGAACATTAAAAAGAAGTTTAAAAAACATAAAACATTAAATATAAATATTGTGTTTAGATATAGGTACACATTTCGCTTTTTGTTTTTTTGTTTTTTTTTGAATACTTTATAAACTTTTATCGCATTAGGCTTTATTTCCTTACAAAGGAATGAAAGTGAGAGCACACTGCACAGAATCATTGGAAAGGCTTTTGTTTCAAATAAAAAATAAAAGCTTCTATTGTGAGTTCCTTTAAGCATAATCACGGGCACTATCCAGTTTTTTCATCTATATAAAAAATAAAAGAAAAGATTGAATACGTACTTTTGTTGTGAATGAGTTTTGTTTTTAAATGTTCGTACTAACCTCACGTTCGTCAGCTTGTGTCTTGTATTTGTCTGACGAGAGGACGCTAACTGGAGGTGGAGTTTGTTCCAGGGCCTGTGTGTAAATAAGGGCAGCAGCAATTCCGCCCATTATTGGTCCCACCCAGTAAATCCAATGGTTGTTCCAGTTGTTCGTCATAATGGCAGTTCCGACGGTACGAGCTGGATTCATGCTGGCACCAGTATAACGAATTGTTCCCAAATGACCAAGTGTCACAGACAGACCGATTGCCAAGGGAGCAGTATATCGAGAATCTAAGCAAAATACATTTCAGTATTTTCTTAGAAAATTTAAAGGATTTGTAACTATATCAATTTAACCTGGTTTGTGTGGATCACATGCTCCGAAAACGGTTAGCACCAAAATAAGTCCAAGGAAAAATTCAATTCCTAAACCTTGCAGAGGAGTAATGTTTGGTGACAAGCTAGTATGACCCAAACCATTATAGTATTGTTCATCAAGAAGTGTCTAAATATCGGGCAATTTATTAAAAATAATATTATAAATTACAAGCATCACAGGGTTTAAAATTTTCTAACTCACCTTAATCGCTGCTGTGCCAGCTGTCGCTCCAACACATTGGAATAAGATGTACAACACGCTTCGAACAACACTTATGCGTCCAGCAACGAGCATACCCATTGTCACGGCGGGATTGACGTGACCTCCGCTAACATGACCCACAATCTGTATCCAAATGGGGAGAGAATAAATTAATTTGAATTTTAAATTCGTATTTTCAATTGAAAATTTTATTGACCGAGGTATTATCATATAAAAAATATATTATATGTTGGATTCGCATAAGACACAGTTTTAGCAAAGATCATTATAACCAACACCATGGTTTACCGCGCAATTGAAATTGGATCATGAGTGTGACTAATGTGTCTCTCTAACAGATATATCATTGTATTAGCAAAAATTTATTCAACCACAAAAGGAAATATGACAAATTTTGTTTGGTTCTTTGGGGAACACATTTTGTAGCTTTGCAACTTTTTTATAATATGTATATTGAATAATATGTATATCTATGTGGTTTCTAGTCATAATTTTTATTCTTTTTAAAAATAGTTTTCTTCAAGAATTAGATTGCATTTATGTGAATTTAAAAAAAATTATATGAAGCATACAAATTAGCTCATAGGAACTGGGCTTGAAATAAATAAGGAAAATCTTTTACTTTTAGAACTGAATTCACCAAAAGCACAGAATATAATTTTCGGTTAACCTGATCGGAATTTAAGATTAAATACACAAAAACATACATACCTACTTAATCTTCTTACGGGGCTAGTAAAAATGCTAGTTTATAAAGTGCTATTGACAAAAACAAATAGTTTCTAAGATTAATTGATTAGGTATGATAACTTTAAACATTGCGAAAACTACAAAATTAATTTCACATTGTAAATAACGTTTACAATAATTGTAACTTTGATAACAGGCCCTATGTAAGATAATAGAAGCCTATAATCTTTAGATAAGAACAGTATTTCTTTTATAAACATTTTTTTTGCAACCAGTTCTGTAATAGTATGCTTTGTCCAGATTATTAGTAGGTAAATAAAATTAGTTATATTGGTATGGTAGTACTCCTTGTCGTATTGTTAGACCTATGAGGCTATGACCTTGCATAATAATAATACGGACATGGTGCATTTTGGGACTATAGTAACTCAGTTTTACATTTAAAACTTTTAAAGAAATATGCTTTTAAAGAGGTATTCATAATTTGGTAAATCGAGAGATTTGTAAAACGAGTGAAATTAATTTTTTTTCGCAAAGGATAAACTGTGTATGTATAGCGTCAAAATTAAATATATTCTTATTATTATAACCCATATACAATTATACATAGATGTAGACGTTAGGTATATATTACTGTGTGTTACTTTAAATCTATAAGATTTTCACCCAGCTAATTTGCAATTTTTCTATGATCTTTACAATGTACACACAATTGGCGTCAAAGAATAAACATAATACCTAACTATCGAACCATAACCATAAGATGCATCCCAAACTTAATGTCTAAAAAGGTAATAATTTATTTATTTACTCTGCGACGCATGACACAATTATATATTTTTCAAAAGTTTAAGCAATCAAGAATCGCCAAATATGGGATGTTGTGTGTGAGGTTAAATTAATCAAGTTTAAGTGAGGCTTACATCTGCTCTGCTACCTATAATCACATCACGTTGAAATTGAACTTACCGTAATTGCCATGAAAACCCCAAGGCCAAATGCCATTGCCTTGAAAAGTCCATCTTCTGGTTGTGTACAAGCTCCAACCGCGAAGAAGTTCAAAATAAAGTTTCCTATAATCAAAAAAAAAGTACGATTTTAATGCTGTCATCACAAATTGAGGTTTTCGGAAAAGAAAAACATTACAGAAAACTAAATTATAATAATTATAACACATTTATGTAATTATGAGTTTTTAATATGAAATTAAAATTAAAAAATAATTTATACATGCAAAATTATTTTGATGATTACGCGTGTATAGCTATTATTAATTTTTTTCTTTTATTTTACGAGAGTTTATTTTTAAGGTGCAATAATATTGTCAATATTTCTTTTATTTTTTTTAAAGAAAAACGAAATGACTTTTGGAAGCTCCCTGGAGCCCACATCGCTGAGTTCAAAAATTTATTTGACATTCATGTACATACATACGGATACTATATTCAAATTGTAAGCTATCTATCCACGTATTTTTAGAAACTAAATAAATATTTACCTAAGAATTCTCCAATTAACGCTTGCCATAGCCGTTCATCCTTTGACTTGAGTTCATTAACTCCAAGTTTATATTCAAATCCAGCCATATTTTTTTATTTTTTTTTCGGTATTCTGCAATTAAAAAAGACAAAAAAATATAAGTTTTCGCGAAGGCTTTTTTTAATATGTATACTCAGTTACAAAATTCTTATATTCTTAGATTAAAAGATAAAATTTATTTTTGTTCAATTCAAAGATAAAGAGGATATCAAATTATCAATCCTATTTAAAATGAGTTTAGTACAATTATTACACTCTCACTCACTCAGGTTTTATGTGTTTGAAACTTAAATAGCGTAGGTGTGTTGCCGCAAGTAAACATTTATTATGAGGGGACTGATATCTTGTCATTTCACTTAACCATATGACCATAAAGATACTCTACATATGTACATTCATACATACATCTAACTGATGTTAAATGTTGATATAATGTAGACATAGGCACCTATTGCTATATGGAACAATTTAAGGTGTGTGTGATTATTTCGCTGTTTCTTTGAGTTTAATTTTTAAAGGTTTTTAAATGAACGACTGTTAAATACTGTTTTATGATTAATACATTTATTTATATGCCAAACATAAAAAGAAAACAGAGCAATCAACACATTAAGTTCTTTTAAAATTATGTCATTCGGCTAAAAAATTTTACCCACTCATGTCTTAACTTTGGAATAAGTATAATAATAGTATGACATTAAATCAAGACCAAGGCCATCCAAAGCCACTTCAAGTTTATTTAACGTCATCTTTATAATTTAAATTTTATTCCTTTCTCAAAACCCCAATTGAAGTTAACTCATTTTTAATTAAACAAAAATTGCTTATTAGGTATCTATGAATATACAAAGCGGTAATCTTTTCAACCCACAACTAGGTATATCGCCTGGATAAAACAATAATGTGAATGGAAAATTAATTAAAATAGTTTAACCATATTTTTGTATTTCATTTGTGTCGCGGCATCAAAAGATTTCCAATTACCAGACTCTTCTGGATATTTCGCTTTAATGATTGTTTTGATTGACTTGCAAAGATCTTCGAAATTTTAAGCGGGATGTTGCAAATATTAATTCATTTAATTGTTTTCGTTTTTTTTTTTACTATAAAGGCGAATGAAATCCAAAATCGCTGAAACAATATTTTGGAAGCTTTTTTTTATATAATATAAAATAAAAAATAAATTAAGTGGCGCGGCACACAAGAGGTCGTCAACTCTCTGAATGCCAAAATTAAGTTTCTGACATTTGATATACTTTATATTTTTCTTAATTTTTGATAATTTTTTCTTAATTTTTCTTATATTTTCGAACATTTGGTAGGTATACCTAATATTTATGTACCTCATATAATTTTGTATAAATATAGCAACCTGTATTCAAAGTTTATATACTTAAATGGAAAGTTCCATTTTATTAGTTATTATTTATACGAATAGTTTGGTAGTTTATTCAATTGAAAACTCGACCAATTGTATTTATTAAGATCCTATGAGAGGAAGGATGTCTAACCGTGTCTTTCTCTTAAACAGCTGAGCTGGAGTTTTGTTGCCACTTAGCTATGTATGTAACCTATGTATCTTGAAATATTTTCAAAAACAATACCGTATTATGCACATTCATTTTAACAATTCTATTGATGACAACTTTATTTGTTTTTAGAGATTTCGTTTCGAGAACAAAGACGTATAAAAAATAAAAAAAAAAATTGTTAATTAAACAAAGAACACGAGATCTTTATTGTTAGCGGAGTATCAACAGTGCATTGTATTGTACTATATTTAAATATATGCATACATATTTTTTTATATACATAAGCATAAGTAGATCGGAAATTACTATAATACCTAAGTACAATAAAGAAATCCAGACATAAAAGGTGGTATAAAGAAGTAATGACCGAGGGGATCCCTCAATATCTGAAAGCGGGATGGAAGGCAGACAGAACAAAAAGAATAGCGAGAGTCAGGCTAGGGAATGAGGTGAGAGAAACATGGTACTGGAAACAAGAAGAAGGGAGAATGTGCAGAGTGTGTGAAGGTGAGCAAGAGACGTGGGGTGGGAACATGTAATAGAAAGATGAAGGTCAGGCGTTGATGAAGAAAGATGGATAGGGGAAAAAATGATGGATATAATGGACGATGGAGGGAGGGGGGAAGAGTGGATAAAGGCACTAGAAGTTGTGAGAAGGACTAAAAAGAGATGGATGGGAAGAGAGGAGAGTGTGGTGTTAGACTTGTAACCCTTAGGGGAAACAATACAATACAATACAATACAAGGTACAATAAGGAAAAAATGCATTGCTGAAAAAAATATTGAACAATCATAATATTTCTGTCTGATCCCTGGGAATTTATTATTTCAATATCCTTATATATAGAGAAAGATATTTATGTTTATAGGTATATTTAAACAGAAAAGCCACAGGAAATAAATAAACAAAATAGCCCATCAAAAATGTAAAAAAATGCTAATCTGCGAAAAAAATCCAAGTCAAGATATTTAATTGCTTTTATATTTACTTTAAACTTTAATAACTTTTTCTGCCCACACTGATTTTGCAATGGACTTTTATATACAATATTTTGTATGCAAAAGTAAAGACAATAAATTGCATTCGAAATTCTTCACTTGGATTTAATTCGCAGTAAAAGTACATTTTACCTGTCTTAAATGTGTCTACATACATAATGCACAAACCAAAGTAGGTATAGGGCTACTGTTTAATATTAAGTTTTTTATCTGAAATAATTAACTACCTAACAACACACCAGCTACTGTTAGTTAAAACGAAATTGACGTGACGGCAGACATTCTTTTACGTAAATCTAAAAGTTTCGGAACGTGCTTGTAATTGCAAATTTTGTATGTCGGCTGCTGTCGGCGTGCGTCGCATCGGTCATTGATTTTTCATTCGTCATATAAATTATTTTGTAACAACTTGTTAAATGTGTTATTGTACATTGTAAAGTAAAGTCGTAAAAATATTGTTAACACCCTTTTCCAGTTGGTTAAGAAAACAAAGAAAATAGCATCAAATTAGAAATACTTATGATTCATCCCACAACAAGAAAAAAAAACATTTAAAACTTAAAAAAAAAATATAAAAAACTACAAAGCATAAAATCAGGGTTTAAACATCAAAAACCAGTTTTTTATGGATCTATAGGTATTCTTTTAAAAATTCATCATCGAATGTAACCCCTGAAACAATTCTGACATCATTAAAAGTACTATAGTTAATCATTCTCATGTCAGCATCAACAACATATACACAAATAAATTACTGGGTAAACATATCCAATGTTCGTGTAGACCACATTTTCAAGATCAACACAATTCTCAAGATCAACACATTTCTCAACAAGAGTAAACCGCTTGCCGGCCAGCCACCGGCAAACCGGCATATTTAGCCGAATAAATTACTAGTTCTCGATAATATGTAGTGTGACCATCCAGCAATGCAATTTTAATATTCCAAACTTGAAAATTTGTTGGTTTAAAATATTATGATATTATTTTGATATTTGTTTTTGCACAACCGATTAAATTATTTTATAATTGGGTTATTCATCTATTAACAATCAACAGATATCAACTTTCTTATCTTGAAATACAAAAATTAAAATACAAACAATATTTTCAGAAAATTAAGTTAATACCTACAAAATTTAATAGAATCGCATACCTACTCGTAAATAGATATTTATCTATTAGAGCTTTTTTTTGAAATGTTTGAATATCTTTTGTCCTTGTGTTTTATGTAAAAAATTATTGAAATTGGTAAACGTTAAAACGTGCTACCCAGCAGGTGAAATTTCCCATTCAAAACACACACATAGTTTTAAAGAAGTCTCAAACGTCTGTAAATGTGTACCTATATGTACGTAAAAGTTTATGCAAAATATTTAAGCTTGAAAAATTATTTAGGTCAATACTACATATAACGACAAACATATACATATAACACAAACATTTTTTTTTGATAAACAATATTTAATTATTTAATATGTAATAATAACAATAAAAATTGTTCTAATTGAGCTTATCCGGAGTTCTGCATTAAAAATAAATGAATTCATAAGCTCAATTGTTCGCATTTCTATTAACAGCTTATGAATTAATTTGTTTTTGATTCATAATTGAAAAAGAACTCGTGAGTTAAATTCTATCTAATTCGCAAATTCGAATTTCAACTAATGTGTAAGTCTACAAAAAGAATGTGAATTAAATATTTTTTTAATTCCCAATTCCATTATTGACTTAATGTGTATTTAACGAAAAAAAAATTATATTTTTTAGCGAAAAAGGTATTTTACATTTATATAATAGTTCATCATTATATATTTCAGTGCTTCGATAAGGCCAGAGAATTTTCGTCGCTTAACTTAACCGCGGAGGAAAACTGTGTTACCGACAGGAATTACATACTTCTTATGGTTAGTTTTTATGGAAACTCGATTTTTTTGTTTTCTTTTTTCAGAAAAGTAGCGTTATGGCTATATGAGCCCAATCAAATGATTCACTGATGTAGAATCTAGAAATTTATGCATTTTCAACACTTTATAACACTTATCATAAAGAATAAATATTATAGGAATTGAGATGAATTTTACTTGTTCCAAAGAGCAGTTATTATTGACTATGGTTTCATTATAAACAAATTCGATTTTGTAATCAAATCATTCTGGATATGTTCAATAAAAAGTGGTGTTCATCATACACTGCCTTATATGTATATCGATCTGTGCTTATGTGGAAGTACATGCTTTCCAGTCTAGTCCAGTCCAGTCTTGTATTTTATTTTATTTTGCTCTAAAATAGATCTTACAAAAAACCTTCAACATAAAATACTTAAAATAATATAGAGTGGCCACACTCATAACATAACTATTAACTAATCATCTACTATATAGGTTTTCATAGCGCTTTGCTTCTATATGCATATCTATTCTATATATATAGCTTAGAAAATATCATATACAATTGGTTGTGTAAATGTCTAAATTTAAAAAAAGAATGAACACAACTCGAAGGCCATATAGCCTCAAGGCCACAAAATATAAAGAGATCACTGAATTCTCAACCTCAATTGTTTTGGAGCATCCATCATGATTGAGTGACAAAATTTAAAATAAGATACAGGAATGTGGGTGTGAGCAAGAAAACAAAGAATCTTAATTAAAATATAAAAATGTTTAGCTTTCATGGATTCTTTAGATCTATTTTTTACTCTATAATTATTTTCATGGTTTTAGAATGCGCCTGTGTGGGAATAATTTCTGATTTTTGATTGTAGCACAATGTTTACATTAATGTGGTATTAATCACATTCGGTGAGCTGAGTTAAGTCAAAATTTGTGAAGAAATACTGCGTTGAGGAGTTGGTTTGATAGATATAATGCGTTATGGTCTGTTTTATTTGCATGTTTGTATCAAAATATTGTATTAGAGCGGTATTATTTAATTCAAATTGTTAATGTACTAAAATAAATACGTTAATGCCATTCATTTATCTGTAATCTCAGTACCATTTCAACTCAACTTCAGATGTACTCAATTTAAGTGACGTAAAACCTGTGACGAAAATCCGACCCTAATCCAACTCGAGCTCTCGATCTGCATAGTGCATGAACGTAATTTTTATTTATTAAGTACTCAGGGTTTGGTAATTTATTTACACTTTGTTTAAAAAGTGCATTTTATGAATGAAATTATACGAAAGATTATTGTAAGCAGTCATTTACTAGGTGGTAATTCAATCTGAATTACATGACATGACACTGCACTGATTTAGAAAGATAATGGATGAATATTCCAACTTGAACAGAAATGACAAATTACTTTGCTAATAATTATAATCTACTGTATATAGTCAGGTTGTTATTTTAAATAGATATAGTCAAGTGGAAACTTAATAATTCCATAATATGGGTAACTTGAACATTAAAAGGGAACTTAAATAAATATTCACATTTAAAATCAATAAATCAAATCGAAAAGGTAATAGAAGCCGCTTCAATATTGGGTGTGTTCCGCTAAAATTAAGATTTTATATGGTTTCAGGTATCTTTAAGTAAGTATTGTAATAGACCAGCTATTTTGAATTACGTGACTTTTAAATATAGAAATTTGATTTTGAGTAGGATTCAATGTTTTGATTTTGCTACTTTTTGTTTTCCTCTACATCCATATAATAAATTGAAAATACTCAGGGTATTATCTCTAATGTGACCCCTCGAGTGGAGAAGGCTACAAAGTCGTAATGAATCGTAGCTGTATTTATACGACCCTTTAACAAGACGATGCTTATGCAGAAGGTCTAAACTCTAAACGATACTAACGTGTGTCTTTTTTTTTGACGTTCAAAATTCTCTGCCAGGGTCTGAGTTAGATATAATTTTTTTACAGAAGTGCATTGCGCCTCCCTGTCAAATAACTAGGTAAGTCATATATTTGCTATAGATATGAAATGTACTTCAGATGGATTGCACATTCAGATGTATGTGTTGACGACTTATGTTTTGGTTCATACAATTATTCCCAAAATTGATTTTTTTGGCTTTTCACCTTACCTACTATTATTACTCACTAAATCCGTGACCTGGGACTGAATTCCATTTCTTTCATAAGACTTATAACAGCTTTCGACTGTGAGGAACTTTAACCGAAAATTTGTGGCCCTAAACGTGATTCTAGAAACGCTTTAACCACAAACTGTATGGTATGCTATATCTACCTTGAATCAGATAAAAAAAAATCTCGGTGGAATCCAGGACGGTCACCTAGCTCGTAAAAGCGAAACGGAACCTACATGGGAAAACATTTATAGCAAATTTAAGGTAGACTTTACGCTGAAGCTAAAAGTATGTTGTAGACGAGGGTGCCCAAAACGTAACTGGATGACGTAATGATAAAAGTATTAAATTAGTTTTATTCTTTGCGACGATCGACGAAGCGCATTTAAATAATAAGAAGAAAAAAACAATCAGTATGTATATAAGAATTTCGTTTTGATTAAAACAACATGCAGTATAACAACGCATTATACATTTTTTTTGTTTTCTGTTGTTTTTGTTTTCATTTTTGTTTCTTAATTTTTATTTTACTTTTTTGGTGATGACACTCAATAAATTTAGGCAAATTGTTTACAGAAACTGATAACTTTAACAAATTGGAGAGAATTCAAATTTATAAAATCGGGCAAGTACGAGTAGGTATACGTGTTTGTATGTATATGTATAATGTTATTTTGTTCCAATCCAATTTATCAGAATGAAATACGTTTGATTAAATTATTTTTAAAGCCTTGGTTGGGCAATGTTTTAAAAATACAAAATGATTTATTTTTTCTTAAACAAGATCACATCAAATGACTTTTATGATTTATCAATATATTAATTTGTCACTTTGGGAATACAAAATAAATTTTGTTCGTTTATATTAGACCTAAATACATTATATGACCTAAATTTAATAAAGTAATCATATCAATTTTAATTAATTATTCAATTCTCCAAATTGTTGTATTTTGGTGGATATATTATTCCTAAATATTTTAAAAGTGAATTCGAATCCTTTTGTCGAATTAGGAAAGAGTGGCCGACGCTCTCAAGTCGTTAAGTGATGATGCATAAACCAAAATTATTGTTTGTTGAAAAAAATCAAAGAACAATAATGCATCACTAACTTTGGACTAAAAAATTAATAAGTTTTAAATTTAAATCAAAAATTAAAAGCAAACGTAAAGTAAAAGGAATCAATTAAGAGAAAACACGTCATGAAGCCATAACTAACCAAATTAAGTGAATGATAGTTTACGTTACATGAATAGCCAATTTATTTAGCTCCAAATCTTTTTTTAAGCCAAGACAGGATTCCGCTCGATTCTAATCCGTTGTTAAAAAATAATTTGAGAAAATATTATTTATAATAAAAATGGTGAATAAGAAAACGATATTTTATACTGCTTAGAAATTTTTCTTAAGGCTAAAGAAATTTAGAAAAAGGCCATAAAAATTGGGAAAAATGCATATTTCGTGATGTTTTTATTTAAATTAAAATTAATAGACGCTTCAATTGTGCTTAAAAAGGATTTATACTTTCAGAGATAAAGCGCCTAAAAGTTCTGAAAACAACTTTTTATATCTCTTACTCTTAACATTAAGTTAATAAAAAACGTTTTGCCTATACAACAAAATAGTGATAATTAAATTTTCTATAATAAAGTTTAGGTTTTCAAAGAATGTCGGCTGAAGCATAGTTTTTTTCTGTATTTTCTTGTTATGTCAATTTTTTAAAATTCAGATGTCTTGAAATAAATTTTAATATTTTTTTCACATTTGCATTATTTATGTATACATGTATTGTTATTGAAACAAAAAAGAAGTCAAATACAAAATAGAACAGAATTATTTAGTTTCTAAGATCGAAATTTAAAAGATCTCCGCATGAAAGATCGAACACGATTTATTTGAAAATAGCTTTATTTTTGATGTAAATTTGATTGCCTAAATAAATGATACAAAATTATAAAAAAAAGAGATAGAGATATTTTGCCTTCTGGCTGAGAAATTATTTTCAGGTTTCAGCTCTTCGTCCATCAAAACGACGAACAAAAAGTTGTGAGATCAGAAACGTGAATTTGATAATATATAATATGTAGGTGTATTTTTAAAATATGGAAATTAAGTTTTTTCGATTTTGTTTTGATACTATTAACTTCGAAGCTATATATTGTATTGCTTTATTTTTACACTAAACATGTCAAAAAATATATGAAAACGGTGCAGGTTTGAGTAGGTACCTAATAAAGATTTAAAAAATTTTATCACAAGCATACAACAAGAAATTAAATTTTATTGACCTTGAAAAGAAACTTCTTAATACGTATGGTTCCTTCACTCGATTTAAATAAAAATAAATTACAGTCACTTTATTTTTTTTCCACACTATACTCAAAAACCATACGCCAAAAAATTATCCATCAGCTAATCAGATTAAATCACGGACACTGTCAAGATCACTTTTCAAGTATGTTTTTTTTTCAAACTAGTGTTAATTAAATGTATTTAACAAGTTTAAAATTAATTAATCCTCAGTTTTTATACATAATTAAAAAAAAACACACAATATACTTAGATTTTATAATTATTTTAATTATCTTCATTAAAATATATATTCTACAGTAAAATTTAAGGAGAAAATACTGATCATACCTAATCTGAGGAGCAGACAAAATCAATATTTCCAAGCTTTAATAAAGGCTTACACTTCCAATCACTCTTGTCCCGCTTTGTAACAGTAAATTCACAAGAAATCAAAAATCAAACACAAATTCTACACAAAAAAAATACTTTTTAAATATTAAATGCGAAGCACAGTTTTTTTTAGCGTGCGATCACGACAAATTAACAATAAGCAATGAACCTTACAAAAGCAAAAGCAGCCAAAGCCATTCGGACTCAGAGATCGGAGTACAGAACACAGAACAGATATCTACAGAATTTTTGTTTTGGTATTATTCGGAGCGACCGAAATGAAATTACGCGAAGCTCCCGAGAAGACTGATGAAGTGATTACTGTTTAAAGCTGAATAGGTGTATAGCGAGGTTCACGTTCGATACCTGAAGACGATTATTGTTACCTACTTACACACCAAACTTGTACTTGAATTGATATCAGCCCCACAAAGTTCTGATAGCACATCAAACTTGTGCCAATTTAAATTGTTTTTTTTTAAAGCTTTATTTTGTTTTTAAATCCTTAGTTGGAAGCATAGCCAAATACATACCTAGAATTCGGTTGAGAACACATTCATATAAAGAAGGTTACATATATGTATGTAGTAAAACAATATATTATTTAGTCACAAATGGAATAATGCTGCAGATTTATTTTGGTGATGCTGATTGCTGATGATGTTATTGTGGTTTTGATTTTGATTAATTATTTTGTCGACATGAATTTAATAAAGTGTGTAGTTATAAAACGCATACTATAAGAATGCCAAAATATTCCACTAAAATGTATAAATTAACAGCGTATAGGAAAGCAAAAAAGTAATACAAACCTTTTTTGACTGTCGATAATAAAATAATGGTGCAGCCGCAGCGCATATGAAATGACAGATGAAACCGGATCTGGGGATTGGGATGGTTTTGTTTAAGCGCACACTGAATTTATTAGGCAGGTGGTAATTAATCATGGAAAAAATATAAAATCTTTTATTTTATTTATATCTGTGCTAGTTGGTAGAAACATGATAGCTTCAAAAATAAATTGCGTCTTCACGTCCACTCCAATGTACATCGAGCTATAGAGCTTAAACGATTGGGTGGAGATATTCGTTTCAAATTTGGTACATTATATACATGGCATGCTTTTTATCAGTCTGAGTATAGAAAAAGTCCACCCATTTAAAATAAAAAAATTCTCATCTTTCCTAAAATCTTTCTTTTAGTAGAGTAAAGTCGGGTAATGTGGACCAATCGGCTAATATGGACCACCAGTTGTTCTCGCCTCACACAAATGCAATCGAGGTGACGATTGGTTGTGATTGTGCGCGACCTGTTTAAACTTACCTCTGTGTAGTTTGAGCAGTCAGGAGGGGCGCATCGCGAAGTTGTCCGGATTTAAAAAAATCCAAGGTATTGATAATTTTTTTTTTCGTAAGTGTTTCTCCTTTTTTCTATAGTTACATATATCTTTTGTATCCTTTTCTTTTTTAAATATAAGAAGTGAATATGTGGTTTAAGGTTTTTATTAAAAAAACTATAGTAAAGAGTCTCGTTTCGTTGTTTAATAGCTTTTTTTCCAAAAAGTATGTTGCGGGTAATATGGACCACGGTAAAAGAGGCTAATATGGGCTAGTGGTCCATATTACCCGCCATTTTATTATAAGAAGTTTAAAATAGCATTTTTCCCCCCAAAGGGGGATAAGAACAAGAAAAAACTGCAGAAGATGTTAACAGAAGGCTCATCAAGCCCGGAGATTGACCAAATAAGCTAAGTCGGACGTCGAAAATTGTCCACCGCATTCCGTCACCGCCGATGATAAAAAAGATGCTGAATGTATGTACTGTTGTACACCCGACCCGGCGAAATATGGATATAATGCGTTTCTTGCCACATTTGGAGCCATGAACTCTGTGCAGGGTGTGAAAAACCACTGTTTATTTGTGAATTTTGCTCCTCATAAGGGAATCTTATGTTCCTTCTAGTGTTGGACCAGGTGGTCCATATTACCCTCCACTTTTTTTTTGTCACGTTTTCGAGTTACTTAAGTTTTTATTTTTTGTTAATTTTTTTATAAAGTGAATTAATATTTTTGTTGCTACTTTTTTAATAAGAATGAACTGATATTTTGCAATAAATACCTTTCAAAAAACTTGCACCGTTTGTGTTTTATTAGCAAAAATATGATTGGTGGTCCATATTACCCGACTTTACTCTACCTCTGTCTAAGAATTGTAAACAATTGTTTTATTGAGGGTATGTTATTGAGGTTCCACTATAAGTCAAAGTAAGTGAAAAAAGCTTCTTTATACTTGAGTACTAAATAAATTGTTATACATATAGGACTTTTTTAATATTTTTTAAATTAAGAAAATATATATTTACCTTTATTCTCAAATACCTTTTCTTTATTAAGGGCACTGAAATCATTTAAACTTTGTTTCATGTTTAACGAATTTCCTATTAAGGAATTTAAAATTGAATTTCTGATTTCAAATCGCAGTGATAAAAAGCATATCAAAACTTGGGATGAAAAATATGATTAGGAAAGCTTAAAGCTTATTATCCTATGTTTTTAATGAATTTATGAATTTTTCTTTATTACATAAAAACTTTTTTTCTTTTATCCGTTGTTAATATAAAAAATTAGATAGAAGAAATTTGAATTTGGCATAGCATAACATAATTAAAGTTTTGTTTTAAATATTTGTTTAAATAACATAACCTATACGCCCCTGACATAGTGGTTTGTGATTTCCGTTTTATTTCTTTTATTTTTATTTTTGCTTTGATTGTCTTTTCTGATATGCAATTAATTCCTCGCAGTTAGTAGGATGTTTGCGGCTTTTTTAATTTAAATATACATGTTTTGTCTTTATTTGTCGTTATATGAACGAGACGGTTTTTATAACTTATAATTTTTGTTTAGGTTCTTGTATTTCTTTATCTTTATGAGATTAAGGGCCATTTTCACGATGGACACTTAAAAAAATGATCTACATATATGGATCTATATATCTACATACCTACATAAAATAAAATTTTAAAAGTATTACTACCTACTACCCATAATTTGTAAATTTTAAAAGTCTAACTAGCCATTACATTTGTTAAATGTATTTAAAACATCTTATTTTGAAATATTTTTAACCAAAAATAAAAATAATTTCCCATTTTAAATTTATATATTTCTTCAAGTCAATACTTTGCAGATGAAAAATTAATTGCATTTTGGGATATAGAGAGTTCTTGAACTTCTGACATGAATTTTTTACAACATAAAAATCTTTCACTTCTCTGAACTCTTTTATTAAAGAACAATTATTATAAATACCTATTTGATTTATTTAAAAAAAATAAATACTCTTTTCCACGTTTATCGTCACATCAGCTTCACGCATACAATTCCTTATTGATATTCATGACATATGTGTTTTCAAAATCTGAAGAACCAACCATCAAGATGGACTGAAAGCTGAAATAATTTTCTCCATTCACTGACTACTGAGCTGCTTTACCCAATTTATGTTTGTTAATGATATGTAGGTATGGCTATATAAAAAATTTATTTTTATAAAAACCACCTACCGATATTGTATTTGCTTAAATTCATAATTAAATCAGACGTTTTTTTTTTTAGCTCAAAATTGAGGGTTTTTTAAAAATTTAAATGAAGTTTCATATGTTTTCTTAAAATTTCATCAAATTACATGCATTTTTTGTACATCAAATACTAAAAATTTCGATCCACTTGAACTATAACAGTAATAAATTCGACCCAGAAGGGCATTTCATTTTACATTTTTTTTAAATCACATCATTCCACTGCGTAGATGAAACCAATTTTATCTCTTCCTTTTTTGTATCGCATTCAATATAATAAACAAATTTGCCAAAAATATTTATTTTATAAAAATAAGCCAAAGTTTTTCTCTTCGTAAATATTTTTATTGACGCATTGACTAGAAAGTAAAAAAAAAAAACCTCGAAATGTATAGTGTAGGTAGCATATACATATGTAGATTCGCAAAATCAGTAATAATATTTACCACATTAAGAATGACAATGACAGTTATCATGATCATTTACTTTTTTTCTGACTAGGTATACTATATAAATGGCTGAATAATGAATATCTGTTAATGCAGGTAATCTAATCGTTTTCCATTAATATGCAAGTGAATCACATATGAAATAAATTAACTATATAAAATACCTCAGAAAAAAATGTGATTGATGTCATTATAAAAATTTCCATTAAGTAGGTTGCGGGCGGAAATAGCAATATTTCTTTTATGTAATTTAATAAAAACATTCCTTTGATTGAAAGAGGTCATTATGGAAAAATTATAGTTTGAATTCCATTTTAATCATTCAAATAATATGCTAAGATTGAATCACTGCATAGTTTTAGGAAATATTACCTATACAGTACAGTCCAAGCAAATTACAACAAAATATTGTATTTGGTAACTAATAATGTTAACAATATAATATAAAATTCATTTAGAATTTTATTTCGGTGGCTAAATCAACTGTAGCTGCAAAAAATGAAATTTTATAAAAAACCTAGTTTCAAAAAAAAAAAAAAAAAAAAAACATTAAAAATCAAAGCAGTATTTCTGGATTCTAATTTATAACTATAAAGCCTTTGTAGTTAAATTTCACTCTAAAATTTATGGAAAATAACAAATCAGTTTGTTTTTACAAAAATAAATATTATCATGATTTAAATGAATTTGATTTAAATCTAAAACTAGGTTGACTAGCTTAAATCAGATCATTTGATAAATTCAAGTTTTTTTTTGTTTCACATTGTCTTTATTTGCATACAGTTTTGAGTTCGATTCCGTCAAAATCATTCTATTCTCTTAAAGCGGTCTCAACTTAAGGAAAGACGTATTCGACGTGTGAAACTGAAGGTGATATTATTTTATCTATAACACTAACTATACCCTACTACTGTTTTGCGTTCTGAAAAGCAAAACAAAAATTACCGATGCAAATCAGGTATGTATTTGTATAGTTTTAATGGCTTGTAGCTGAAATGCAAAGAAAATTCGCTGCCTGGTAAATATTAATATTCAAAACACGCAAAAAGGCGTGCTGATTTCAATATATATACAACCGCAAAAAAAAGTGTTTTGAATGATAGAAAATTATTTGCGGCACATTGCGGATTTTCTTATATTTAAATGCAGTTTTGTCAACAAAAAACATTAAAGATAATAAAAAAAGACTTCTTCAATTCTGATGTGTTAACAACGTTAACATGGAATTTTAATGATATTTGTTTGACATGTAATGTATCCTGCAAAGGGAGATTTATACGCAGTGACTTGTCTGGTTAAAAAAAAAACAAACAGAAATAAAATATAAAAACGTTACTAAAATGTATGATTGATTTGAGGTGGAAATTCCAATTAGGTGGAGTTTTATCAGATCATTAAGGAAGGTGCTATAGGTGCAGCATCATTATTACTTTATTTGGTCTTTCCATCAAGCTACGAACAACTTTTTTTGCAATGCTTCATTAATCATCTCCATCTGATTAATGTTTTTTAATACGTTGATTGAATTCTAAAAATAATATGTTTGTTTATTTGGTTAGGAAGTTTTTCCTTATTCGCTTTAAGGCTTTTTGTTTTAAAAATATTTTTAAAATTAAGAAAAATTGCATATTAATAATGTTATTTAAAAAGAAAAACGAAAATCGACACCGAATCGTTTTTATTAAGTGTTTTTTTTTTTATAAATAAGTTATAAACCTAATACGTATTTAATTTTCAAATAAAATTATTTACTATCGGGTTTTCGAATAGGGACTTGACAACTTTGAATTTAATTTGTGAACGCACCCTTTCACTAATCATCGAACTGTCATTTTCAATTTATTCAGTAAACTCAACATTTTCATCATAGCCTTATATATTAGCATTGTAATTTACTTACCTGTTAATAAAGATATAAATAAATAAATAATAATCATGGACCATTTGAAGCGACGCACGTACGTTCTCCGATTGGACTCTGGAGAAGATGCGCCAAGATGATGAATTTCATCGCAAAATCATCTTCAGTGACGAATCTCATTTTTGGCTCAATGGGTTCGTCAATAAGCAAATATGCGTTATTGGTCGGGTGAAAATCCACATTTGCTTCATGAATCACCACTACATCCACAAAAAATAACTATTTGGTGCGGTTTGCATGCCGACGGCGTTATTAGGCCATATTTTTTCGTCGACGATAACGATCGGCACGTTACTGTGAATGGCCAGCGCAGCGTTATCGCGCCATGATTACCGATGTTTTTGGCACGTACATCAAACAACAGGCTTAAATGAAAATAAATAAACAACCTACTTTCAAAACACATATAAAATTGATAATATAATATTCATAATATTGTAGTACCTACTTCTATTCTACTTATTTATTAAACTGTCCAAAGGGAAAGATCATTTTTACCAAACTTTTTTCCTTTTCTTCAATTCACAGCCTGTTGAACTATTGAAAGGTCCTGAACCTACCTCCTTCCTATTCATTAGGAAATCTTAAGTACCGTATAATCAATTACTTATACTCATTAAGTGATTACTGTCAAGATGTGCTAACACCAAGTTGAAAAGTTGAACAAGACTTAGAAAAAGAGCTGGATTTATTGCTTTTATAATGTGCGCCGCACTTAAGGGATGGTTAGTATTACCCTTAAAATGATGAAACGCAGTATTAGCATTAGACAAAAAAAATAATGGGTTTGCTTCTTGAACTTGCACATTAATTTCAAAGTTCTGAATATTTAAATGAGAGGGAATTCTTATGGCAGATAATACCAAACAAATCTTTTTTAGTAAAGTTGCTCCAGATTTTTCTTCAAATTCGCAATAATTATTTTGAACTAAAATCATTAATCAACATCGAAACAAGTTAAAGGCCAATTTAGTTCAGACGTTAAAAAAATTAAACAAAAGATTTTTAGAAAATGTTTGCGAAATAATAAATTTTTGCTCGCTTAAATAGCAAATATTAAAAAAAACACAGTAAGTACTTGTACCAATGGAATATAGCAATGACTACAATAGTCATTTTAAAGTGCGCAACCACAAAACAAAAAAAAAACATGAAAGTAAGTAAACTAAGTGTACCCGTTAAAATAATAATACCCTCTGGCCAAATCAAATTGGATACCTACAACCTACAACACGGTAGTTATAATTTCACCACCTTCTTGTTCATATATGGCTATTATTTGCAGTAGGTGTTCAAATATCAGCCTCCTTTTTTAAGCCATGCAAATCTAATGAATAAATTCCCATCATTCAAGTTATCCAATTTGTCCAAATTTTGAAAAGCTTGTTGACCTTGAACAAAAGAGTCAAGATTATGAAGCTTTTTTTACCAAAGTATTCAATCAGAGGTGGACTAGACAACTATATTGAGTTCCAAATATATTAGCGCCCTCACAGGTGATCCAACTATATTGGAAACCAAGTTTGTAACCGTTATCAAAATCAATAGAAAGCTTCATTCATTTATTAAAGACAAACTGTAAGAAATTTCATACTTTGACAAAATTGGTCTTAAATTGTATAAAATTTTATTTTATTTTCATTTCTCTTTTTGGAGAACATATTTTGTGGTATTTTATTTAACTAGTGGAATTGCTTTTAAATGAATTCATCACCCACTATAGTTTGAAACCAGCAATACAAAAAAGTCAACTCGGTGCGGGGGAACCAAAAGCAGGTCAATTTAATTTATCGTTTATGTTGCAACTTTAAGGTTTTGTCATTGAAATGTAAACAAAGTTCAAGTTTAAAAATATTGAAAAAAAATTGTTTAAGCCCTTTTTCACGCTTTAAGGATCAATACAAAATTTAACATTAAATTGATTCTGAGCTGACACAGGATTGAGAGAATTTTTGTGTGAAAAAAATATTTAACACGTTTGTCCGCTATTATAATTGATTTCAACGATATGAATTTTTTTTAGTCATTTATAGGTCATTAACGTTATATTTATTTAACCTTAGCCTTAAATAAAAAAAACTTTCTGAAGCAATGTCAAAACGGGTCTAATTTACCAGCCCAAAAGTAACTTTAAAGAGACCTATAGGTAGTTTTCCTATTTACTTTGTTAACCTATAATCCGGCACCGTTAAATAATTTATCTTATTTATCAAGTTAGTGTTTTTGCTTTCTTTATTAACTTGTTATAATTTGAATGATTGATACATCATATTTCATTTTTTTTTTGTAAAATGAAATGATTTTAATAAGTAAGTAGGTGTTTAATGAAAAGTTAGGGGTTATGTGAGAGATTTTCTTAAAAACAAAAACTCTAAAATAAAAATAAGAATAGTAGATAGTGTTAGCCTTGACATCCTTTTATTCTATAACTGGAAAAATTGCCGCATGAAATAAAAAGCTAAACATTGTTAGATTTTCTACAAGAAAGGACGGCAATTTAATTAATTATTTACACACCTCATTATTATCTACTGTCCTATATAGTATTGTCACCATTTTAAGGAAAGGTTTTTGGTTTGTATGTTGTCCGGAGCGATGTTGTTTTAAGATAAGATTCCTTAAGCTATTCCATAAGCAATGATACAAGCTTTGGTCATTGTTGAAGAAGAGCTAATTCACGAAGATTAATTGTTTGATTTAATGTTTAATCTCAGTCGCGTGCTAGGGTTTTGGAGGCGTAGACTTGTTATTATTACACAGTAAACGCTAAAATAGCTATAAACAATAAACATGTTTTCATAGGATTTGGAATAAATTAAAGCCTCATATAGGTAAGATTTGATCAAGGTTAAAATTCATTTAGTTTATTAAGCTTAAGGGTTACGAAAATTTGTAAATAAATGTATTTAGTGCGGAAATCGTAAGCTATTAACTTTGAAAAACTTCAAAAACCGCAACCACTAACGATATGCTCAATTGCGGAAACGCCGTTGTCCAAAAAAAAAGTTTTGGGGGGGTTGAAATTAAGTAAAATCACTTTGGATAAAAAAAAAATTTTCATCGTGTGATACCTCGATGAAAACAACGGTTGCAACACCCCACGAGTATGCTATTTTAAGATTGCTATTAGGGCAGTTAGATAAACCGCAATTTAGCTTTGGAATATATAGTACCTTCTAAAGTGGAGAAAAGGAGTCTCATACTAACCCATTTTAAATGAGTTATAAACTCTTCATATTCTTTATTGAGTAGTAAAGTTGCATTGTCATTTCTTCCATTTCTTTTTGGAAGACTGCAATTAAAGGAGTTTTAACTCATTTACTAATTGGTTAGTATATAGGAACATAAGACACGAATATTTGTTAAATTGAACCTATGTAATTCCTCACATTAGAAGGGACTGTCAATATCAGGATTGTAGTCCGTGGCGAGTTTGACTCCCAGCCTATATGTATATGTCACCTTAAAACAGAAGTGTTTTTCACGGGTTCTTATACGAGGAATTGATAAAATTTTCCAAGAGTAAAAAAGTGCTTCTTAGCTTGGCCGTTCAGATTCGGATAAAAATTGTAGGTCCCCTTCATTCCTGCCAATATCATGTACACAGGAATTGTTGAAAGTTGTAAGTCACTAGGCCCTGGTTTTACATGAGCTGTCACGACACCCAATTTATATTTATTTTAAAGTCAATACTAGAAGTTGCTTTTAGTTTGATGAGTTTTCAAGTATTAGGGTGAGGTTTTTGGGTTAGTAGTAGAGATTGGAAGTTGAGTTGCTTATTTCTTTGTTTTAATAAAATTAATGAGTAATAACTTAATGATTTGCTGTCTTTTGCTTGTGTGAGACTTAAAAAAGGAAAGTGATAAAAATTATCTGGGTGCGCTGTTGGAGGTGTGAATTGTTAAATACAGGTGAAATATTTGTAAGCCAGGTGATATTTCCCATTAATAATATGCCTCCCACCTACATTACACGATTATTTCCGACAAAAGGATTGATTGTTAAATATTATTTTTTTTACCGACCCGAGTATAGAGTAGAGATTCCGCTAATGTGTATTAGAAAGACGATCTTTTGTTTTTCAGTTCTGTTCTTTATTATCTTTGTAAGAAACTGGAATATTTTTGATTTCCTCACCGGTCACTGTAAACTAAGAAGGCGGATTCTGCAATATGCATGAGGAAACACCAAACCAAACTAAATGCCTGTTTTGAAATAAAGAATTTCATATTCAGTTTGATAAAGTTCAAACTGCAATCACGGTTATTTTATTTTACAATTTAACTTTTATTTAACTTTGATAACTAAAATATTTTTTTAATTCATTATCCTACAATGTAGGGTTTAAAATATTAAAATAGAAGACAAATTGTGAAACGATGTTTTCAATATTTAAAAACTCTTTTAATTAAACGTTTATTTTCTAGATAATGATTCAATAACTTCTATTGCTGAGGTTAATTTTGAAGAAAAATTGCATTTTTCAAATGAAACAACAAGATGAGTCTATATGTTTAAAGACTGTGAAATCTATCATTCTCTTGACCAAACTTTAAATTATATTGTGTTATTGGTTCTTCGATTTAACATAAAAAATTCAATAAAGACAATTAACTTTGTTGGTGAGAAAAATATTTTGTATTTCATAGATATAAAGTTCAGATTATTAAAATTGTTGTTGATAAGTAATTAGAATCAAAAAACAGTTGCATTATGTCTTAATTTATTGCATGTTTAATAATTTAAAAAAAATTCCATGGGTAATGATAGAAACTTAAAATAAATTTTCAAGCTTAATGATTATATCATAGATATCTTAAAGCATTTTGGATGATCACCTTACTAATAAGTAGTCAATTAAATAAATGTAAAAAATATCATTTCCTGTCATGACTTTATTTTCTAATTATTGATGGGATAATATGTAAGCAAGAGTTTTTTTAGTTTAATTTTTTATTTGTTTATGAATAATACCACAAATTACCCTAGCTTGGAAATTTTGAATTCGTCATATAATTATAATATATTTTACTATAATTTGCAGCGCATGAGAATAAAATGATATTTGTAAAAAAATAACGAACTTAATTAAGGTATTATGTTAGGTTCTAGATTTACTTCTTAAAAATTCATTGGATAATAAAGATACCTACATTAAAATATATTTTTATTTTAGATATATAAAGAATAAAAATAGTATAGTGTTTGAATTATAAAATGTTTACGTAAAGTGTTTACATTTTTTTAAATAAAAACTTAATGCCCAGTACCAACTTGTGCTTGCCTAAATAATTGTTTTGTATATTTTTTGCACATACGTCTTTAGATGGTTGCATGGTAGTAGGGATTTATTAAAAATATAAAAATCCAAATAATGTTTTTTTTTTATTTTTTTCTATAGGTTGTGATGAGGAGAATGACAAAAATTCTATTCCTTATTTTTATTAAAACCATGCAATGCCAAGTTTACGGTTAAGTGAAATGATCAGTTTTTTAAACGATCTTGCTCTGAATGTGAATAAATTTAAATTTAAAAACTAAAATTCATAAAATGTTCCTGTTAAAGTTGGTTTCAAGGTTCCAAAGTTTGGTAAAGAAATAATTATTTCTTTAAATAAAACCCAAAACCATCAAAATTCTGTTCTTTTGGCAACCTTATCTATTAATAATATTTAATAATATTGGATTAGGTATTATTGAAACAAAATAGTCTCACCTAGAATGCACGAAACCCATTTTCAGTTAAAGTTTCGACAACTTTTGAGAATATTTCTAGCTTAATTTCATGTAATATGACCTCTAAGCTTGACCTCATGCTTGTTTGTATATACCAACTGACCAGATATTTAACTTAACATACAACAAGTCCGTTACGTACATATATGCACTTAATAGATGACAATTATTCAACAATTTGAAACCCATAAAGTTTTCAATTAATAAACAGAAGTTTAATTATCCCTTCAAACAATTCAGATCTCATTTTTTTTATTAATTTTAGAGCAATTAGCTCTATCTATTCAGCTACCAATTCTATCTATTCAATGCTAAAAAGGCATACCCATACCGTGTAGTATAAGCCTACAAGTTGTTAAAAAGATAAAATGTTAATAAAAACAAATTCTTAAAAAGTGCAAAGAAGTCAGAAATGCATCCAATCAAACTCCATTCAAACATAACGCAACCTCTGTTACAGTAGCAGCCTTAAATAATCAAACAAAACCCTACTACTATAAGATTCATTCACTTTGTTAATATGACGTAGGGGAGTGATTTCTTCAATGGCCTCTCACTTTCTATCTTATACTCAAAGTCTAAGACAAAACAAAAAACATAACAAGAAATTCACTATTTGGTTGCATGCAATCCAACCGTCACTGAACCACCACATTTTTTTTTTACAAACAACAACTAAAATCAAGAGCTTGCTATCTGGATATGGTGACCATCAGCTCTCTTTTGTAAAAGTCTGTTATGTGTTTAAAATGTCATTGTAAATTTCTGTTCCACATTTTTTAACTAAATTTATTTAAAATTTATATTTTTTTAATTCTAATTTATGTAAAATACAAACAGAGTTAACTTTCTAAAAATAAAAAATCGTAAGTCCGTTATCATGGTTCACACACAGTAGCTTTTAGTGAGTAAAATATTGTATCTGTATGTAACTTACTACATTCTTAAAAAAAGGATACAAAAATTTACCCGATTTGCCATTCCAGCATAGTTGAGGAACATTAGAAATGAAAAAAGCTTTATGTATTTATGTATGTACATTGAATGTCAAATTTAAATGTTGAGCAACTTTTCTGAACATA
The DNA here is from genome assembly GCA_951394125.1 of Epistrophe eligans. NCBI lineage: Eukaryota > Metazoa > Arthropoda > Insecta > Diptera > Syrphidae > Epistrophe > Epistrophe eligans. The sequence goes on from OX596030.1 coordinate 100,196,010, forward strand.
GGTACCAACATCATAACTTTCCTAAAAAGGGTCAAATACATGTGGTTTAAAAAATTATTGTTTTGTATTAAATTTTTGTTTTTATTAAATACGCAATTTAATACAATTTAATACAAAATTTTAATACAAAAAATGTAGTCCGATATTCTAGCTAAATTTTAAGACCTTAATGAACGGATTATTAGAACCGAAGTTATAAGCAAGCCAAATCAAACACAATGTATCTTTACAATTATTATACCGACTACAAATTTAGGTAGGTACATATGAACATTTAGCATTTTTTTCCGACGCGAAGCAAATTTTCCACGATTGTGGTTTTTTATTGCACAAACTCCGCCGCCGCCGGCTTTAGAATACTATATTCCTCTCGCCAATTGGTGGTTGAAAGTATTTTAATGCTTTTTTTGTTTTTATCAACTTCCTCATTGAATTAAATTATTTGTCCGATATTTATTTTCATGTTTTTAGTATAAAATTTTGAATGATTTTGAAAATTTTTGGCTCTAACACGCCAGTCATTTTTCCTTTAATTATATACCTTAATAATGAAAATCGGATAATTGGATCGAAAGATATAAGCATTTAAGTAAACGCAAATCGGATATTTTTCGGATTTCGCAAAAATCATCATCAAAAACATACCCATTTTTTTCCTACGAACATTTCTCCTTTTTTTCTGTCCGTTTTATCATCTTCTTCGATTTCTGTTTCCTCAAACTAGTAAAAACAAAGTATGAACGAAATAATTTTGTTTATTTTGTTTAGTTTGTTTATTTTTTTTATTTTGTTGATTTTGTTTATTCCCCTCACGTTTCGCCCCCCTTGTCTACTAGGCGTTTCATATTTTTGAAATTCTGTTGACTTTTTTATATTGTATGCCTCCGTTTAAACATTTCTAATGTTAAAAGTCAAACATCTCCAATGTTTGCGTTCAGACATGAATATCATGAAGTCTCAGATATTCTGATTGAGGCATAAGACTACATCTCAGGAAAAAATAGTCGGGAGCTTAGCCTAAAACTATAAACCTTAATGCTGCAATCCATTCATTTCCTAAACATAATTATACAATCTCTGTTTTATTAATCAGGCAAGGTTTCTCGCACTTGGAAAGCTTATAATTTTAAATAAAATGCGAATCTCAGTATGAAAACCGCACATTCAAAGAGCAAATTAAGCAGAAAGTAATTTTATTTTTAAAGGGCTCGTAAAGACAAATAAACATAAATATTCATGATTTCTTTAGCCATTTTATTTCTAAAGAATTAAAGAACTGAAAGTTATAAGTACTGCTAACACCGTTTCTAATATAAAGCTACGGGTGCTCATGTTATTATATTAAAAAAAAGAAGATTTTTAGTGCATTGAATTTTGCCATCACAAATATATGGTAACACTTAACTATACCTTACTCTTATGGCTAGCATTAGAGCCTTATGTCTGCGAGTCTGCCAGTCTGCGCCTTCTCTGGCACATCGGCCGTACAAGTTTAACATTCAACACAACTCTACATCTGAAATCAGCGCACTATATCAGTTTTGTAGCTTAACGTTTTCATTTATTTCCATTCGAACTTTGAAAGCGACAGCGCCAACAGCCCGAGAAAGTACCCAAGCACATTTACGCGAATTTGCGGTCTCAGTCAGTTATTGTAAATAAAATAAAGTTTATACTTTTGGCTAAAAATTGCTGCCAATTCGGTATCAATTATTGTATTTGTTTTTAGTTTGAATTTAACTGTTGAAGTGTCAATATCCCACGTTGAACTTGGGAATAAGAGAACTTTCTTCTTTTTCTTTTATTTTTTAATTGCTATTGACACACATTTCTGTCTTGAAGACCACGGCCGGTGTTTGAGGAAAAGTAGTTTTGTTAAGTGCATTTAATAGCTTAGTGTTTGTATGTTGATTTCTGTGCGGTTATTTTTAATTAGCTGAGATTCACTCTACGGGTGCAGCGCGAACTTAAAAGTGTTTTAACTACTTCTGGAATTTCAATTTCATACGCGTTTCGAGATAAAATATTCTTACACTCGGGCTAGTGTGAACGGCATTTGCTCCACTTTAGCCAAGGCACATAAATTTGCAGCTTGCTAGAACGATGGTCGAGAAAACAGGTTAGTGAACTTTTCCTAAGTGCGTTTTGTTTTGTAACATGCTTTCAAGTTTATAAAATAAATTATTCTAAATCGTGTGCGGTGAGCTTAACATTCTTCGAGGCCTTGAGATAAATCTTGATTGACATCTGAAATAGCTAATAACTGTTTTTTTATAGTTAAATAATTGTAAAATACCTATACAATGAATGCACTTTTAATATTCCCTTGATTAATATTTATCAGAAGAATGATAAAACAAATGATTTTCGTAATTCTGTCGGACTTAAAAACCTTTAACATATTATTTCCTAACTAACATTTTTAAATTAAAATTAATTTTTTTAGAATCGAAATTTTTGATTTTTTATATGTACATATATGCAGGTTTGTTTAACTATTAGAAAAAAATAAAATATTCAATTTTAAAGAGCGTTCTTACTAAAAAAAATGTCCATACATTAACATTTCATTAATATATTCTGTCAAAACATTTAAGAAAAATTAAACTAGTTTTAAGAAATCAGATATATGAACATATAAAAATGATTTGCATTTTAATTTTTTTTTAGTTTCATGAGCATTGGATTGGAATTAAGTTTGTGCAGCTCAGTTATGCATTTTTTAATAAATAAATTCTGAAAGGTTAAAATTTGACAAAATGAAATTTTTTGAATTCAAAATCATGTTCAACAATCCAACCAAATAAATTATTTATTAAAACAAAAATTTTAATATTAAATCGTAAAATATGTATACATGTATGTACACAATTTTGTCACTCTTTTTATTCCGATAGAAATTAAAAAAATCTATTTAAAATAAGACGGGAACCATACAGAAATAGGCTATTTTTAGCCTTAGATTAAAAAAAAACAACAAGTCAAAATATAGTGTGTTTTTTCATCAAAAATGGATGGCGGGCGGTTCGAATCTAAATACCTACAAAAATGTTTTTCTTTAAAAAAAAGTGAATATATACATACATACATAAATATAATATTGCCCTTTTTTACAAATTTAGAATTCAAAAACTTTTCAATAAAATAATTTAATTAACAAACTAAAAGCAGTACATTTCTGACTGCTGCCGTTGACTTTGTAGTTTTTTTCCTCTATACGATTTTTTCTTTTACAGCCTCAACCTTAGGCTAGGTTTTTATTACATCTAACACGAACAGCCTGTATATTAAATTTTGTGCATCAATTTTCCAATTGAAATTACTGAATAAAATTAAGATTTAATCAAATATGTTTTCATCAGTACTATTTTATTATATATTTTACTATATATATTAATGTTTAAGATAGAACACTTTATGATCGCTGGCTACATTAACTTTATTAGTTCACGTGAGGTGTCATAAAATTTTACAACATTCTAACTTCTGTTAAAGTTAAGTAAACAAAAAATTAAAAACATAGAAATGCAATCAATGATAAGAAGATATATGATTAGTTTTTGTCATCAATAATATTCAATTATACTTGGTGTATAAAGTTCATAGTTTTTTTTGGTAGTTATTGTAGGGTAGGTGGAATCAATTTTATGGGAATTTTTTTATGGATTTTTTGAAAATGAATTAAATTAAATTTATTAATTGGTAAACGTAAAACAAAAAATTCACAGATCTTATGTTTTTTTGATGAAGATTATTTAAATAAAAGTGTTTACCAGAATTGAATTCACAATTTTGTTGTATTTCATTCAATATATTAAATAGCTTATTTTCCTTTTTCTTAAAGAAAAATGGCGCAAAATCTTAAACACCCTTATGTTAAGGTATGATACTACTTAACAGTTTTCTAACTTTAAAGCTCTTTATAGTTTAACATTACTAAAATGTTGAAAAGATAATACGAAAAAACTCTTTTAAACCTATCGTCGTACTAAAAATGCTTTAACATCATACTTAATCGTCTAAATTATTGCGCCAATGTTTATCGAAATTTGAAGTATGATTAAAGTCAAATATTAGTAGTAAAAAGGAACACTTTTCGAATAGAAATAAATTCCATGTATCACAAAACAAAATTATATACAAGCCCGATTTTTATAATGACTGAGAGTTGCTTTAGTAAAGTAAAACTCAAGATGGCATTTCTTTTCATAACGACCTCGAACAAAATTATTAAATTACAGTTTCAGGTACGACTTCTTTTCTTTTAATTAAAATGCTGAGTTTATTTAATCAAAATGTAATTTTCATAAAATAATTTTCTAAATCCTTTCAAGGATGATAAGTTAATGATTAAATGATGAAACATTTACTTATCATTTAAAAATTATGTCAACTTAATTTCTTTTGTTTAACAAAGCTCGATTAGGTACGCGTAGTAATAAAAATGTTTGTGAACCAACACCTGGACCTTAATCGATAAGAAGCTTCAGGAAGCAGATCGTTTAATAATATTAGGAAGAGAATCGGAGGCAAAACGGCAAAATCCTAATCAATAGCATCGTAGTGAAATATCAATTGCAAAAAAAAAACCCCAACCGCCCCGAAAATTCAATTATTTATCATAAAAATACCAACATAATATTTATCAATCGCAGCAGAAAGCCTTTGTATGCTAGCGCTGTAGTTTTAAGATTATTACTCTGTACATTAATGTAAGATTAATAAATAATAATAATAATAAAATCAATTGCATCATTAATTAATCATTTCAAGTTGAAATACAATAATTGTAGATCAAATTTTATATGGATTATTAAAAATATAATAGAAATAGAAATCAGATCGCGTAAGATAAATAAATGCCATTGATGGTATGTATTAATATATTTAAACCTTAAGTAATTCATCACAAAAAATACCTACACCGTAAAAGGAAAAACAGGTCTATCTTGCACGTGGTTGTCAATATGATGATTGTTATTATTTTAATTTTATTAATTTAATTTACTTTGATCCAAAATCAATAACTAGTTATCCAAAATCAATATAAAATGAGTAGAAAACCTTAGCCAAAACAAAATAACCGGTATAGAGAAGAAGACTCCTAATTCAACCAGTACCGGTAAATAAACGTTTCCATTGAATTAGTACATATTATATTGTTTGCTATATACATATACATATGTATGTATTTATCTGAATTAAATTAGTACAATGAGTTCGAGTAAATTAATGAATATTCATACTATATATATATATATACACATGTACAGCAAAAATTTATCTTAAAAAACAATACAAATTTTTGTTTAACCTTTTATTAAGATCAATGGCTTTAAAAGACCTCTCTCCTTTCAATGGCAAACAGGGTTACATTTAATTTTAAAGAATTTCAAATATTTTAAATTATAAACAAATAATATGAAAATTATTATAAATGAAATAAATTAAATATTATTATTGGCATTTAGTCCACATGGATTTCGTCATGTGGATTCATGCGTTAGTTAGTGCGAGTCTTGTTTCCAAAAATATAGAAAAATACATAAAAATCCTCTAAGGAAGTTGGGTAAACCAAAGATGAATTATTGTTTTATTTATTAATTGCATCCATTAAAAATGATCATTCAAGCCCAAAAATAAAATTATTTGAAAAAAAGTGCGAGTCTTGTTAATACGTAATTCTGGTTATGTACAGTTAATCTCATACTTATATTTTATAAAGAATATGGCCAATCTTAAAAAAAAAAAAAATCATATAAGTCTTATAATATATATATCACATATATCAAATTTTGTGAGATATTGTCAAATTGTGTCACTTTGAGCTATAAAATTTTGTTTCGAAACAAAAATTTGTGACTTTCATTCTTTCAAGAAATTTACTGTATAAGAAGAGGTTATTAATAATCCCTATCCAACGTTTTGTCTATGTATAAGTGATCGATTGTTTTCAGTGCCCCACGAGCAGGCTATGCTCACTTTCACCATTCACTAACAGTTTCTGCATGATGTGCATATTTTTACTTGCTTATTTTATAAATGTATTGTTTATGTTTATGTTTATGTTTATGTTTATGTTTATGTTTATGTTTATGTTTATGTTTATGTTTATGTTTATGTTTATGTTTATGTTTATGTTTATGTTTATGTTTATGTTTATGTTTATGTTTATGTTTATGTTTATGTTTATGTTTATGTTTATGTTTATGTTTATCTACATACGGCTATGTACCTACTGTACATATCTCTATTTGTCTGACCATCATTATAGTAACATAATGATACAAATTTTTAATTATTTTTAATTAAAGTGTATTTGCATTGAAGATTTAATCATTTAAATCAAATTGTATATATGTATGCATGAAATGATTTTATCAGAAATACTGTTTAGAATTTAATAATTGCCAGGCTATATTATAAAACATTTTGATTTTTATGTTCCATATTTTGATTAAACTTATAATTGTAGCTGAAGCTAATATCTAATCGAATTTTTCTCATATCAGTAGTTTGATTTAAAATTAAAGCTTTTTTAAGCTAAAATAAAAGGTGACTTACAGTAAGGCTTTAAAAGAATAGGCACTAACCAATACAGCTTCAGTTCAAACATTAAAAATACCGTTGTTTGGACAAGCTTTTCAGATAGCTTTTGGTCAGGAAATGGCCACTTCTGGTTTTATTTTTTTATCTGGTTATAAATATTATTACCTACATATTATTACTAAAAACAAACCCATCTGGAGAATTCTCGATGAAATTTCAAGCAAAATACAGTCTTACGTTCAGGCTGCAGCCGGTTTTAAAATTACGCAGATAATTATTTAGCGATGCCTGCTGAATATTCACAAACCCATTTTTTTGTTATTAGCAATATTTCTACAAAAATTGTTGACATTATTTGGGAAACGTTGTACATACCTACTTAATATTGACTCTGAATAATACAAAAGAGGAGCTTACACTCAAAATAAGTTAATTAAGACAACAAAATTCTTAAGTATACTGTATTTACATAATAAAATGCAAATGTTTCTTTAATTTGGTAGATAATATTATATTTATCGTTTAAAACAAAACATACATTATATGTATGTACATACGTCGTTTTGTACATTTGAGAAGAAAAAACCCAATATAGATTAAGTAAATATTAACAATTATATCACCGAGTGTATAGCTTGTGAACAAATCTACCTCTTACTCATATAACTACACAAATTTAACAAGAAGATTACTAAATAAAAATTGATAAGAACGTTAGCAACTCAGAATAGTTAAACATTTTAAGTTCTGTGGTTATTCAAAGGTAAAATTAAATTAAACTATACAATAACATACGTAAATGAACATATCGATCTTAAACTCTGTAAAATCTTTAATGATCGTTTTTAATAAGATGTTATGAATGACACCAATATGGTAATTAAGGTCTTAAAACAGATGAAACGGAAAAATTTATGATAAGAGAATGCTTTCATTTGTTATAAATTTCTACAAAAATAAAAATCACTTCACGATGGACACCCTGTAAAACAAGATATACAACAAAGAAAGAATATTTTATTTTACATCTACTAGGCTTGATTAAAAGGAAACTGTTTATGCCAAGAGTGCAGTTTTGTTATTTACACATGTTTCAAAGAACCCCAATCTCCCCTAGTTTATATTAAAATGATAAAACTCAAATATTCTTAAACGGCTTATTAAGTTGCCAGTTATTGAGGCTAGAAATTTTACGAATATTTTTTAATGTGCCTTAAATTTATTTTAATATTTACTTATTGCTTCTGGAGTATAAAAAGGTATAGGTATTTACTTACAGTAGATGTAGAACTTTTGTGACAATATAAATTTGGGGATACAAAATGAAACATTCTGTATTATTAGTTTAACTTTTATAATGTTGATATAGCTGGGGGTGCTGATATAGAAAAGGTATGAGATATGAACAAGATTTTCAACTTCGTGTATTCATTGTTAAAAAAGTAATACGAGCAGGAGCACCACGCGACAACATATATAATAATTCTACATATAGTAAGTTTTTTGTTTTATAGTGTCACGCATATCTTTAAGAAAACAAAAAAATTAAAGAAAATTTCCACGACTATAGGACTTCGCATGATTTGCATAAGTGAATAATGAAAATCTAACCATCATGTTATTATTTAATATAAATTTCACATCACGTTAAATAAATAATTTTACAAATAAAAGTGAGTTGGCCAAATGTGATAAACCTAAACTTCTTCCTGTGGCCTTGAATAATTTTGCACTAAAGCTAAAAAAAATTACAAACATTATGATTTTGATTTAACTAAAAAAATAATTATAGTCAAAACAAGAAGTAATTTTATAAAACCAAAATCTATTCTTTCGCTTGACTTCTAGTTAACAATAGAACATTAATAAATGTGTATAGAAACGTGTAGAATTTAATTTCCCATTTATTTTGAGTTCTCGTTTTAATGAGATGATAATGACTATACAATTATAAATGATATTTTGATGTCTATAAGGCGGTCACACATTATTAATTTAATTCAAATTTTATGTTTGCAAAAAACAAACAAAATTAGAAGTGAAAAAAGAGTGTTTTTTTTAATCTGTGTTTTTCCAAGTGCTTTTTAATAGATCAAAAGTAAGTGAAGAATTGATTTTTGTTAAAAGAACGTTAATGTTGAGATTTTAGATTAAATGTAGAAAAGATTGTAGCCTACGCAGAGCTTTTGGGATAGTTTTTGTTTGTATTTTCTTTAGGTTAACAAACTTATTTTTAAAAAATGGAAAGTTATCTAAAAGAGACTTTTTCTTAAGGGGCAGAAAATTATGGCAATGAATTCGACCGTTTAAACTCTCCTTTGACACTACTGAAAGCCTATTGGAAGTCAATGAAAAGAAGGTACAGTGAAATATTGCACTACGAATAGCTCCGAATAATCTTCAGAAACCTGAATTTAATCTTTGGGCACATTTTATAGATTTTTTATTGAAAATCATTAATTTTGCATTTCAAAATACGTTTTTTTCAGTATATTTCCATGTAAAAATCATTTAAGTGTTATAAATATGCAAGAACTCAATTTATTATTCATTCTATTGAATCTTTTTTAATTAAACAACATAACAAAAGTTATCACAACAGAACTATTTTTCACTGATAATAATGAGGTCGTTTACTAATAAGTTTACACAGATGAAGCAATTAAAGACTAATTGAAATTGAAAATGAAAAGAAAACATAACCTTATTGATTTCACAAGATTTTTTTTAATAACTTCGATTTTTTTATATTTTTCTTTCTTCTGTAAGAACACAAAATAGATGTAAACAAACATGAACAAAGGAAAATGAAAACACAAAATTATTAAAATTCGTCTGAATGCATTTCGGAGATGTTGCTCTCCATCTTCAGCAGACACGACTAAATTCCTCGTCGGTAATTCGTCATAAACCTTCTTGCAAAGTCAAGTAATACTGAGTTGATAGGTCCGTTATCCAAGTTTATTCTGTTGTTGTTGTTTTGAATGTAAAAGCTCTCATATGCGTCTAGTCTTCTTTCGTCGTTTACCTGCTTCAATAGTCTTAGTTGGCATGGACCATTGAGATGAGTTTCATCAAGTGCATGTGCGGCGAAAGCAGAGCGATGAGGTTGTTTAGTTTTAATGCAATTCAAATGTTCGCCATACCTTTTTATGACTGAACGTTTTGTCTGGCCGATGTAGGTTTTGTTACAAACCCCGCATTGGATGCTGTAAATACCAGACTTATGTTCAGACATAATTTTGTCCTTTGTAGATCCGAGTAAACTCATGAGCTTATTATTGTTTTTGTAAACGATTTCCATGTTAAATTCGGAGAATTTCTGCGATAGCTTGTTTGTTATGCTCGGGACATATGACATTGAAACGCGTTTTTTATCTGTCATTTTTTCCAATTGGTGGTGGCTTTTAAATAGTGATGTTTGGCTGTTTTTTTTGGCAATTGTTGAATGTTTTTTATTTATTCCCTCTACAAATGAATTGGAGTATCCGTTATGTTTTGCCACTTTTAGCATGTAGTCATATTCCTTTTTGTAGTTATGAACAGATAAGTTCAGCGAGTTTAGTCTATGCGCCATGCTATGAAATGCTGCTTTTTTGTGTTGTATCGGACAGAAAGAGTCACTGGGAATTACTCTAGTTGTGCTAGTTGGTTTGTGGTAAACCGACAATTCTATTTTGTTACCAACATGATGTAATTCCAGGTCAAGGAAGGGTAGTAGAAGGGTACAATAAACTACCCTTCCTTGACCTGGAATTACATCATGTTGGTAACAAAATAGAATTGTCGGTTTACCACAAACCAACTAGCACAACTAGAGTAATTCCCAGTGACTCTTTCTGTCTGATACAACACAAAATAGCAGCATTTCATAGCATGGCGCATAGACTAAACTCGCTGAACTTATCTGTTCATAACTACAAAAAGGAATATGACTACATGCTAAAAGTGGCAAAACATAACGGATACTCCAATTCATTTGTAGAGGGAATAAATAAAAAACATTCAACAATTGCCAAAAAAAACAGCCAAATATCACTATTTAAAAGCCACCACCAATTGGAAAAAATGACAGATAAAAAACGCGTTTCAATGTCATATGTCCCGAGCATAACAAACAAGCTATCGCAGAAATTCTCCGAATTTAACATGGAAATCGTTTACAAAAACAATAATAAGCTCATGAGTTTACTCGGATCTACAAAGGACAAAATTATGTCTGAACATAAGTCTGGTATTTACAGCATCCAATGCGGGGTTTGTAACAAAACCTACATCGGCCAGACAAAACGTTCAGTCATAAAAAGGTATGGCGAACATTTGAATTGCATTAAAACTAAACAACCTCATCGCTCTGCTTTCGCCGCACATGCACTTGATGAAACTCATCTCAATGGTCCATGCCAACTAAGACTATTGAAGCAGGTAAACGACGAAAGAAGACTAGACGCATATGAGAGCTTTTACATTCAAAACAACAACAACAGAATAAACTTGGATAACGGACCTATCAACTCAGTATTACTTGACTTTGCAAGAAGGTTTATGACGAATTACCGACGAGGAATTTAGTCGTGTCTGCTGAAGATGGAGAGCAACATCTCCGAAATGCATTCAGACGAATTTTAATAATTTTGTGTTTTCATTTTCCTTTGTTCATGTTTGTTTACATCTATTTTGTGTTCTTACAGAAGAAAGAAAAATATAAAAAAATCGAAGTTATTAAAAAAAATCTTGTGAAATCAATAAGGTTATGTTTTCTTTTCATTTTCAATTTCAATTTAATAAGATTTCACGTTTTCAGTATTATCTCTTTATAAATTAAAGACTATATTATAATAACATGAGGGACCATGAAAAAAAAATATTTACGCAATTGAACAAACTTTTCTTAATTAGATTAGATACTATCATTTAATTTTAGAATAATAACAAATACAAAATTTAGATTCATTTGAATCTAACTTCTGACACTTTTTTCTTTCATTGAAAAAAGAATAAATCAAAAATACCTTAAGGTGATTCACGATTTGCCTCTAAACCAAACAATATGACACCGCGCCATCGGCCGTTTCAACAAAGTATCTATCTTTTTAGAAAAGTCTCTAGAGTTGTGTATCACCACACTCCTCGGCCACCTCCGTCTTCTTTACACAATCGGTAAAGAAAAATCTCAAAATAATCAAAATCAAAATTGAATGATAGTTTTATATGATAGCTGTACCTAACCTGTACGTTAAGATACTTTACCATTTGGGAATACTCATTCCAAACTTTATGTTGCACTACAGTTTGTTAATTGCACCATGAAGTCCCTCGCATGGTAGATAGATACTAGTCATGTAGTTGAACAGCCTAGTAATATACTGCAATATACCTGGTACCTAATAGTTTTGGCGGATAAGTGTGTCTAAATAAGAGGTTAATTGCTCAGGTACTTGAGGCCTTTTGGAATAATCCCAAATGACAGCATAAGATTTATGTATGAGCATTTTTTTTTCTTAAAGCTAAACTAATAAGTTGAAGCGATAGGTTAGAAATTGCATTAATTCGCGTGATTAGACACACCCTTATTAATATGAAAACGTATAGATAGGTATTGCAAGCAAGCTTAAGGTTTGAGCATACTCCTTTAATGGGTAATAATTCATGCTTGGTCATAATCTTATCGATTATGCGATGGAGATGCAATATTTTGATATGCTATTAAACTTTACTCATAAAGACGTGCGATCAAAGAAAATCATGTTCAAATAAAAGTCAAATATTTTGAAAACCATAACGACTTTGTAATGTATTTAGGCACCTAGTTTGTACTGTTGTATTAGTTTCTTTTTTATTTGTAATTATATTTATTTGTTGGAAAGAAGAACAAAATATATTTTAAATGGGAACTGACATAAACATTTTGTTTTTAAGTGAATATCAAATTTTATCTCAGTCGTATGCAAGTCGTATTTATATAATTTCATCACATTCGTTGTTTTATTGTATTCATTACTTAAGTTAAACTTGAAAGGAAATCAAAATTCCTTAAAAAACTAAAGCCACATATATCTACCTTAAGGGCTCTAAAAGTTTAATTTATTTTCCACACATAACTTCACTTTTATACAAATAGATTGTTATACGAAACATTAATCTTTTAATTATCAGAGGGGTTGATTTCCTGAGTAATCCTGAGAATTTCATTACGAAAGAGGGAACACCTTAGTCCAGCTTCAAACCACCTATTAAATAAAGTTAATTAAAATATAAGACAGGTATACTTTATATGCAAACACACCTTTTTATAGAATAATAATATTGTGTTTTTATCATGTTTCTATGTCGAAGTCGGCTGAAAAGTTATACCATCTTTGAAGGTGACCCACACTACTTCTCCCAGGGTAAAATTATTTTATATCCATCAACAAAATTAGAACCACTCCCGTGAGGAAGTTTATGGTTTATCTTTTTGTGGATACTTAAAGCTACATATGTATGTACAGTACATATTGTGTAGAACTATATAGACAGGTTTTTATATATCTTACATTTTTAATAATTTATTAATAGCTTCAACACAAACAATATCGTTTAATGACGAATCGTTTTCTTGATTTGATATGTTATCAGAAAATATAAATCATTTGTAAATTTGGCACTTTTTTATTGATAAAGATTTTCAGTTTTTGTCAAGCCTCAAGAAGGTTTAGGGCTGAAATTATGATTTACTCATTTTCCATCTTCCCAGATTTTCTAAGATGAAAATGACAGAATATAATATGGTCTAAATAAAATTTACTATATTTTGTTCGTGTTTGTTTGAGCAGATGATTTTAAAAAGCTAGAAATATTAACAAAAAATACTTTATTTTATATTTATTTCTTTAATCATTTTCTTTTATAAAAAATATTAAAGTACTTTTAAGAGTTTTGATAACGTCATTCACGCAAAAAGATACAAATTTTGGACAGATGAATTAAAACTAAGATTTGAAGTGGTATAAACTGTATAGTCGTGGCAACAAGCCGAACATACCATACATATGTATGAAGTTTGAAATATGCAATTTTAATTTAAAATATTTAAGTTTGGTATGCATTTTTTTTTAAATAATACTAATCTTGAAAATTATGGTTTAATAAGTTTACCGTTTGGTGTAAAAAATAATGCCAATAGTGGGTAATAGTTTTTCAAGACATCCGTTAGATCATTTTCTTTTAAAACGTTAATTATCCAATAAAATGTAATTGAATTGAATTGTTTATTCAAAGCTTAACAGTTCAAAGTTTTTTTTTTGCTATTTTTAGACCTTCATGCCTTCACACCTCTCCCGGGTTAACAACTATTTAGATTAAAAAAAATGCTTATCTAATTCTATTAAGATTGATTTACTTTTACTCTAAATAAAATGGTTCATCAGGTCTATCTTGAGATACTTTTTTAAATTAAATAATAGAGCGCAATAGAGATAGACCAAAAAACATATGCTTGATAAGAAACTAAAATTTTTAATTTGTGATAAAACTTGATCATTACATTTTTATCAAAATTAAACTATGTACTTGAATTGAGTCTGCTGAAGAAAATGATAGTGTCAAGCTAGTTTTAATTATTTTTTGATTATTTTGTAAGTGGATGGCGTCTATAGTCGATAAAAGCAATACTTGATTGGAATTTTATTTAAAAACAGATAACACATAATTTTGGAGGAAGATAAATTATTGAATTGATAAATTTGCAATCCAGTAAAAAGGTTTGAGATACTTGAAGATATCGCTCGGTGACGGCGCACATCTCGGCGGGGGACATGCATGCCTCGTGCATAGAGTAAATCAGGAAAAAAAAAATAATTGAACTGGAGTCTAGAAACCTCGTATGTTTACCTATTAATTAAGTCAAGTTTTTAAGAGATCTACGAACTCTTTAAATTTCCTTTCCAAAAGGCTTCCCTTTTTGATTTTATTTTAATATTCTCTATTTTTAAAACCAAAATAAAACTGTCTATACAGGGTGTTTAGATTTATTGAAATAAAAAAAAAAAGAATGTTTTGAACACAATAGTATGGAAGATGATGATCGATAACCGAAACGTATAGCTTAAAAGTATTATAAATAAAATTTGTTGTGTTAATTTAAAAGAAATTAAATAATTATAATTAAAAATAAAATAACAACTTTTTTGAATTTTGGTTTTTCCTATACATATAAAAAGATGGACACTACACCAAATATTAATATTTATTTCAGTTTATACATTATGTATATGTAAGTAATAATAAGTTGTATGCTCAGTTACAAAAAACATACGAAACACTATTTGACGCGTGTGGTGGACGACAACGAGGAAGGCAGCTGAGGCCAATTCATCGTCGTGACATTGCGTAGGTTTTGTATTTGTCACATTTTAAATACTATTCAATGCAGAAAGACTATATGCATAGATTAGCCAAAACAAAAAACAGCAAATTTGCATAAAACACCAGAGACTCTTTGTGGTGTTTTGTCTAAGAGGTAGTTTTAGATACAGTGAAACATTCAGCTACCTATGTATATGGGGGAAGTATTATGCCATAAAACACACATGCAAATTCCACTACCTTCCGGACATAAATCTCACGGAGGCACCTCGTGGAAGATACTACGTTTATTACAATATAAATATATTATACATATACGTTTGCCTATGCTTGAAGTCTTAAAGTATAATGCGAGAGAATAATCATTTATATTGCACAGTATAATCGTTACGGACGATCACACTTTCTTCTTCAATTAAGGTCAACAGAGGAAATTCTAGAACTGCATTGAAAGTAAGTACCTGTTTATAAATGGTTTGCATTTAATTTTTTGTTTGCCATTGTTTTTTACCGGATCAAGGGGAAGAGTTGGATTTTTATAGCTAACCCAGTTGGAATTTAAAAGCAATAAATCACAGCTTAAGATTTGAAATGACATTGATAAGTTCAAGCCAAAGCTTTACAGAAAAATAAGTATGTATGGTAGCAAAGTACATGAGATTCGTCATCATTGAAGATATTGATTCAAGGTTGCGTGCGAATGAATGAACGACAGAAAAATGTCGATTTTTGTGCAGTGCATAAAATGTTGGACTGACTGTCTTTATCGAAAATTCGAGTTGGACTGTGAAGTTTTTTCGCCAAAGAAAATTAGGAATTAAATATATAAATATAGAATCTCAGGTCAGTTTTAAATTTAAGGTATTAATATCATTGGAAAAAGTAAGCTACAGCTTTCTACCTCAGAAATGTACTGCCCTTTCCAATTTTCAAAAAGCAATATGAGTGAAATATCCCTTTCCTTGCTGAAAAATAAATCAACTTCTCATACCCCAGTTATCGGTAATTTTCTTTGCTAACGGCTCCTTGAACTCACTTATGCCAACTTCGTATTTACGAAAGAACTGCTTGTTATTGGCCTCCATTACAAGTAAAATAACATTTCCTACCTTGCGGTAGGTACATGGACACATGCCTGCAAGAATATGCAAATAAGGTTTTTCGTTGGTCAAGTATAAGTGGGATATGTGGATTATTAAATTTTCTCTTATACAATAAAGACCTTCTATATAGTGAATATCCTTCAGTTGTCGTCACGATATTAAGATGTATACAATACATACATTATATTAAGTATGAACCCAAAATTACACTGCAAACGAAATTAAACCAGAAATCAAAAAACTTGCTTTAATGCCAACTGCAACTTTTTTCTTAATAACTTTATTTGCATTGTGTGTAGTTAGGAAACTTTGCAGACAAAATTAGTATATCCATTGCAAAGTTTCTGTTTGTTTTGTTTTACAAACCAAGGAAGAAAATGGGTCTGAGGTTTGAATAGGCATATGCTATTTTAGGAATCATAAACATAAACCAAATTGCGAACAAGAAGTTAACTTAGGGTAGATTGACAAAAGGAAGACAAACACAATGAGTATTATAGTTTTAGTTTCTAATAATGAATTCATAACTCTTATAGCTTTGACTTTAGTAAGATGCATGAAACATGCGATATATTATAGTTTTATCTGATGTTAAAGTCGATAATTATAATTGATTGAGTGATTTTTATAGCAATGTATAACTAACGGGTGATTTTTAAGCTGGTTTGGTTTTGGCAACACTGGTTTTGACAGCTGACGTGTGTTTAGTACCTTGTGTCACTGTCAAACAGCTTCAGTTTGGTTTGCAATTTAACCATGGATCGTCTTACAAATGAACAACGCTTGCAAATTATTGAATTTTACTATCAAAATTCGTGCTCGGTTCGAAATGTTCATCGCGCGCTCAGCGTGTTCAGCGATGAGGCTCATTTTTGGTTGAATGGGTACGTAAATAAGCAAAATTGCCGCATTTGGAGTGCAGATCAGCCAGAAGCATTGCAACAGCTACCAATGCATCCCGAAAAAGCCACTGTTTGGTGCGGTTTATGGGCCGGCGGCATTATTGGGCCATATTTCTTCAAAGATGATGCGAATCGCAGCGTTACTGTCAATGGTGAACGCTACCGAGCGATGATAACAAACTTTTTTTTGCCCGAAATGGAAGTTCTTGACTTGCATGATATGTGGTTTCAACAAGACGGTGCCACATGCCACACAGCACGCGAAACAATGGCGCAATTGCGAGGCGAGTTTGGTGAACAGTTAATTTCACGTTTCGGGCCGGTCAATTGGCCGCCTAGATCGTGCGATTTGACACCATTAGATTATTTTTTGTGGGGGTATGTCAAGGCTAATGTCTATAGGGACAAGCCCGCTTCGATTGACGCACTGGAAGCCAACATCCATGCATTCATTCGTGAGATACCGGCCGATATGTGTGAAAGAGTATGCCAAAATTGGACTCAGCGGATGGGCTACCTGAGACGCAGCCGCGATCAACATTTGCATGAAATTATCTTTAAACATTAAATTGCAAGGTTCAAACTATCGATTCAAATAAATATTTCATTCATTTTTTCGAATTTTTTGTGTTTTTTTTTTTTTAAAGTTCTAAACCTCTTAAAAAATCACCCATTATAAATATTGAATAAAACATTTTGGCGGTTCCCCGTATGATGATAAAGCTGATATTCTGGTGTAATTAATGCGTATATATGCATATACTTTTGAACTGGGGATTTTTTGTATGGTTAACTCAAAACACCAAACAAAGCCCTAATAACTCCGTAATTTGGTTCTTGTTTCTAGCTTATTTAATTTTGTTGTTTTGTTATTTTAGTTTAAAACAAAAAATATTTTTTTCAAAAATTTCATATGGTTGAATTTTAAGTGGATAATGTTATGTTTGCTTTGAAAAAAATAACTATCAACCTCATTGGATTGTTAATACGGCGTTTTTTTTTTCAAATACTATTATGTAAAAAAAACTAACCAAAAAAATATAATCACTATTGCACCTTGATGCGTATTCTAGAGATAATTTGTTTTGAAAAAAGAAGAAAATCCCATAAATATCTTAATTAAATGTCACTTTTCCTTTTTCTGAAAGTGGATAACGGGATTTTTATTGACCAATCAAGTAGAATTAAAAGTAATTAAAACCACATAAATCTCATTTAATAAGATGAGATGAATCTTAATTGCATTTAACTTTTATTTGTTTTATTAAAAAGTCAAATCGGATAACAAATGATCAATATCAATCAATATGCAAATTTGTTCATATTTTGGCACAGTCCACGAATCGATTTCAGACTGGCCTAGAATTCGACCAGTATGACAAGAATTTTTATAGATAAAATCACCATTAAAAAGATTGCTCTTAAATTCAAAAGAGATTCCTAAGGTTTCCATAGTCCATACACGATAAAACCATTTTTCGAAACGATTAGTTTAAGTTTTAAATTTTGGAAATAAGTCGTCACAAATGATACTTGAACAAAATCGATATAAATATTATATAAACATGCGATAATTTGATTGTGTAATATATTAAATTGTAAACGCAGGAAAAAGGATAATAGCTACTACAATCTAAATTATACAAATAATATTGCATTCCAAATCTTTACAACAATTAAACATTTTTTACTTAAAAAAAATTAGAGGAGAAATCAATTTTTGGCGGTATAGTATCTAGAAATAACCTAATAAACGTAATAGCTAATCTTTTTTGGGTAAGTAACAGTAACTAGTACTTAACAATAGTTTTATTATTACTTTTTATATTTTATTATAGTATAGTAATATTATCTTTTAAAAGACACTGTGATTTATTATAATGTGGGATTAAATTAATTTATCAGGAAAAAAGTGAATTTTTACTACGCGAGATTGTAATTTGTAAAAAATTGAACCAAATGTTAAGAAAATACCAAACAATGAAATTGGTATACGTATATCACAAACGTTTTGAAACTTAAAAATTTACCCGATTTGCCATTCCAGCATAGTTGAGGAACATTAGAAATGAAAAAAGCTTTATGTATTTATGTATGTACATTGAATGTCAAATTTAAATGTTGAGCAACTTTTCTGAACGTAGGTACCAACATCATAACTTTCCTAAAAAGGGTCAAATACATGTGGTTTAAAAAATTATTGTTTTGTATTAAATTTTTGTTTCTATTAAATACGCAATTTAATAAGATTTTTCATATATAGTTTTATGTGACTGTGCAATGATATAATACAAAAAATGTAGTCCGATATTTTAGCTAAATTTTAAGACCTTAATGAACGGATTATTAGAACCGAAGTTATAAGCAAGCCAAACCAAACACAATGTATCTTTACAATTATTATACCGACTACAAACTTAGGTACATATGAACATTTAGCATTTTTTTTCCGACGCGAAGCAAATTTGCCACGATTGTGGTTTTTTACTGCACAAACTCCGCCGCCGCCGGCTTTAGAATACTATATTCCTCTCGCCAATTGGTGGTTGAAAGTATTTTAATGCTTTTTTTGTTTTTATAAACTTCCTCATTGAATTAAATTATTTGTCCGATATTTATTCTCATGTTTTTAGTATAAAATTTTGAATGATTTGGAAAATTTTTTTTCTCTAACACGCCAGTCATTTTTCCTTTAATTATATACCTTAATATTGAAAATCGGATAATTGGATCGAAAGATATAAGCATTTAAGTAAACGCAAATCGGGTATTTTTCGGATTTCGCAAAAATCATCATCAAAAACATACCCATTTTTTTCCTACGAACATTTCTCCTTTTTTTCTGTCCGTTTTATCATCTTCTTCGTTTTCTGTTTCCTCAAACTAGTAACAACAAAGCATGAACGAAATAATTTTGTTTATTTTGTTTGTTTATTTTTTCTATTTTGTTGATTTTGTTTATTTTGTTGATTTTGTTTATTCCCCTCACGTTTCGCCCCCTTTGTCTACTAGGCGTTTCATATTTTTTTGATTTTTTTATATTGTATGCCTCCGTTTAAACATTTCTAATGTTAAAAAAATATTTAAATTTGGGAGAATACGGTGTTACCGTAGATTTGAATAAATAATAATAAATATAAAATAAAAAAAAAATATACATAATTATGTATACTCAACCATATTGGTTGCTCAAATTGTTTGATCGTGTAAGGATGCCTTTAAACTCTTATGATTCTCATTATACAATTTGAATAGGCAACATAGAATCAATAAATATTATATCATTCCATTTTTGATAAATTGTCGATTTCTTACAAACAAAAATTAAATTATTATAATCATGAAAATATTGAATCATAGAACCGGTTTTTTTTTAAGTTTACTTATCCACCTGTAGTTATAAACACACTGGATTTCATTCATTAATTCAAATCGACTTTAAAGATACACTTCGAAAAGATTGATGAAATAGAAAGTGATACCTTGAACTTTGTTATTCCCACAGTTTGTTTTGCGAAAGAAAATAAAAAACATAAACAAAAAGCTTATGTTGTCGCGAAGGATAAATTATATCTATGTATATTTGTTTTTTAAGAAGGGGTTTTTTGTTTTTTTTTATTTGTAGTAAAGAATAGAATAATAATTTACTAGGTCACATGGTAGACAAATTGTGCGGGTTATTCCACAGCGTTGCGTGTCAGTAAGAAAAACAATGAAATTAGAATATAATTTCAGTTTAATGAGATTTGTTTTTAGCGGATTTTTTTGTAAATGACGAATTTATTTAAATAAAAATCATCACTTGATTAATGAATACTGTCTTGTAGACATAAATGATTGTCAAATTAATTAGCAGCGAAATTACTTGAAAATGTGAAAAAAACCCACTGCGATCTCGAACATTTTATATTTTCAAACTAATTAAATGTTTATATTTTTTATATTTATAACTAATAGCTTGTTGTTAACAAGCATAATATACATATACATATGTATTGAAAACTCTTTTTCATTCAGCTTTTGATCCATGTAAAAAAAAGAAGCCAAAAAGATAACTTAGTACATTTAATTATTAGTCTTCATAATTTCATTACGTCAAATAGATGCAAATTTCAAGTAGGTAATCATACAACAGAAAAACTATCTCATTAAGGGTACACCTACTTATTTTTCTTTTTCATATATGGTTAGTCATCATTGAAATGAATAATGGTTTACACGATCTTAAAGATTGAACAAGTTTAAGTGGGAAGCTTTTCACTTTCATTTGTTAAACAAAATGGAAAAGAAAAAGTGGCTCAGTTTCAGCGAAAGTAATCGCAAATTTCCCATAAATTATCATTTTCTAATTTTATTTCATTTTTATTTCAAATTCATAATCGAATTATGATGAAAGTTAAAATGCTTACCTTCTTACTTATATACCTTTATCAATTATTACAGCTTTAAAATTCATCAATTTCAATTTCAGCTGAGTATTAGGTACGTCTATATATGTTTACTAAATTCAATGGTTTAAACAAATGGGAAGGAGGGGTACTGAAATAATAATTTTCGTGGTTTCAAATTTCTTACTTTATTTACATTAATACGCATATGTGTGATTATATACATATATATAAATGTATATCTTACCAATAGTTACCAATAGGACCTCGCATAGTATATGTTTTTTTATTTTCAACTTACCCATTCAAATAACGTTATGTACATATACACATGTGATGTACTTTTAAAAATATAAATAATTTTGCAAATAGATATTTTGAAAAAAAATATTTGTTGAGTTTTAAAAAAAAAATATTTTTTTTTTTAACTGATGACAAATTATAAATTATATAACTGCAGATTTATAAATTCTGAAAATAACCCACAAAATATATGTGTTCGTATACATACATATATCTAGGAATAGGAATACGGAGAAGATCTTTTAGATCTTAAGCTCAACAGCTTAAAGTAGTTCCAAAAGCAACTTAACTTCTCTCCCTTACATAATAAATATAATTAAATAAAAGATAGGAAATGTAACTTTTTTTTTAATTGAGTCGTCTCTAAGAAACCAGGAGTAGTTTATTATGACAGTTGAATTATTGTTAAATGAAATATGACACAGCAAAGCATTAGATTCAATCTCAAACTTAGCATGTCGAACAATCAAAATAAAAAGTATAATGGCTCAGGTTTGATCATGATTTTCTCAGTTTGCACGACAAGTGGTATGAACTTAAGTTGAGGTTGACATTGAACTTCAAAGCTTATGCTGCCGTTAATTATAAAACTCGTTATTTAATTTTAACAAAAAAAGTGACAGTTAAAAAGATAATTAAGATACTATTATGCATGCAGAGAAATTTAAATATTATTCGTGTAGTTAAGGTATCTATACAGAATTCGAGGACCCATAAAATAAAAACTGTTTTGGTGATCTAATTTTAATAGAGAAAAAAAAAGATTTAGTTCATTCAAATGAATTCAAATGAAAAAATGCATTACTGAAGCACTTGCTGTAATTGTTCGGGTTCCCTTGAGATAAAATATGATATAAAATTGTAATTTTATGTTGAAATGAAAATATGCAGTTTTTGTTTAAAAAATAGCTTTTCTTTCTGGGAATTTCACTTGGACTCATCAGTTGACTAGTGAGGGCCTTGTCAATACGCGATTTTTTTTTTGGTTACAGGAAACAAATAATCCTCTCATAGAACAAGTAAAACATATTGGATATTTGTTTTTCAGATTTTCGGCGATTTTAAGGATTTGCAAATATTTTCCGTTTTAGAAATTGGTGTTTAATAACGTAATATAGAATAATATAATGTAATCGCCAGTAAAAAGCAGATTTTAATGAATATGAATAATCATTTGTAAACAATTTATTACCCATCGATTCTGCTATAGCTTCCTTTAGTTCATATTACGCAAGTTTCAAATTTCTCAAACTAAATGTGTTTATATTTTTTAGCATTCAGACACGTTCTAGCAATAAATTCCATAAACAATTCTTGAAATTTGTTTCTACTAAAATAGTATTGAAATATTATTCAGAGTCAACAATTTTATTTGTTTACAAATCCATTAAGGCACGAACTGCTGCTAACTAATTTACTTTAAAGTATAATAACAATAATTAGATTATTGGGCTTCCGTTTACTTTTTCTTATCAAGCAAATGCTCTCTAAAAATGCAATAATAAGATACAAATTGGAAAATCGAAAACATTTCACGATAGTAATACTTTTTATAATTAATCACACTATTTAAAAGTTGGATTGTGTTATAGGTTTGTATTGCTTATTTGTTTACTTATTTAAATGCCCAGTTTCCCCTGTGATGACTTCTACATTCTTCTACATTCTTCTTTATTTTACAGTTGCCTCAGTAAGATTGTTAATAGTTTTAATATTCGTTACACTTGAGAAAATCTCTTTAAACTGAACTTTTTAGACTATTTATGTCTCTTAAACTTTTTGTAAACTTTTGTAATATATCAATTAAGTTTGGTTTTGTACTGTTTTTATCGGTGTTTAAAAAAATAGTGTTAGTTTATTGTCCTAAAATAGAGACAACATCTAACTAAAAAATATTTCTTTCTTTTTTTTAACAGATAATGCAAATTCATTGGCGGAAACGAACCGTAAGATAAATAAATAAACCAAACTTTTGTTTAAAAAAAATACACTAAAGCACTTTACTTTCATGTTTTTATTTTTTTTTTTAATATACTCTAATTGAAACTCACTCTGCAGATAAAATAAAAGTTTTTACCTGTAGTAAGACATAATATACCTTACGAAATGTCTGTAGGGTCTCCTATGCTCTAAAGTATCTCTCCCATACAAGAGAATTCTACTCGAAAGCTCAAGATTGTCATCAAATAAGTAACAACGCATCAACATTTCTCAACATCTCCAAGGGTAATTAATGGTTTTAGAAAATGGTATATGACTTTTTATTTAATTGACCTTAGGCCTCAGATATTATAAAGTTACAGACGATCGGAATGCTAGTTTTGTAAAAAAAAAAAAAGAAATGTTATTCATTCTCTCTTATAAGACCTAAATATTATATTATGCATTATATGTATTTTATATGTATTTGAATTTTCGTATCTGAAAAAATGTCAAGGGTTTAACAAAACTTAATGCTAAGATAATGGAGAAGTTCGAAAAAGTGATTAACGTCAAACCTTCTTTCAGTAAAATGGTGCATGTTAATTTATGTAGCAACATTTATGGTTAGACCTAAATTGGGTGGACCGATTTTCTTAACATTTCGTTAAAGGTGTTTCTATGTGATTTTCTAGAGGATAAATTCGAACATTTGACTATTTTCACACTTTCTCTTTAATATGTCATTGAACTAATAAAACATAACCAAACTTCTTCAATATACACAAACACAACAGCAAATTTGTATGATTCAGACGTGTGTTTTATTCTAAACTGCTTTACCATATTGCAATTTCAAACCATTTCAATAGTGCATTTGAGTGCTATGCAAAACATCTATAAAGCTTTGGAATGATAAGAATCTAAATTATTTTAATGGTTAATAAACAAAATGTTAAGGCCTTATAATAATAGCGAAACAATAGTTTTGTATGATCTATATAGCCATCACACTAAAAATGTTTATTGAATTATTTTTTTCTCTTTAACGGTGACTTATAAGCATTATATTTTTTATGGCATTGTTTTGCATCGTACTCACATCAACCTTACATAAACCACATTGAACAGAATAAGCAGTTTCATCTATATGCAAAATCAACAAAAACATCATTAACTCTCTTTGGTGAGCACGTTATTATACTGATACTACTCGTCTAACTGTGCTGCCAGTTTGACAGCTTAACTCACGATCGAATAATTATGTTCGTAATTTTGTAACGCTCCACGGAAACTGATATCACATTAACCGGCTTTATAGTCAAACATCCTCATTTATCGGTCATTGTCGAGGGCATTTTAACGTCATGTTGACAATGTTTAAGTCAAGTGCAGAAATGATCTCTTAATGGCCATCTCTCTACCTATACACCTGTTTGAGGCCCCATACAGAAAACGTGTTAGTGGCATCTATAAAAGTTAAAATGACATTTTATGGAAAAACGGGCGTCAACTAATCGAGGCTATTTAATATGGTAGTTCGATTTTATTCTTTAAAGTCGAACTGAATTTATAAAAAAAAAAATAATAAAACGACGCTGATGCCATCATTTTTAAGTTTCCATAAACAAGAGAACCCATCATCATGTGGAGAGATGGCTGATATTAGATTGTGATTTTACTAAAGGTATATTGAATGGTGAATGAAACTCTGACATTTTTGCGATTTGACTCAATGTCACCGGTAGCATGAGTAATTAGTGAACGGAGATGGAACTAATTTTTTTCTGGCATTTTACGATTTGTTATTGCACCTAGGGCGGGATTATAGAGTAAGTTAATTGATTAATATCAAAAATTGAAGAAAATAATAGTTTTTTATTTTCATTTTGCAGTTTTTATTGTACGTTCAGATTTATGTTTTTTTATTTTTTGTTATTGTACATATGAAAATGTGAATCTTATTTTTTGTTTTTATGTACAAGGCTTAATTCTTTCAGACAAACTTTTCTTCATGTATAAAATTTAATATCAAGTAAAATGTTTGCGTTTTAGGAAAAAAAAAATACAAATATTAATCAAAACAGGTAAAGCGTTAACAATGAAATCAAAAATCAAAAAAAACCGTTCAATGACAGATATTATAACTAATAGTTTTCCCAAAATGGAGACCAAATCTATAATTAAAGAATCTTTCAAAATCCTTTCACTCTATTTCATAAAAAAATATTTTTAAATTGCATAAATTATGTAAGTGTGTGTAAACAAAATATGAATACCATATTTCTGACAGTCAATGGAGTTGTTAAGAAATTTCCAAGAGCCTTCTTTCTCTATCTCTCTCTATTTATTTATTTATTCTCTATTAGATATACAATTTAAATTTTGAATCGGTTGCCATTAACAAGTAAATGATAAATTTGACCATCAACAATGCATGCAATCAATATTGACCTAAACAATGAAAACAAATACAAATCTTAGCTAATTGTTTCTGTAAATTTGTGGAAAATTTTAAATACCATTGTCTGACATTGAAAATATTGCTCTCAGAAGGATTGGGCTGACAAAGTACTAAGTAATACATAAAATTCTGTTTTATATATACATTATTTGCTACTAAGTGCTAAATTAATAAACATTTAATTTTTTCACATGTTATTACCAATCTTTCTAATTTAATTAATGTCTTTGTGTTTAGAATGAACATTTTGAAAATGAATAAATATTGATGGTTATAATTAGCTATTGGGTTTATTAATTAAATAATATGATATACATATTACCTATACTATGTACTTGTACACTAAACGATTAAAATTTTGTTTGTCAATTAAGACTTAGGTATTTAATTATTAATGTAAATACATACGTATTGTTTAAAAATTTTCAAACGCGACTTTTTTAATTTGTTAATTTTAGGTGATTGTTTCGCATTTGAATTCATTCACACAAATTTATCGCCACTTCTTTTGTTACCATCTATAATATATCTCAATAATCTTGTCTTCCTTCATTTAAGCTATCCTCTGTCATCTTTCAAAGGTTGAAGTATTATCAAGAATTAATAGTTTTCGGATAAATTTCCGTCAGAAAAAATTATATTCCTATATTTTCCTCCTATTCAATGTCAAAAGAAAACTATAATTAATCTACCATCACAAAAAACAGTATCGGTGATAGAATATCGCCTTGTATAATCTTGTTGTAACTTTATGGTTATTGGTAAAAGCTTCCAATTATTTTTAATAGAATTTCCTGAAGTTCAACTTTAACAACTACGAAAATGCTAATCAGGTTTCATAGAACTGTTGAGAAAAAACTAGCATGACGCATGTGTACCATTCCATTTAATCAATGATCTCCTTGACATAAGACTTACATTGGTAATAAAATTTAATCATGATTTTAGGTTTCTTTTCATGTATGTATGTATGTAAATACATAAATAAGTGACATATTTTTGCTTTAAGACACAATAGGTCGTAGGTATGTTTTGTTTCTCAATTGAAGTAAAATGAAAAGAAAATAAAGCAGTTCGAAACAATTTCTTTAAGAATCTGTGATTTTAGAGTAATTTTACTGAAAATTTCCATATGGCTTATTTTGCGTACAGATAGTTTAATAAAAATTATATTTATTAAATTTTGTACACTTATCGATTTTGTCGAAAATTAATGATAATTGATAACAGTGTAACCGGATTATTGAATAAAAATAAAAAAAGAAAAAACAAGTTACTTAAACAAAATTATTCATAGGACAATAGTCATCAAATTCCACAATGAATTTGTTTACAATAAACAAATGTGACTAATTAAATATTTAAAACAAAAAACAAACAAACAGCAAAAGGTATTTCCGATAACAAAATTTACACAATAAATGAGTTAGACATCATAACAAGGTACGTATACTTAAGTTCAAAAACTTCGATTGAAAAATGTTTCAAACGCCTACATAAATATTTGCTTTTACATATTCAATATCAAAAATGAAATAAATAGTACGTGTCGATTTAGTAAAGAATCCGGAAATGGAAAGGCTTGTTTTAAATGGGACCTCATCACATTAAAAACAAAAATAAAACTACAATTCAATAATTGTGGTATATTGGACTTTAATATACGTTTTATTTCATGCCCGTTACGTTAAAATTCAAAACTCCTTATAACACTATGATGTCTTTGCGTGATCTGTTACTATAAACGGGCACAGGCCTTAAGCCTTAAAATTTTATAGTATGTATTGGTTTTGTTTTCAAAATAAATTTTCAACCGAAGAATACCAACTTTCGTTACCAATTCTAGAAACTTATGTGAACTCGAAAAAGATTAAAACATCTTTTTTGAATCCTAGAATTTTTAAATACAAAAACACACTTCCTGTTTAAGAAAGAGTCAAATTATGCTCAAAACTACGCACGGTTAGGTTCATATTTTTTTTATTTTTTCACGATTTTTGACTGAAATCTGTTTTCTTTTGTATATCCCGATAAAATATTCTCGTCAAACTGTTTTTTTTTTTGTAGAGTACGCAAATTTTATTCCTTTCGTAGATCACTTTAATTAAAGCATATTTGAGATAATTTTTTTGAATGTTGCTATGTATGTATGCATAAGCGTTGTATTCCAATTATAACATTTCCCATTTATTTTGAAAAAATAATTCCAGGAAATTTATAGTGAAAAGATTTTATCCGAAAAATATTCAAAATTAAAATCAGCTGTCAAACTAAATGAGCAAATCTTAACAGAGTATAGAAATAAACTCATAAATTTTTCTTATACATTACGTAGGTAAAATGTCCATCAATATTTACTTACACAATTAAAATGTTCAAAGTTAAAAGTATTTTTAAAAGTACTGCAATTTAAAAAGTTCAATAGATTATACTTTTTTTAAATTTTACTATCATATTGTACCTTTATTTCAAAATATACCTAAAGTTAAACAATTCCATGTAAATAATTATACAATAATAATGGAATTACTATCTTGTTAACATGGATTCTTGATGGTTATTACTAAAATGCCCTCAATTAGGTTCTGTAATCAGAAGTGAGATTGTTGTAGGAATAGGAAGTTTCTCACCTACATAAAAAAGCTACCTATGTATACCTACATATAATACACTTGATACGCAAACGCCCCTATCTATTTCAAGAGCAAACAAATCATCGCCTTGGTGATTAATTCTATTATTATCAGTGCCACTTTTTGTTTTGCTTGTGAGAATATGATAAACTCACAACAAAAGTGGCCATCAATAGGATCACTCGTCGTCGTTGTTAATGTGACCGGTACCGGCACGTGGTGGCCAGTGGCGACGCACGGCACATTGTCGAACTTAGCTTTTGAGTGTCTTGAACACATTCTATAAATATTTTGTACTATAAAGTATTGCAAAAACTTAAAACCACCTTTATTTTCAATTGTGTTTCTTTAAATTGTTTACCTCTTCAAATGGACCCTAATTGATGCGATTAATTAGCAGGAAAAAAATAACAAAAGGTATCGAAAACATTTTCCGGCATAAGATACATTTGAGATATCAGTTACTTTTGAAACGTGGTGAGTGTGGTTAGTCGCGTATAGTTTTTTATTTTTCTAATAAAAACCTTAACATTAAAGTAAACTCCACAGAAATAATCAAATAAAAAAATGGTACATTTAGAATGGGACAACGTGGTGGAAGGTAGGAAATTTATTTTTAAATTATTTTATTGTTAAGTGTTAAAGAGTGTCCTGAATTTTTTAATATATAATTATATTTATTGTTGTTTCTACTAATAATTTACGACGCAATTTATTTCCAAGACAATTAAAAATACCGTGAAGCATCGTAGGAAAATGTTATTTTTGTGAATTCACAAAGAAATAAAATGAATTTTTGGCGCTTTTTTTTCAACTACACCACCATTGCGTTGATTGAATATCGTCGTATCAGCTTGCTTCCTATGAAATACAAACTTAATCAAAATTTAATTTTTGTGATTTTTATTTTCATTAAAAATAATAATAAGCTTATTAATTAAAAATAATAAAATTAAATATTCTTAGATTTCTTTAAATTTTATTATTTAAAATAAATGAAAAAGTAGCATATACATTTATATTTTATTTCTTCGTTAATTTTTTTTAATATATTTATCAATTTGGAGTACCTACCTGTGTATTAAAATAAAATTATCATTTTTTTCAGGAATGTCCCAAATAATCGGAATCTCCGACATAACAGACAACAAAAATATCTGGCGAATACTCACAGCTGAATTTATCGGAACTTTCTTTTTGATATTCATTGGCGTTGGAAGTACTGTAGGAGGTTGGAATGATGGCTTTTCTCCATCAATTGTACAAATTGCATTCACTTTTGGTTTGACAGTGGCCGCATTAGCACAGGTTAGTGAACTTACAATAAATGAAGTATAAATGACGACAGTGGAATGTAATGGTTTATTTTTAATTATTATTCCCTGCAATTAAAATATTAATACAGCTAATGTTTAATACATCATTCAATTTCATATAAGAATATTTTTAGTAATGACATACAATTAATCAGTATTAAAAACAAAATTACTTAGTGAGTGATGAGTATATAGAACTCTGTCATCCAGTATAGTATTATAAAAAGACAGAGTGTCATGGTTAAAAGGTTTTTGTATTAATAATGTCAGATTCTTCTCAATATTTATTTATTTTATTTAAATTATTTTTGAAAAAGTTTAAGCCAGAAAAGAAACCGTGATGTGGATTTTATTGGTATAATACTTAATAGGGGTTTAAATAAACAGATATTGACTACACGTAATATAATATAATACATAAGATATGATTTGAATTTAAATGTATTTTAATATTACAAGGATGGATTAAACAAAATGTATGAAGGTCTATATACAAATCTTACATCGTATTTAAAGAAAACGCCAAAATTTGTGGCCGAAATTCTAGAGAATGCTGAATGCTTTATAGTCTAAGTCTAAGACATGGTGCTTCATTGGAATAAATACTTTTCCATTAAATACTTTACTTAACATGCATAAAAACAAGTATGCAATTTTGTCTTATATCGTCGGTTTTTCAAATTTGTGAAATATAGCAACTTAAAATTTTTTTACTAGGTTAACTTTCTTATGAAGTCTTTGGCTTTGAGCTCGCAATATGTACATATGTATAAGTAGCCCTGAAATCAAGGAGTTACAGCTGTGATTTCGAAAGCAGAAGATATTTTGGGTTGTTGCATATAGATTTTTTATAAATATAAAAATGGTAGAAATGGTTTGTATAAGATACTACCTTTGAACAATTTCATTACTTGAGAGGAAAAATGATAATATTTTTATACATAAGGTGGCCCGCCTGTC
This sequence comes from Epistrophe eligans, assembly GCA_951394125.1. Lineage (NCBI taxonomy): Eukaryota > Metazoa > Arthropoda > Insecta > Diptera > Syrphidae > Epistrophe > Epistrophe eligans. The sequence goes on from OX596030.1 coordinate 100,226,894, forward strand.
GCGTCTCACATGTATAGACGAAAAATCTAAGTTGTGTAAAATAAATTAAAAAAAAATGTGAATAACTATAAAAATTGAATTTTTATTTAATTTTGTATAACTATTTTCCGTTTTTAATAATAGCTTTTTGTTGGGTTTCCAACATATGCATCCATTGGAGTGGTAGCTGTCGGGAAAAATATGCATATTATTCCTTAAGTTCTATATAGAACTCAACTCACTAATTATTCGTTTCTTGTGGCGTTGTTAAGAAACCTCATATGTAAGAAAAGCGTGACAGAGGGAAAATTTTAAAATAAATAAAAACATTACGCTTTAGGTTCAAGAGGTTAGGTTCAAAATCAATAATTTGTATTGATGTTAAATGCGTATATATGTTCATATTAAAAACCAGTAGGCGTGCTGGTGAGTCGATTTCCAAACAAATGACATTTATGTTAAAGAGTGCTAAAGTAGAAAACTTCAATTTTTTATATTGATAAAATAGCGTGCACAAAAACAAAAATGGAGTACAATTTGTTAAAAATTCAATAAAATATACGCCAAAGTGAACCATTGTTTTATAGTTTTTAAAAAAAGAGAAAACAAAGTTAAGACATATTTACAACACAAAAATATCAGTTGTAATAATTTTAATGCAATAATAGACTTGAACATATGAACAATAAAACGTTTTATGATCATGATTATACAACTAAGTATAATAAACGAGTGTTTAAAAGCATATAACTAACTTCTTCACAGCCATTTGATAAGTGTGAGCGTAAATTGATTATATTTGACGTTCACTAATCACCCTTAATCATTAGTATAGTAGCCATAATGATAGTGACAGATAAATTATTTATTCTTATATGAACCAATAACTCCTCACTTCTGACACCTTCACCAGTTTGATTCGTTGAATCTGCAATTATTAAACTAACGAGCGATAATGGGTGATTTAGGAACTTTACTAGTCTTAGGATGATATTTTCATTGACGACTGATTCATAGGTAATTGATGTTATAGTCTAAGACAAATTCTGATATGTTTGGCTTTGACGTTCACTTTTTGACTGACAAGTAAGAACAAATTAATATGTACCTATTACGCAGAGTAATTAAAGTTCGTTTAATTTGCTAGAAATAAGTATTTAAAGTGTAAATAATCATTGCACATAGCGATTGAACATTTTCATGTAGAACAGTAATAATAAATGCATCTTCCTTTCGTTTGAGTTTGGTTTTTAATTACGCACACTACGTATTAGATAAATAGTTTTATTTTTTATAAAAACATGTGATACAATATTTTTCATTAAGAATGCTGATATGATTTTGCTGTCTGCCGGGTATGACATTTAGTTAACAAAAAAATGCAAAATGTATAATAAAAAGAAAAATGTATTAAAATTTTAAAAGAAAATTAAAAAAATATAAGATATTAATTATGTTTAAATTGTACCTATGTTTTTTACGACATGTTAATCTTAAAGAAGCTTTTCTGGGCTTAAATTTGCTATCCTGTCAAATATATAAAGAAACTCATACTTTGCAAAGAACATTAAAATGTTTCTTAATTTTTCTAAGAACCATTCACCCTAAAATGTATCTATTAAGGATAAATTATTTTCAAAACGATCGTCCAAAATTACCCAAAAGTATACATAACTTCAATAAAGTCGTATCAATGATCTAATGCGCACTCGAATCATTTGGATTTCAAGCATCACGAACACCACATTACTCACTAAAACCATCGATTAAATCCGCCAACCCCAAAGGCTTAGTAAACACAACTTAAAAAAGAATCAAGCTTCACACTCAATGTACTCGTAAGTAGTACTAGTAATATATTATTGCGTATGTGTTTTGATTTGGTTAATATCGATCGGCTTTGGACGTCAACGTTCAACGAACTTTCGCGAAATAGCTAAAATAAAACAAAATAAACATGAATTAAAACAACTCTCGGAGCAGTTAAGCATTTAAACTATTCCAACACTCATTCACACCATAAGGCAGGTCGATATTCACAGAAAATACCCCTGGAGCTGTGCGACCGTCCCCCCACATCAGTCCAAACCGAAAGTGATTTTTATTAATGAATCGCAAAACTGAACGGACACTCTAAGTGCACGACTTTGAGCAAGTATACGGATTTCATACAGCAAGCTGCAAGGCAACCAAACAACATTCGATCGACAGAAATCACACAAAATGTGGTCTTGTACCTTGGGTGGACCTGGACCTGAAGCTGAATATGAATCTAAAGCTGGACCGCCATCGACAATCAGTGTGCGAAACACCTGCTAAATCTTGTACGCACTTCCATCGGCATTAATCAATGTTTAGATGCGTGTGCATTCGTCATCTTACAAGTTAGAATGGTAAATGGCAAACACAGATACACACACCGAAACTAAATCAGATTTTTGTTTGAGATTGGCAATCATCTATGACTGCAGTGCGCGCGCAACCTAAATTTTCCCGTGTGCAACCTTGATTTTCGGTTTTAACGCAAATTATGGATTTCTTGTTGTTTCAGCAATTTGTTTTTACTATAAAACATGGCCTTTAGTTATGGAGTGTGAGTTTTTAGATTTGATTTTAAGACCGAAGATGCTTTGACACTGGATTTGGAGGCATTCATCACGCGGCCTTGAATGTTGGCAAATTCCCACGAGCCCTTGCCGTATTGGTCTCGCCCAACAATCTTTAAATTTGACAGAGAAGCATTTAAGTGTAGGTGCATCTCCATATTTTACAATATTTTTATACGAAAATATACAAAAGAAGATACAGTGATTGTATATGGCATCAGATATAGTAAAGAAGACCTCCCCTTAGGGCAATATGTTAGCTTGTTGCGCTCAATCTACGCAAGATGATATCTTAAGATCATCAACAATAACCATATATCACCTCAAACGTTTAATACGTTAAATTAGCATTTTAGTAAATTAAACAAAATTTGCATAAAACTACGTCATTTCTGCACGTGATGAAGAGTGAATGGATTTTGATAGCTATAATGCTACTTACATACTATATTAGTGTTTATAGCATAAAATCGGTTAGTGCTGGCTTGTGACATTAATACACCTGGTCAATTTAATTAATTGGTTTGCTTATAAGCATTCTATGGTTTTCTAAAATCAAGGACAAATTAATCACATTATTATGTGATCAGTGATTTTTGTCAATCAGAAAACAGATATGATAGGACTTTTTTTTTGTTATAAGGACATATTTTGTTCGTATAAAAATTAAACTCTTGATATTTAACCAAATTATTTCAAAGAGAAGGAAGGTACCATTATTATGTCATTAAAAATGTGTAGTATTTATTTATGTGGAGTTGAAAACTTAATTTTGAAAAATATCCTCCACCCGTTTTAGAAACATTCAATTTTTAAGTTTTGATTTGAAATATTATTTACCACTGATTTTTGTTTATCAAAATCGTAGCAGTTCTTTTAGTTGCTTTTGAACAGTTGTATTTAAGTAAAAATGGATTGAGTTCATTTAGAAATATTAAACTACCTATCAAAAAAAAAATTTGAACTTCTTTTAAAAATCAGAAAAAAAAGGATTTACGTAAATTGCTTACAAAAATGAAAAAAACGTGTCGGGCGAAAGTCCAAAAATTGATCTATCTGTTCAGGCTTTAGCCAAACGGACAGTCAGACGGACAGAATTGCAATACCCACTTTATGTCATCACAATGTCAAGTTTTTTTCAAATCTTTTCTTAAGAACCGAAATTAAACACTACTTCATAAACCCGAAATATTTTTTTTACGCTTTTAAGTTTTTAGTCTTAATCAAATGTTATATTAGGCGAAATAAAATCTACATTATATAAACTTCCAGAACAAAAATTGAAAATGTTACTATCATTTGATATCAATCAATTGAATACCACTTAAAGGAGCTGTGCTGAGTGCACATATTATGTTGGTATGTACCCTAATCTTAAAAAAAAAGCTTATCAAAAGATAACCCCCGCAGGCACAGCTTAGTAACATTTCTATTCCATCATACCGATGCAGCCTTCATAAGTATATTCTTAATTCCATTATAACGAACTAGCAATGAAATTGACGTTCTCCGGTTAAAGTGGTACCTCGAACTTTGGTTTTGTTCTTAAGACAAACTAAATAAACATTGAAAGCCTCCTTGTTTTCTGAATAAAATGTAAATTTATTATTGTACAGATTATGTCAAAATGAATTAATACTTTTAAATGTCAACACTCGAGCAGACCCAGGTATATACGTTTTGTTTGGTTAGGTTTTAGGTGGTAGGAAGGTACTTGGATTCTTGATGGTCTGATATGGTTTGCTGAAGTTAAGCTATAGCAATAAGCTTAAGGCTCATCGCTCATTTATGCTCAACTGTGCACTTTGCCAGATCCATCAAAAGTTGTGTTCTTTTGTGGCTGATGCATGATGGTTGCTAACTGATGCTTGCTGCGTGTGGAGGTGGTACTTGTAGATAATCTTATTTCAATTTATTAATTATTTATTCCTTTTGGCAAGGGGAACATTATACTTAAGCAAAAAGCTATTTATTTTCAATCGAAGAAGTGAGTACAAACGCTCTTGGATTAAACTGCTAATGGTGTTGCGAAATTGATCGACGCTAAGGTCGATTTGAGTGGTGATATGATTGTTAAGACTGCATGGTGATTTAAATTGTAAGATAGTAGGGGGTTGTCATCGGAGGTTGAGAATTGAATTCTTTTCTTATGAAATCAAAAAGTGTGGGAAATGGACACTTAGTAGTTTTTTTTTTTTTTTGGAATGTGGTGCAAATATTTTTAAAACTTTCCAATATATCCATGAAGACATATCTTTGATAGGCTTTTGACAAAATTTGTATTTTGTTACCACCAACCATAGTTTGGTTTTCTGACTTTTTTTTGGTCCATCGGGTTTATTTTGTTCAACTTTATTGATATAATTTATATCAAAATCGATGTCGAGCCACTATAGGAAGTGTTGTTATTTTTTTATAAAAACGTCATAGGTACTGATCATAAATGTCAAGTCAAATTGGTATTAATTTACTTTAAAGAACTACTAAACTAGTTTAACAGATCTTGATCTCAACTTAAGCTTGCTATTTTTATTTACTGGATCATTCGGTTTGCTAACATAAATTAGAAGAAGATTGTAAAAACGCGTTTAAATCAGTACAAATAAAAAAGGAAGGAATTAATAGAGGCCTTTTACTTATTCAAGTATCAATTTAAACTTTTTATAGGTAATGTTAAAAAATGTTATCATGAAATAGTAAAATATTTAATTATTCCATCTTTAATTGGCTTTAAATTGTTTTACAAATAAACAGTGGAAAAGTTCCTTCTAATTAATTAAATGCTGTTCAGTTAAATTAAAAATAAAAATATTAGAATTAATTAAATTTATTTCTCAGAAAGGTGAAATCGTTTGAGAGAAATCAGTATTGTTATGACAATATTTTTGTCACGTTTTAAATCTAAAGGTAAAAGAACTTTGATTAGGTTGTTACATGCAAAACTTTTTTTTTATTTTTTTCTGAAAATTAAAACATATAGGTACTGTTTAATATATCAAGGAACTTGATTAGATATTTCCGTTTACCTTAGCCAATTCATGTTGTATGAAACATTTCTACCTTGAATGCAAATTTAAAAAAAAAAAATTCCTAACCAACATTTTATGTGCAAAAGCTCATATATAGTCAGACAATAGTTTTTGATAAGGACAATTCATTCACAACATTACATTTAAAAGTAAAAAATTCAAAGACCAAGTTCTCATGCATTTTTCCTTTTTAAATACAATTTCACCGTCATTAAAAAAGGTAATAATTTTCTTCTCGCCATTTTGTGTTTAGTTTTAATTTAAAGCCCGCGTTTAAAGTATCAAAACAAAATAACTGAAGCCGCATTGAAATGGAAAGAGTACACACTGGAATGACTTAATAGCAAATTAATTGTGAGAAAAGGTGAAGTTTCACTTCAGTGACTAAACCATTTTCACAAATAATTATCGTTTTGTTTATTAGACTACAAACACGTTTTGGTCTCGATCCGCAGACAATAATATAACATCATGATTGTTTTGAATTACAATGATAGTCATCCTCATTAACTTTATTGTGTTGTTAGATTAAAGTACAAAAACCGTAAAATTAACACTAAATAAACTTTAGAAAAATTAGTGTAAGCAGAAGGGTTTTGATGTTTTTATCAGCGCAGCAATCCATGTGTTAACTTAAATATATGTACATATATGAACCAGTGAGAGCGGACATGGAATCAAAACAACTACATACATCAAACTCGAACAACGTACATCTTACTTAATTAAAATGTATTTTAAAATAATTTGTTTACATAATATTATAAAAACAATTTTTTTATTAAATGGTGTTATATATATTTTTAAAATATTTTTTTTTTAAAGGCTTTTGGTCATGTCAGTGGATGTCATATTAACCCAGCTGTAACCCTTGGGTTTGTGGTTGTTGGTGAAATGAGCATTCTTAAAGGTGCTTTCTACATAATAATGCAATGTATTGGAGCAATTGCAGGAGCTGCCCTTATTAAGGTTATGTTCTTTTATTTTGAAGTATAAAATAAATTGTTACCAACATTTTTTACCTACAGGTAGTTATTCCAACCGAATTGGCTGGCAATACTCTGGGAGTTACTTCGTTCAATGCAGATCTATCAAGTGGACAAGCAATTATTGTCGAAGCTATTATCACATTCATTCTAGTTTTTGTTGTTAAGGGTGTTTGTGACTCTCGTCGTAGTGATATCAAGGGGTCTGTGCCTTTAGCTGTTGGTCTTTCTATCACATCTGGACATCTTGCTGCAGTATGTCTCAATTGAACGAATTTCAACATTTTTTTCACTAATTTGTTGTTTCTTAGATCAAATTGACTGGTGCTAGTATGAATCCGGCTCGTTCTTTTGGACCAGCTGTTGTCATGAGCAACTGGGACGAACAATGGGTGCGTTACATAATATATCTTATCAATTATAGCAACAATATTTCTTTTATCAGGCTAAATTTTATAATTTTTAAGTTATGATATTCAAAATTTAGAAGTATTTATTAATTTGTTTTCCTTTTATTACTCTAAGGTCTACTGGGTTGGTCCAATTCTTGGCGGAATTCTAGCTGGTATTATTTACAAGTTGATCTTCAAAGCACGTAAAGGTGACGATGAAGCGAACTCCTATGACTTTTAAAATATCTAAACAAAAAAATAATCTAAATAATAATGTATATAAAAAAAATTGCCTTTTATGGGAGTTAATTCGCAAGCACCACCACCATTGAATCTAATAAATGAAAAGAGAAGTTTTAACCTTTTCTCATTTTTGTGTAAATCGCAAAAGATGATACCAAATATTTTTTAAAGCTGCAGCAATTGCCAGATATCTATTTCGAACTTAATTTTAATTTAAAAACTCGAAAAAATAATATAATATAAATGTTTTTTATTTTATGTTATTAACAAAATTATGTGTAGAAAATAAGCTTCGATGTACTTCTGTTAATTAATTGTATCTAATAAATTATTGTTGTTTAGTTATTTAAAATAATTACATACCTATCTACATTGATTTTGAGAACAAATTAATAAAAGTGGATAGTCTATGTATGAATTACAATCATTATTGTATTATTAGTATAAGATGAAAGAATATTAAATGTTTGATTTGTGAAAAATTAATTATCTTATTGTTTTATTTAAAAGTGTCCCGGTTTTGTTTTTTTTTTTTCACTCAAATCTTTATCTATAATCATTAAAATGTTATAAAACACAAATGTAATGTCCGTTACCGTTAGAATTCATTGATTTAAAAACGTTTATGTACGTACATGCCCTGAATACTCCAGGCCCCTAAAACTATGCAATTTTGTTGTTGTTGTTAATTACTCAACTCGAATCCTAAATGTACATAATGTTTTGATAAATAAGCAATTTTAAAATATATTCAATCGGCACAAGAAAATGAAGTTGTGTTTGTCAAGAAGAAAATTTAAAATTGAAATTAAATTAAATTCTTAAATTGCTTGAAAGCAATTTTCAGTTTCGATTTTGTTTTGTTTTGACTCTGATGATCTTTCAACTTCTCATTAACGATTATAAAACATATGTAAATGACATTTGAATGTTGAAGGTTTGAATGAAACAACAAACACTTGTTTGAACTACCTACCTACCTAACTACCTTACATATAGCTATTTAACGATTGCCACACCGGTCATCACACTCCTTTTAACTTGGTATTTTTTGATCAATTTAATTTGGAAATTAAAATAATTTATAAATTGAAGCGGAATCTTGAATGCGTTATAAAATAAATCATTTTGAGCCATTTGACTACTCAAATTTATTTATTAAAATTTATTTTACGAAATCAGAAAACCTTAATAAATTATGAAATAATATAATACAATATTTGCATATTTTAAAATATTAGTAATTATGTTAATCAACAACTGCAGAAAAATGGATTAATCTGTGTGCATTGTTCTAGTCCAAAATAGCTCATACGACAGCAGAAGAAGCACTCCTTTGGCACGATTATAACTAAAAAAAAAATTAAATAAAGTTAACATTTCATAATATTGTAATTTTGTTTTTTTCAAAAAAAAATTAATTTCAATAATTAATTAAATTCTAAACTACATACTAGTAACAGTAAAAATTCGATATAAATTTGTGATAAGTTAAAGGTTTAATTCATTAGGCCATAGAAGCAAAAAAGGAAGTTTACCCAGTTATCGTATAGATTGGTAGATATTTAAATATTGGTTCTTGGCCTTTATAGGAACAATTGGATGGATAATTACAATTGAGTGTAATTCCTGCCAAATGATCATTAAGATTGCAAAGTGCTTGGGAATTGTCAAATTTCTGTCTTAAAAATAATTTGACAATGTTGTAAGCTTGTAAACTATGCAACAATGTTTGTAAATTCTTTATGAGAGCAAAAAAAAAATACAATTTATAATGTTGACGGTATTTATTTGACACTTTCGACGGGTGGCTATAGTATATACGGGCAAAAATACTTAACATAATTTTTTCCGTCTGTATATTCGCTACAAATAAGACTGAAATTTTCTACTTATCTCTGTCATAATTTCATCAAAACGTTTAAAATTGTCCGCAAATTTCACACAAACAAGAGTAAAAAAGACAATAATTAATTGAATAAAAACGAAAAAACAAAAGTTGAGGTCTCTATTATATTTGTGCAGGGTATTTAAAACAAATTCAGCCTTATAGTGAGTTTTACCCAACCAACATTCCACTTGAAAAATTTGAAATTTCACTTTTGGCCTATTGTGAGTTTCACCCGAAATTTAATATTTGAAAGATTCCCATTAGGGTTCAGAGTTCCTTTTTGACTTTAAAAAACATATTACTAAATATTTATTTACACACATCAATTTGAATGATGTTCATCAATCACTATCAAAAGGTGTTTTATTTTTATCAGTGATGAAATTTAAATATTTAAGATTAACCATTGGTCCCAGAATTTAAAAAACTTTTTTTTTTAATTATATCGCTAATAATTTTTGATCAGATAGTTTGTGTTTTTTGTATTTAATTACATTATATTTTTTAAACACAAATTAAGTAATACCATTAATATTACTTACATTCTGATAAATAACATTAATTGTGTTACATTTTTAATTATACAAAAATTACGATCATTATATTTTCAATTACATGTTTCTCTTTTCTGGTAAAGGGGCGTATGCGTACTATTATCGTAGTTCAAATATTGTATTTCAAATAAATCAATTAAGTTTTTTCTAATCATTGCACAATGCACATACTTATAAAACTGTTATTAAAGTATAAATAACTGTTCTGTTATGAGGTAAGATGTCATTAATTAAGGGTATTATTTAGTTTTCACGACTACCTTCAAATTTAAAAATAGATTGTTTACTTCAAATTTTACAGAAAGATCGTGAACACGCTATCGGTTTATATTAAACAAATATTTAGATATAGTAATTATTGGTGTGGATAATCATTTAAATAAAAAAACATAAAAAAGAAATTACATATTTGTAAAAAAATAATATCTTCCATTTTGTAAGTTCACGAATGAATCAACAAAAAAAAATCCACGACAGGCGCGTCATGAAAAAAAATCTTTTGATTTTTTGTACAATACAAAAAATATATGTATAAAAAAAAAAACAAACAAAAAAACACAAAAACACGAAAACACAAACATACATAAACATATACATATATGACAGTAAGACCTAGGGTCTTATTAATTAGGCAATGTTAGAAGGAATAGAAGGATAGGATAGATTTTTGTTGGCACAATGGATTAAGAACTTAGGTTTTGATTTTCTCATTAAATCCCAGGGGTGGCGTTCAGTTGAGGGAATATAGAAAAGAATGCCGCCTAGACTGAGGATCGAACCCACACATCCAAGTTAGCAGTCAAGCACTACTTTCACTGCGCCGCCGGGGCCACCACGTGCAGTAGAAACTGTAAATAACCTATTCGACGATTTAATATAAGTTAAATCAAACAGTAACATTAATAGTAGGTACACTTCTAGTAAGTGTATCTTTTATCATTGACGAATGTTAATTTAGACGTTAGGTTTTATGATGTGCTCTGACGGCCATACCTGGAGCAACGAAGATACATGAATACTGTACATAGTGCTAATTAATCCAAGTAATATTTTGAACCTTTACTGTGAAATTACTTTCGTTCAAAATATTTCGGAGATAAAAAAGCGTTTCCTTAAAATTATTCCAACAAGAAAAATCCGCATGGGAAAAGGTGCTTTATGTATAAAATCCCCAATAAATAAGTATTTTCTTTTGCTAAAATCTCCAAAAAATCCCCAACATAGCTACTAAGTAATATATAACAAAATAAAAATTATTTTTTTTTAGAAATAACACCGATCCAATCTTTTAAGTTTCTGTCAAATATTTTTGATTATTGTTTTAATTTTTTTGTTTGAGTTTAAAATGATTTGTCCAATTTTCATTTATGTATGTATAAAAAAAGAAATTATTTTGCTTTATTCACTACTTGCACATATTCTTTTTGGGAACTTATCTCGGACACTTCGTCTTCAAATCTTGGTGATTTTGTCATTACTTGGTTTTAGTTTAGGGGTTTTGGGAATTTTATTTTTGAGGTTATGAGATTATGCAAAAATCACTAACTCATTTTTCTTCTTGATTGCTTAAAGGTTTTACTAAATCCGGCAGTCTCTTCATTAATCTAAGCCGACTCAAAAAGTATGCACAGTTAGATCGCACGGATTCGCTCTTAAGAGATTGTTTTGCTTTTTTATAAACAAATTATCTGTAAAATTTTAAAATATATAAAAGCACTATTTTAACAAAATCAGTCTTCATCCTATTTCCGGAATGCAAAATTTTGAAAAATGTATGTTTTTTATGCAGTATTGTTTAAATTTTTTTTTGAACATATTATGTAGGTATACGAAAATAAATTAAAATCACATAAAAATGCTTAATACCAAATTTGAAGCAAATCGATCCACTCGTTTAGGCTCCCTAGGACTTTTTGGACTTCGCCATCAACGTAGTGATAATTCTCAATTTTATAAGCTGTCGAGTTTAATTCCATACCAACATAATGTCAATTCAAAACAATATATTCATTTTTTTTAAATGTTTTTTTTTGAAATTTAGCTTTGATCGAGCTCATGCATGCAGCCAACCAACGAACGGTTAGAACAAAGAACTAGCACTTTAAAATATTTTATTTTTTAAAGAAATTTGTTTAGCTTTCAACTATTTCGTTCCTTTGCCAAACAAGTAATAAAACAAGTAAATTATCTTGTTTTAACATTTTAAAAAAATAAATAAATCCTAAGGTTTAAACGAATGTTCAAATGTTTAAAAATACTTGCCTCTGAAAATCCAATTATAATATGCGTTTCCATCTTGAATAACCAATCGACAAATAAATGTTGACATACCAGTACCATCCTTATCTGATGGCCTTTGCATCGGTGGGGATGTTGTTGGGCTGGTAGGAACTCTTGTTGTTGACGTTGGTGTTCGAATAGTGGTTGATGTTTGAACTGTGGACGTCGGTTCTTCTGAAGTTGAGACGGTCGTTTTATTATCTTCCGTTGAAGGCCTTACGGCCTCCGTTGTTGTATCTTCAGTATTTTCTGTTGGTGAAGTAGTTACATCTGTGGTTGATTCATTAGGATCAGTTGACGTTTCTGTAACATCTTCTCGTGTCGTTCCTGAGTCAACATTCTCAGTAGTAGTTGTGATATCTGGAGTAGATTCCTCAACTGGTATCGTTTCAGTTTGACTAGTTTCAGTATATTCGCTCGAAGGTGACGTATCTTCAATATCCTTCAGCGTTGTGGATGATATTTCATTTGTTTCTGTTGTGGTTGAAGTTGTTAAAGGACCACTTGTTGAAGGTCTCGGCAGAGGCATTGGTTCTATATCCTGAGCCGTTGAGTTACTTATAACAACTAGGACCACTACAAATAATATCCTTTTCATCTAGATGAACGAAGCAATACAAAATATCTCACAATAATTAAAAAACCAAACAAAAATATGGGTTACCATTATTAATTTTATATTTTGCACTATCAGCTACAAAAAACGATCAATCTCACACCAGAGTCTATTGTAAACTGAGGTATACGTCCATCTCGATTGCAAAATTTAAAAAATATTACAGTTTATAGAATTCGCAACACAGTCATCCATCGGTGAGTATTTAATCTTCCATATGTCTCACTTGATTAAATGATTCAATCAGCTATTTGATGATAAACGTTTGGCGTCTACAAAGGAACACTTCTGAGCGGTTCCATAATTTAAAACCAGCTGCATAGTGCATATTGCATAGTCATTTCGCACCGATCCAGATCTTTGTCGTAGTATTTCTTTAAATATAGAAATTCATTAGCCCGTTACAATTTATTATTGAATAACATGTGGTAAAGGTAATCAATACAATTCCATGTTGTTCTATGGAATTTGAAATTTGATACTTCGGCAGGCATTGCTTGAATTTAAACGAAATACTGGTGATAGCGTGAATGGATTCTTGGTAAAAAAAAATTACAAAAGATATTAAAATTACAGTTCGTGACTTTGCACAGTATAGGTAAGAAATAATTAATCACCGTATTACTACATAAATTATCTTTTGCATCCGATTTGGTGAGATAACGAGGCCCTAGGTTTTTCCCTCAACTCTTGGACTTTAAAATAAATAAATAAAAGTTGTTAGTTGGAAGATCATACATCATACATCATCATACTCACCGAAATGTATTTTTAATTAAAATCGTAGGAGGAGTTTTCGGGGAAAATAAGACTCTTCTGAATGATATACAGTGGCATGGAAGGCACCGTTTATTTTGGTTATACCAATATTTTTTGTTTAAAATTGCTAGATGATGTTAGAAAAACGCTGCCAAATTAAATAGTAAATTAAAAAAAAATTAAACTTTTTTTTAAAAATTTTGTATAAAATATTTTGTTTCATAAAAAAATTAATCACAATGAGTTGAATAATTTTCGGCAAAAGCAAAAATTAAAAAATGGTTCTATGGGAAGTGCCATTTTTACCCACTTTTCCGAAAAAAATTGTTTTGCCAACTAAAATTAACTGATTTTGTTTTTAATTCTGTAGAGAAAAATTATTTTTCTAAAGGTTAAATTTTATATGCAGTTAATCTATCGCTAAAACATAAAAAAATCGGTTAATTTTTCGATTTGGAAATAAGCTTTTTATTGTACATATGTAATATGTATGTATGTTATTCTTCGTTAAATTTCTCATTCAATTTTAATGTATGAACGATGCACATTTCCAAATAAATTTCATTTTCAGATCTTTGACCACGAACATTATAATACCTTCTTTCAATCGAATGTTTTAAAAACATAGATTTTCAGAAAGCATTCGAACTTATAGAGTGATCACATACTAAGAATAGTGCTCTTGAGATCTTTAAGATCACTCAAAGAGAATCTTTAAATGGGTTTTCATTTTTGTAGCTATATTTAGCATTTCGATGGGATTTCTCAATTAGTTTTCCACTAGAATCTCATAAGAGAGGTATCCACATACAAATTTCGAAAAATTCCATTCAACGCAAAAGAAATTAAATTTTTCACAAAAAAAAAAATATTATAAAACGTAGTGTAAAAATGGTCTTAACAGAAATAACAGGATTCTTTCCGGAATATTACTTGAATTTGCGAAATGTTTGCAAAGAAACTGATATCGAAAAGATTTCTCAATGTAAAAATGACAAGGATCGTATGGATTATATTGATAGACTGGAATTCGTTCGCAGCAATGACCTGAAAATTGAGCGTACTTTTAAGGGGAAAAATAGTTCAACTGCTACTGCTTTGAAAGAAAAGGGTAATCAAGCATTTAAGGCTATGAAATGGCTGGAGGCTATGGTGTTGTACTCAAAAAGCTACATTGCTTTACCGGGTGACAAAAGTGGGTATATTTATAAAGTTATATATCTTCTGAAAAATACCAAATTGAGGTTATGACTTAATTATTTTATGAAGGTGCTGAAAAAGCTATAATTTTGGCGAACCGGTCTGCAACTCTTTATCATATGTCAAAATACGATGAAACTCTTTTGGACATTCAAAGATCTATGGAATATGGATACCCCAAGGAATTAATTTACAAATTGTACGAAAGGCAAGCTAGATGTTATTTGGCGAAGAAGAATTTTAGTAGTGCCTTGCTATCGTTTCAGTAAGTTTTTTTTTGTTTAATTAGTTAAGTGACTAGCAGAGGTATAAAAAAGATGAGATTCAACTAATAAAAGCCAAGAATAGATTTGGACAAAACACGGTAGAAAAAATTACTGAGAGTATAAAGGGTTCTTGGTTTGTTGTCGAATTTCAGACATTTCAATGAGAAAGAAGTCCCGATTTAGTTCATAAAAGTTGAGAAAGAAAACCTTAATGAAAGCTGGTCAACTCAGTTGCCTTCGATTTTAATAGTGTGCATATTGGAAATGCTGTGGATTGAGTGGACATTTTAACAATACAGTAATGCCAACTGAAGTGCCACTATAAATATGTACATATTTTCCTGACTTATAAAATTGACCTACTGCTAAACTTTTTTAATTGTTTTTTTAAAATATTTGATTTAATTAATAACTTTACGAAATAAAACAGGCTGATGCTTAACTTTGCATTTTATTGGCCCTCAAAATGTAAAGTCTGATTCACAATGTGACGAGGAATGGAACCGAAAGCGTGACATGAAACGCTATCATCTTTTTCTCGTTATAAAATTGTCACCCAATTCTCAATACGACGAGTTTTTTTTGGCAACGTTATGTTTAAGTTTAAGTTTTGTTTGCTTTCGGTGCGGTGTGCGAAAAATAGTTTTTAGTTAAACAAAATATTTTGGAGAGAGTAATGGTATACTTTCATTGCTTGAAATTGGTTTGATAACTGGCGACGACGCTCTCGTCTCGTTTCCTCGTCGCATTGTGAATCAGGCTTAAAGCATTTTGTCTTTTTATTTTTTGCGCGAAGATAAAGTAGGTACCTAATGTACCTATTAATTTTCAATCAAGAAAAAAAAACGGTTAGATTTTGAAAAAGTGGAAAAAGTGATTTTATAAATAGAGGAACACAGATGGGTTAATATCATCATAGCTATATCTATTTGTATCTACACGTTAAAATTAAGGAATAGAATTAGGCTTTCTTGTATAGAGTGGGCAATTTCAATAAAGGTATCGTTTCAATTGTCTTCTCGGTTTTCAAATGATAAATAATGAAAGTAAAAAATAAAAGACAAGAATCTTAAGTAAAGGCTTGATTTTTATTTTACTACACTATTATTTTTTAATACACACAATTATTTTTCTTTTCATTTTCACCCTTGAGATTAATTAACTCATTGTTTGTCAAACACAAAAAGGCTTTTATTTTTCTGATTCAGCGTCAACTGTTACCAACAGTTTGTATCCTATTTTTATATTATTAAAGTAAATAACAATTCTGTCTCTATTTTTACCTTAACGGTTATAATACATTACGCACATCTTATTGTTGTAGCAGCGCTGCAGCGGGCGGCGACATTTGCCCTTGCCTAAACAAATGTTCCACTTCCGCACTGACAGCATTTTTAATAAGGCTCTTCAAATAATGATTCATGAATGCAGTCTTTTTGTATAATATGTGAGTCAAGATCAATAACACTGTTGAAGGAATTCCATACCTACATTTTATGAAACGATAAAGTTGGTCACTGAATGTGAGTACTTATTTTTACTTCAAATATAGGCCTCTCGTTTAAAGGCTAGTTAAAGCATTTGTGAATAAAATTTATTTTAATGAAACACGACGTGGTGGTTATATGCAAGCCGTAAGAAGAAGACTATTGTAATTTTGTGTGACTGCCCATCTGTAGGTATGCATTATTTTAGTCTGTTTTTAATATTTAAACTGATTCGATTCTCATTTGGTGAAGAAAGTTTGTAGATACAACAACGGCTCCTGAATAGAAAATTTTGAACTTACAATTTTTTCCTTTGCACACATTACAAGTCCTTTATACCCTTACGAAATGTTCATACAAGTTTAGTGAAAATGGGCGGATGCAACGTTCCCTAAGTGAACTTCCTCAAATGTTTTATTTGATATGCACCATAATAATTACCGTTGTTCGAAATTGCAAGGTTTTTAGGGAAGTGCTCCATAATCAATGTCAGTCGTTTACGGTTTTAGCGGTTTTGTATATCCTATACTCAGGAACTACTATAATGCAAAGGAGTTGAAATAATTATGGTATTGAAGTGAGAGGAAGTCATTATATTCTGGTTCTATTTGTCAATAATGTTGGTTTATTATTACCAGCCTAATTCTTCTTAAAATTAAAACTTAATTGATTACAATCGAATATGTAACCATTTGAGTAAAAATTAAAATGTTCACCATTTCTAATAATTAAATATCTGAAGTCATCACAGTGTCTTATAGTTAAACGAGCAAGTTTATGCGCCTAGGTAGGTGAATTTTATTTGTAATACTTTTGTAAGCAACACACGTTTATCATTGATGTGATTTTAATTTTTGTTTCTATTGATTGACTGCGTATTTCTATTTTGAATGCTTTTGATTGATCAAAGACTTTGAAAATTTTCATTTTGTTTATGTCCGTACAGAAAAACTGTTTCCACATTAGACGATGCAAAACTAGCACAAGATAAGAAGGCTAAAATGAAATTTGATGCAGTTGCAATGATAACAATGCTCCAGAAGGATCCAAAAGCAACAAAAAATGCTGATAAACACAAGGAAGCAATATCCAGCCCTGGAATTCCAAATGAAAAGGCATTTACAAGCTCAGCTATAAAAATCGATCAGAATAAAGACGAGGGAAGATTCGCTAGAGCTGCTCGAGACATCAAAGTTGGTGAAGAAATTCTGGTGGAACACCCTTTTGCGGCGGTGTTGATTGAGAAGTTTTCAAAAACTCATTGCGAAAATTGTTTTATTAGGTAAATAATTTGAAATGGAACATACTTTGTATGAAATGGTCCGTTTATTTAACTTGGACTTGTTTTAGAACTGTTATTCCCTTGGCATGTCCTAATTGCTGTGACGTGGTATACTGCTCTGAAAAATGTTTAAAACAAGCTGGTGAATCATATCATAAGTATGAATGTGGACTGTTGGAAACTATTTGGCGTTCCGGGGCGTCCGTAAATTGTCATCTTGCTTTAAGAATCATCGCTAGTCAACCATTGGAGTGTTTCAAAAAAATCAAGGATGATATTGATGGTTCATTGTCGATCGAAGAAATCAAGAAGTAAGTCAAAATTAGGAAATTTTACATGGATAGATTTTAATTTAAATACTATAATGATGATGTTCACGATAAGTTAAAGAAGACTCAGACTTTCGAAAAAAATATTCGCCACCTGGTAAAATATAATCAAAAAAACTGAGACCGTGTCTAACAAATTTGAATTGATTCCGAACGATAAAATTAGCTTTACTTAAATTGAATCAATGAAATATGAGTTTTTTATGACCTTATTAAAACTTGCTTTTAATTTTTTTTATAAAAAAACAATCAAAATCATTGGCAACTTTAACTTCCTAACTATTAAACTCCTTTCTAAACTATTTAATGCAATTTTAACATTTCCACAGATTACCAAAAAATGACTACAGGTGTGTGTCGCACTTGGTTCGACATGAAAATGAACGAACAGCTTCAAACTTTTTCCAACATGCCCTAATGGCGCGTTTTCTTACCAAATGTCTTCAGACATCTGACTACTTTGGAAACTCAGTCAATCCTGAGGATATCCTTCTAATAAGCTATCTGATTTTGCGGAATTTGCAATTCATTCAATTCAACACCCACGAAATTTCCGAACTTCATACGTCGAAAACTAATCAGACTGAAAAGACTGTTTTTATTGGTGGAGGTATTTACCCAACTTTGGCATTATTCAATCACTCATGTGACCCTAGTATTGTAAGGTAAGTAAAAGAATTAATCCACCTATGTAGAACGAATAACGAGCAAAATTTGGTTTGAAGATACTTTCGAGGAACAACAATCCATGTTAACACCGTTAAGTCAATCGAATCTGGTCTTCAAATATCTGAAAACTACGGGCCAATGTACACACAGGAAAGCCGTCAGGATCGTCAAGCAAAACTAAAGGATTTGTATTGGTTTGATTGTTCTTGTGATGCTTGTTTAGAGAATTGGCCTCGATTCGAAGAAATGAAGGTCGATGTCATTCGGTTCAGATGTGATGCGGCAAAATCATGTATGGCTGTAATTGAGGTTCCAGTTAATTGTAACGATTTTATGGTGAAATGCGTACAATGTGGACAGAGCACCAATATTTTCAAAGGATTAAAAGTGATGCAGGTATACATAGATCAGGAGTTAAATTATCAGTATATTAAAAAAAGATTTTTAAAACTATTACTAATTTTTATAGGATACTGAGCTTATGACTAGAACAGCTAAACGTTTGTATGATGTTGGTGAATACTCGAACGCTTTGAAGAAATATATTGATTTGTTGGAGATAATGAACGAAGTGTTGGCTCCACCTTTTCCAGATTATTGTCATTGTCAGCAAAGTCTGAGAGACTGCTTTTTACACTTTGGAAACTCATATGATTTGGAATAGATTATTTTGTTAGCCAACAAATTTGTTTTGTAATAAAGTTTATTATTTCGCTTCTTCCTTAAAGAAGCACTACAAAAAGAAACTCCCAGCCCGTCTCTTTTAGTACTCTCCTCCATAGCCCACCCTGTCAGACCTGACATGACATTCTAATCTAAAAGTGCAAAAATATCAAGATTATATAACATAAAGGTGTCTCTATTGCAACGATTGTGGCACTAATATACTTATGATGAAATCATTCAATAAAAATGCATTAAATGGGCAACAAAAAAACACCTTCAATTATGTAAATTAAAAACAAAGAACAAAATTAAACAGTTATGATGATACAATGCAATTTTATTTCAATGATTACGGTTGCTAAGATTGTTAAATTACATTAAATTAATACCAAATGTTTGTTTCAAAAATTTAAGAACTTTAATTTTTAGAGTTTAAAAATACAAATCACAGAATCGTCGAAGAAAATCCTCAAAAATATTTCAATCTTATCTCGAAGATCAATTCTTTTTTTTTCCGTGCTTCTCCTGTTTCCTCTCCCGCACAGCTAAGAATTCCCTACGAGTGTCACTGGAGCGCACGTCCAGGATGAAATTCATTTTGTTCAAAATCCGTTGAGCCTGCGCAGGATCAGTTTCGAAGTCGTAATGCTTGAAGCGAACTGGTGGGGCACTGGACGATGACGACGAAGTCGACGAGCCTGTGGTTGCGTTGAAGTGCTGCGGGCTGTTGGGAGACCCACTTATCGCCGCAAGAGCCGCGTGTTTCGATGAGGCGGACAAGTAACCGTCGGCTATCTGCGGCTTTATCCAAATCCTCACAATCGACTTGTTCTGTCGTCGTTCTACAATCTCACAGAAGGCGATGCAGTCGATGGGATAGGTCATCGCTTTCTGCTTTGTCCAGAACTTGGAAGAGTTTTTCTGTTGGTCGATTTCAATGCGTTCCCCAGAGATGCCCAGTTGCACCTCGGACTTGAAAAATCGCTTGTCGATTATGTTCAGTTTATATGTACGATACATTGGGGCATCGATCATGTCGTTGTGGTCCATCATTCGTTCCTCGTAGCAGGCCAGATTGCCACCGCTTCCATGAACATCACGTACAGCCGCTTCGCCCGCTTTTTCATCCTCCGAGGTCATAGAAGGCGAACGGTAGTCAATGCGGGTCACATGCGCTAGAGGACGACGTTCGGCGAGCGTCAGGTGGCTGAAGCCAAACTTGGAACATGGTTCTCGAACATCTAGGGGAGGAAAATCTTCCATGTCATCGTTGTCTTCTGTCATGTAAAGCCCGTAATGGCGGATCGACTTGAGCGGGATTTCAGGATACTGAATAACGCACCGGTAACAGATGAATCCAATTACTTCTTGGATCTTCGCGTTTGCTAGAACACATATTTTCATGGGATAGTTGCGCTCCTTCTCGGGGAGCATGTTGATAAAGACGTTGATGCGTTTGGTTTGCATTCCTGTCTGTGCAGCCCCGTCGAATCTTGAGAATTCCACAAACTTATTGGCTGTTTGCTTGGGACTATTGACCAACTCCAAAGAAAGACGGCTGTGTCTCTTGTCTGTGACACTCACCACGGGTTTCCGTATGAACAGGTCCGCTCTCTCGCCCCCCACATTCGATTGGTCTTCGAAGTTGACGCACTTTGTCCTGGCGGCTTTCCGCCTGGCGATATCCATTTTTTCCAGCTTTTGCGCTGTGTTGGATCGGAAACGATGTGATCCAATTTCGGGATACATTTGTATGTCGAACGATTGGGAGGCTAGATCCATGTCTTCGTCATCGCTCTGATCAAGACCCGGATAGCAAACGAAATCGACTTCGCTTAAAGCACTTTCTGGTGGTCGGGGATTGTTTTTTGCACCGACTTTTTTAATAGTAGACCGCTGCTGTTGCTGGGGAGTTTGGAACTTTTTCAAGTACTGCTTTGGTAGGTCATCGCTGAGCATCACTGTTTCACACATACCTGTGTCGTCGGTGGAGATAAAAGAATTGCGGATATGGGAGAGGAGCCAGTGCGGATTGTTGTATGTTGCCATTCCAGTGGATATACAATTTATCAATTATTTTATAAGGGAATTTAATAAATATAGAAAACAAATAAAATTTTATAAACTAGGTTTTTTTCTATTTTCTGAAGTGACATAAGAAGCGCTTGTAAGCAGTAGCTGTCACTTTGATGTTTGTTATAGGGGAAATTTATGTTGAGGGAAATTTTAAAGGCGGAAATTTTCTGTTTACAACCAGGGATGTTATGAAGTAGGAATCTTAACTTGATTCCTATGTCCCCTTTGACTGCTTTTAAACGCTGCAAATATGCTGCAATTATCCTTGCAATTTTTAAGCATTTAGGTGGAGGACGTATGCGGTGTCCGGGGTAGACAAAGTTGCAGAGGTTGAAATAATTGCAGAGTTATCGCTATTTCTTCTTTGTGCTTTTTCTTATTGTTTGAGACATAAGCAGAGTAAAGAGTGACGAGATATTATTTCCTTCTCATTTAACAAAAATTGCAGGTATTAAAATTTGCAGCGTTTAAATGGATGCTGCAATCGGAAAGAGAATTGCGGATAGAAATTGCAGTCGTCTAAAAGCAGTCTTTCACACGAGGAAGGAGTTTCCAGCAACTTTCAATTTTTACGTGAGATGGGCACCAACTAAGAGGAGTGGATGGTCTGCGACTGGTTGAAATGCGTTCCCAAAAATTTCCAGATACGTTGGGTTTTTGTTGCATCAGCTATTGAGATTTTGTGTGCGACAAAAATGCCAATAAATTATCGAATTAATTTTTACAAGTTAGTTTTATAGCAACTGTCTAGTTTTTTTTTTGTTATAATTTTCCTATCCTGTAATTCTCGCATCGATAATAAAATTAGTCGAGAAACGATAATAATAATTCAAATAAATCATACAAGTTTTGTTCCATTTTTAACGTTTCTCGATCATTTTATTTATGCGAAAGTTAGGCCAGGCGCGACATGAACTTTTAGTTTCGATTTTAAGTCCTATAGGTGTATATGAGACAGTTTCTAAATTGTTTGCTTTCGATTTTAAGTCCTATAGGTTTACAGTCGTATTTATAAATGCAATTTGTGCAGAGTTAATGAAACAAAGGACTTAGGCGTTTTATTTGATTATAAGCTAACTTTTGAGTCTCATATAAATTATGTAGTTTCTAAAGCCAACTCTATGCTAGGATTTCTTAAGAGAAATTCTTCTGATTTTAAGGATCCGTTTTCTTTGTTTTCTTCTTTAGTTCGCCCGTTGCTAGAATACAATGGTCTTATTTATAAACGTTGTCTAACTTTAGACAACTGTCCAACTTTGGAAAATGTGTTCAAAAACCTTGTTTATTGTTGTCTTATAGCTGTCTAACTTGTATTATATGGAATCCAGATTTTAAAAAATTAAACGAGAGGATTGAGAAGATTCAAAAGAACTTTTTAAGGTATGCTTTAAAGAAATTTTCTTTGAGTGGCAATATTAATCTTAACTACAATTAGGAGATGTTTGTTGCTGGGAATGCACACACTTAAATCAAGGCGTAGAGCATATAGTAGGCGTGTTTTTTTGTAAGCCCAGAGGGAATTGGTCGAAAAAAACAACGTCGGTGCTAAACAATCACCATGTTTAATACAACAACAACTAATCCCCTACGGGCTAAGCTAAACCCAGATAATTCTCCGGGCTTAACTTAAGCACACAGAAAAACTGTGTTACCGGCATAAATTATATACTTTGTTGTGGGCGCCCAAGGTGCAAACTGAGCCTTAATTCTTGGTTGCCAATCCAGCGCCACCTAGCGGTCAAAATAAGAAGTTGTAGTTGAGATGGAAGAGTAGCGCTTCCGAAATGTCAAATAAAGGATGGAAGATAACTGATGAGATCCCATACATTGACGTTTCATGAAAAAAAAAATAAAAACTAGCGGGTGGGTTGGATCGTACGACCCGAATAATGTGGGAGGAGGAATAGCCGAACCCAAGTGGGCTGATTCTCCTACGGCTAATCCCCCGGCTGACCTTCTGTCATTGAAATATTCTGTTGACGACGACGGTTGAACAAGAGCTAAACGAACTGAGCTCTATTAGGCTAAGCCATTCGAATTCGACATACATTACAAAAAAAAAAGAAAGAAACATATTGGCCTATATCTATACGGTGTGTAGTGCTTTTAATTTGATTTTTTTTTAATATTTCTACTTACGGTGTAAATTCAAATTTATAGATTTATACTTACGTGTTCGATCGATCGTCATCAAAAAAAAAAGAAAAAAAAAGAACTGTGAAACGCTCCAGTCAAAACAAAAAAAAAATAAGAACACAAAAGAACAACACTATAGGGTGAGTTTTGAAAGTTAACGTTTTTTTTATTGAAATTAGTGCTA
This sequence comes from Epistrophe eligans, assembly GCA_951394125.1. Classification (NCBI taxonomy): domain Eukaryota; kingdom Metazoa; phylum Arthropoda; class Insecta; order Diptera; family Syrphidae; genus Epistrophe; species Epistrophe eligans. The sequence continues at coordinate 100,250,524 of OX596030.1, forward strand.
AAAAAAAAAAGTGAATAAATCTTATTAGGTTACAACCACTTTGAATTCCGGCGGCTCCAGGTTACCAGTGAAGGACTGGGCCGCCACAACCATTTTTTTTTTTGTCTGTTGGAATCCACTTCTTTTCTGGAACTGCCTCTGTCCATTGGATCCGAATTTGTATCTGGATCAAGTCTACCTCTTGTGACTCGATTTCCGGCTGGACAGATCTCTTTGACACAACATCCCTTCGGAGTGTCCCATATTTGGTGATCAGCAATTATCCACCCACACTCCAAAACGAGGGATACTGAGCGGCAGCTGGCCGAAACAAAACCAGCTTGATTTCGTCGCTGAAAGTCCATCGCAGTGAGTTCTATAAAAAAAAAAAAGAAGGAAATTCAGGTACAATTATAATCTTATAAAAGAATAACGAATGCAAAGAGAATTTTACCGACAAACACCACTAGAAGAGGATTTTCCGCAGTTGTTAAGAATTCATTTCCTATGAGAATAAAATTTTGTATTATTGTCTATATTGATTGTTAAATGTTAAATGGCGTTGAAGTTTTTTTCAAATTATAATTTTTTTCTTTTAGTTTAAATAATCAATTTTTAGATAATTACCTTTATTTTTGTAAGTGATATAGGTAGGGTTTCCTAAGTTTTTGTTTTGTTCGCGTCCCATAAGATAAATTTATATACCCAGTCCTCCTCCACAGAGCTCTATCGAGGTAGGGAATTCAAGTACCGGTAAAACCCAAATTTAGCCCTATTAGGTACCAAAAAGGGTATCAAAAGTAAGAGTACTGTTAAATTGTCCTTAGGAAACGTATCGTATTCACCTTTTTTTAATGTTTTTTCTTGATTTCTCTCTAAACATATAAGAAAAGAATTGATAAAAATTTAACGATAACGAAATCATACTTTTTTTTCTCTAAATTAATTATATATTTTTGTTTAATGTTTTTTTGTTCACAACTTACCTGTTACTTTTCACATTGTTTCAATAAACTTCGCTAAACGCCTTTATAGATGAAATTTTTGGTGTTTTCTTGTTTCGTTTTGGAGCGAAACATGATTTATTGAAGACGTTCTTTTCAGGGGTGCGGATGGTAGCCAAATTCTTTCAGTGAAGATGGTGTGATTGGAACGTGGCCATCGTCTATTTTGGGGAAATCCAAATTTGCCACGGATTTCTATGGTTGGGTGGGTTGGCACCACTGCGATAACATCTGCAGTGCCTTGAAGTAGTGATTGTCCGTCTGTGGTCTTTTTGATAGTTTTTCTCTGGCCTGATATATGTTTTGTTTGCAGGTGAGGTTGAGTTTCGGGGGCAAGATCCCCCCCATTCCGGCGAGCTAAATGCCGCGCTACGCAAGCAGGCCGCGCCCCCCGGAACTTGACATTCCATTTCCTTTTTCCAAACTCTCCTATACCCATTTTCCTACCATTTCCTTTTTTTCATCCCTATCTCGTCCAACGCATCCCATCCTCTTGCCTCGCAACAAATGGCGCCCAACGTCTTAGTTTTTTTTAGCCAAGATTTTTTGTAGTTATCGTTTTTGTGACAGACCAACCAAACTTACTGTGGATTTTCAAAACTCGTATGTCTGCGTCAGGAAAGTCATAGACATACCTAGACGTATCGCGACGAGATTTTGATAATTCACAGTGACTGCGGTTAATGAGTGTTTTTCGCTGTCTTTAGCCAAAGTTGTGGTGAATTTTTACGACACGTAAGTCTTCACTGGGAAGGTCTATGACGCACTTAGTGAATTGCGACGATGTCTGGGAGTTTACTACAACGGCGGTTAAAGAAGTATTTCTTTCCTGTATTTCTCCTTTTTCAACTTGACTTGTCGCAGGTTTTCAGAGTCGTAAGTCTTCACTAAGAAAGTCCTAGACATACTTAGGTGAATCGCGACGATATCTGGAAATTGGCGGCAACAACAGTTAACCTTCTGATGTCTCGTTTTACCTTGAATCCCAATCCCAATTTTTACTTTTCTTTCAAAATTTTCAGTTTCTTTCATATTTTTTTTTGTCAAATGTTGTTTATTTTCGATTTGGACGCAGTGACCATGATTGACGAGCCGTCGATCCTCGATGCACCTTCCAACTTATTGCTTATTTTCTTTTTGAGTTTCTTTTCTCATTTTTGTGTTTCGTTTCCCTTACCGATTCATGTCTTTTAGCAAAGTCCTTAGAGACTGTCTAAAATCGCGGGATCGGTGAGGAAGACAACTTTTGTCTTTTCGTTCCTGTTGGTTTACTCCCTTTCCTACCTCACTACTTCAAGGGGATTTAGCTTTTTCCGTCTGCTGTCTTATTTTACATATAGATGCCATTAGTAAGGTCACACCATTTCGCTAAGAAACCACTGATGACGCTACTTGAAGCACCCCGTATGCATATGAAAAAACAAATCTAAAAAAACAAACAATTCAGAAAATTAAATCTTAGGAAAAAACAACTTTTTTCAAACATTGATTCTTGATTAATATACCTTCTGTGAATAAAATAAAAACAATATTCGTTTTTTTTTAAACTCTTAGTTTATTAAAAATTTTGTCTTAGTCAATAAGATACAACTTACATTTTTTTACAATTATTCTTTTTTTCATATTTTTTTTTGTTTCGTTCATTAAATAATTTTTCGTAATTTATACGATACTTTGAAAAAAAAAGATAAACAACTTTTTTCTATTATTCGTTTATTTCATAATTTTTGTTCGTTTATTACAAATTTTTGGTATTGTTGATACATTATCCTATTCTTATATTACTCTTATATATACTATAGTTGATCGAATATAATCGTTTTCGTAAAAGAAAACTTTTACTTATTCTATTTACTATAACTAAGTGAATTTAACCTATATTATTTGTTACTTTTGATATCATATTTTTTCTATAAGAGAACGATTCCTTAAGAAAACTCACCCTCACATTTTTGTTACCTTTTTTTTTTGCTATTTTTTTTTGAAACTTTTGTTTCAAAATTCTTTCAGTATAAGATTTTTTTTGTGTAAACTTATTTCGTTTTTTGGAATCGATTTTTTTTTAATTTTTGAAAAAAAAAAAAAAATGGATCCCACCAACAAAGAAGACGATGATCGTATTAACAGGATCATTAGAGAGTCTAGAATTGAAGATAACGTCAGATTGACTAGGTCGGTCAGTCAGCATTTAGAAGAAAATGAGAGGCACCGCGTTATGCATTCTCCTCTCACATTTGAAAGGCAATTTAGATCCGCGTCTAATTTACCCGTTAGTTCAAATATTCCACCCAGTTCCATTGATACCGTTTCTCCTCCATCCTTCAGCAACATAAGTGGCTTAGAAGCTGAAGCACTACCTCCTCATCGTACAAGTTATGAAACTCTTAATGAAACAGTTAGGCAAAAAGTAGATAGGGTACCAATCTCTAGGCCCACAAGTGAAAATTTACATCAAGGTGGTGGCTCGAGAGATATCTTAGAGAGCTTGACACAAAGACCTCCGGCCAGTAAAAGAACAGAAAAGCGAATCGTTCCTGAAGACTTAAAAGCTTACATTAATTTAGCCATAGTGGACGCTTTTGCTTCATACAAAGAATCAGTTCAGACAGAAGTCACCAACACTCTGAAAGATGAAATTCAACACCAGCTTGGAGGGTTCTTCAGAGAGTTGAATTTGGAACGACCATCTCCGCGAAATACTGATCCCATGCCAAGACCTTCAGAACCTTCTTACAAATTCCCACCTCCGTTAAATCAACCTCCCCCACAGCGTTCTCAGTTTGATACTACAAGAAGTGCTTTTGTGCCTTCTGCACAGCAGCGTAGAAGACCACAAGAACCTTTAAGGCGAAGCCAAGATAGGTTATCCCAACCTGACGGTCTTCAAGAAGATTTCTATTCGCAACAGAGAAATCAGTATAACCCACAAACTAATTACAATTATCAGATGCCTTTTCCAAATCATTGGTTGACTTCGGGATACAAAGCTCCCATAAAGATTAACAAGTGGGGGTTGAAATTTGAAGGCCAACCAGATAAAATGACAGTTGAAGATTTTGTATTTCGTTTAGAAACTCTCCAACACCAATATGGTTGTCCGTGGGCAGAGATACTTCGAGATTTCCATCTCTTGCTAGGAGGTAACGCCCACGACTGGTTCTGGCAGTTTCAAAGAAATAATTACAGGCCCGATTGGCCGATGCTTAAAGATGCTCTTCTGAGACAATTTAAAAATAACCGTTCCGATTATGATATTATGCGTGATCTTATGGATCGCAAGCAAGGTTTTTTAGAAAACATCGACGATTATTTGGCTGCCATAAATAAAATTAAGTCGCAATTACGTCTACCGATTCCGGAAGTGGAATTGGTAAGAATTCTTAAGAAAAACTTGAATGAGAGAATAGTGAAGTTGGTTTACCCCATGCCGATCTATTCCATTGATCAGTTAAGAAACGCATGTAAGGATGTGGAGTCCGCGTTTCCTAAAAAAGAACGCGACTTCCCAAAAGCAATGAAGCCACAAGGGAAATATATGGCCAATGAACTCGAATACGACGACCAGGAACAGTATCAGCCTTCTGACGAACAATTAGCCGCCTACCAGTTCGGTGGTGTTCGTTCAAAACTTCCTCCACGGAAATATGCTGATTCTTCAAGTTTGGTGTGCTGGAATTGCAAAGCGCAGGGCCACACATACTTTGAATGCGAATCCGAAACACTTAATTTGTTTTGCTACAAGTGTGGACAAGAAGGTGTGAAGACGCCACACTGCAAGCGTTGTAACCCGGGAAACCGATCACTGAACGTGAAGTCTTCGGGGGATTCGCGTTCAACACAAAATTAGTAACCCCGATTGTTCAAAAGTCCTCAAATGTTAATCTCGAAACAAAAGCAGAAAAAAGTCCTCTAATAGTAGAGGACAATTCCAAAATAACTATTTTAAAACGCGAGGATAATCGAAACCCCGATACAGCAAATTCAATCAAGCCAAATTTATTACAAATAAAACCATTACACGTACGAATCGAAGAATACTATCGTACTAGAGATAGGATTTTCAATAATAAAGTTCAGATTCCGTCCAAAAAAGTTCTTAAAGCTAGGAAAAGATACGAAATAAGAAGAGAATTAAAAAAGCGTATTGCATCCACGATCATAAATTTGTCCTCAGATCCAAGACCATATGCCCAAATAAAACTAGAAAATAAAGAAGTTTTAGGTTTATTAGACAGTGGCGCGAGCGTCAGTATCTTAGGAAAAAATTGTATGAAGTTAGTCGAAGAACTTAAACTCCCAATAATAACGTTTCACTCAGGCGTCAAAACGGCTGATGGTAAGAATCAGTCGATTGTAGGTAAAGTGCTTGTGAAAGTAAAGTATAAAGATAATGATAATGTCCTAACGTTCTACCTCGTTCCGAACCTAGATCAAGAAATCTACCTGGGAGTAGATTTCTGGAAAACATTTGAGTTAGCTCCGAACATAATAAGTTCGATCACTGTAACTGATTCAGCAGATCTCTCGAACGCTCATCAGTTGAACCCTGATCAGCAGGCCATATTGGATGCGGTCAGGCAGAAATTCCTTTGTTTCGACCGGAATGGTCTCGGAAAGACGACGCTCATGGAGCATGTGATAGATACCGGCGATGCGCTCCCTGTGAAGCAGCGTCACTACCCTGTCTCCCCGGCGGTACAAGCTATTTTATACGAAGAGTTGGATCGGATGCTGAGTCTCGGTGTGATCGAGGAGAGCGAAAGTCCCTGGTGTTCACCAGTAGTGCTCTTGCGGAAACCAGGCAAAAATCGACTTTGCCTGGATTCTCGCAAGGTGAATGCACTGACAAAGAAAAATGCAAATCCTCTCCCGCATATCGAGGGGCTCATCAGCCGATTACCAAATACGTACTACATTAGTAGCATTGATCTAAAGGAAGCTTTCTGGCAAATACCGCTGGAGAGGCAGAGTAGAGAAAAGACTGCATTTGCGGTACCGGGAAGACCCTTGTACCAATTCACTGTCATGCCCTTTGGGTTGTGTAATGCAGCTCAAAGGTTATGCCAGTTGATGGACAAGGTAATTCCCGCCCGACTCAGGGATCGTATCTTCGTGTATCTTGACGATTTATTGATCATGGCTCCGGATTTCGAGACGCATGTCGCCCTGTTGAACGAAGTAGCCGACTGCCTACGTAAAGCGAACCTCACCATCAACATGAAGAAATCAAAGTTTTGCTTCAAAGAGCTAAAATATTTGGGCTTCATTGTTGGTGGTGGGAAACTTAAAACCGATCCTGCTAAGGTCGAGGCGATAGTTGACTTTCCGGTTCCCAAAACTCCAAGACAGGTTAGGCGGTTGCTTGGTTTAGCAGGGTGGTATCGGAAATTCATAAAGGATTTTTCTAGTCTGACTGCACCCTTGACGGACCTGCTAAAGAAAAGCAACACAAAATTTAAAATGACGGAAGAGGCAATGAGAGCGTTCGAGAATCTGAAGAAAACGTTGACCACGGCTCCGGTTCTTTCGCATCCAGATTTTTCCAAAAGATTCTACATCCAGTGCGATGCTTCGGATGCAGGAATCGGTGCCGTGCTTTTTCAAAAAAACGCAGAGGACGAAGAAGTCCCTATAGCCTTCTTTTCACAAAAATTTAATAAAAACCAGAGGAACTACAGTGTGACTGAGAAGGAGTGTATGGCAGCGGTGATGGCTGTGCAAAAATTCAGGCCGTATGTCGAGGGCATGGATTTTACGGTAATCACCGACCACTCCAGTCTTAAATGGCTCATGAGCATGAAAGATCTAAGTGGAAAGCTCGCCAGGTGGAGTCTGTTGCTGCAATCGTATGCCTTCGACATACAGCACCGCAAGGGTAGTCTAAATGTAGTTCCAGACACTCTTTCTCGGGTACACGTAGATTCTCTGGAGATAGAGGAAGTAGCACCCCGAATAGACTTAAACTCTGTTGAATTTCAGTCCGAAGAATATCTTAGCCTGATCGAAACGATTAAAGATCATACCGAAGAACTCCCAGACCTTAAAGTCGAAGATGGGTTTATATATAAACGCGCGTTTAGAAGAGTAGGACAAGAAGTAATGCTAGAGCATTCTTGGCTTCTTTGGGTCCCTTCTGGATTGACCGATGAAATTATCAGAAAGGCTCACAATCCACCGAAAGCAGCTCACGGTGGAATATCTAAAACCCTATCCCGAATAAGGCAATATTTCTATTGGCCAAACATGACCGTACAAATACGCGAATACGTGTCTAACTGTTCCATTTGTAAAGAAAGTAAGGCTTCAAGCCAAGTGTCTCGTCCCCCTATTGTTAACTCGTATTGTTCCGATCGTCCGTTCGAAAAACTTTATGTAGATTTTTTGGGTCCTTATCCCAGGTCAAAAGCAGGAAATGCGTACGTGTTCGTTGTCTTAGACCATATGTCAAAATTTGTCTTCCTAAAAGGATTGGAAAACGCGAACACTACCAGCGTTATTAAGTTCTTGCACCATGAGGTGTTCAATATGTTCGGTGTACCTCGGATAATCCATTCGGATAATGGAAAACAATTTCTTGCAAAGGAGTTTCAAAACTTCCTGCAAAAATACGGAATCGAACATATGAGAACCGCGAACTATGCACCCCAATCGAACGCGTCGGAGAGGGTCAACCGTACATTGTTGGCAGCGATCCGCGCTTATCTCAAAACCGATCAACGGGATTGGGACTATTACCTTAGCGATATAGCTTGTGCCTTGAGAAGTGCAGTTCATAGTTCTACCGGAGTATCTCCATACTTTGCGTTATTTGGTACAAACATTATGATGCACGGTAGCAGCTATGAACTAGCACAAAAGTTGAACGCGGTTGACGATGTTGTTGATCCTTCCTCGGCGAGATCGATTGGAGTGTATACGTAAAAGAGTTCGCGAAAACATTTTAAAATCAAATGAACGATCAGCTAAAACGTATAACACGCGCACACGAAAAGTTAGATACCTGCCAGGACAGGAGGTATTCCGAAAAAATTTTATTTTGAGTGACGCATCAAAAAACTTGTCAGCAAAGCTATGCCCCAAGTATATTAAGTGCCGCATAGTTAAAACACTAGGGAGTCATATGTATGAACTCGAAAATCTTAATGGCAAGAAAATCGGTATATTCCATGCCAAAGATTTAAAACAATAACCGACGAAGTTTTCACTAAAATTACTAAAATCGTCACTGTATCATTGTTGTTTAATAACTCCTAACGTACATAAGAAGTTCAAAAATCGCACTAAATAAAATTATATTTTCTTTCCCGTATCCCAGTTAAAACTTCCAAAAATATTTGCGTTTAGATTCAAACTCACGTGTCACAAAGTACCTGATTATCCTAGTATAATGTCACTTTAAAATTTCAATTTTCTATATGTTCACTAAGTACCTGATTTAATCAACAAAGCCAACGCAAAAGTCAATAAAGAAGAAAAAAAGAAAAAATCACAACAATAAAAAACTTTCAAAATAAAAAAATATTTCCTTTTGCACCACACTGTGAGCATCCCAAAATTCAGTTCATATTTGTTTGAAACTAATCACTTCGTACCTGAGAAGCAACTGTATTATTTGTGCATGCTCACTTGTTGTCGTCCATAAACCAATTTAAAAGAACTTTGTTTCATGGTTTAGTTGTTATTATTTATTAAATTTTTAATTTCATGCAAAATTTTAGTGTTATTTATTTCAATGTTAATTTATCTTCACCAGTGTATAGTCTAAGCAGTCCTATAAAATATTTTTTTGGTACCTGTGCAATGCACCCAAAGCTCGAAAACCAAAAACTAAAAGCAAAGATTAACGATCTTGTCACCAAATATTTTCCACTTTGCATATTTGCACCTTTAATATACGAGGCGATTATCTGTAATATTTATACTTTGACTGTGATACTATATATTATATATAGCAAATTCCAAACTGTGATATTTAATTAATAGCCAATAATTAAAAAAAATTCCATCTGTGATATAGCATGTTAGTCTTTAATTTTTATTTATTTATTGTTATTTATTTAATTTCACTTTTATTTATTTATTATTTATTTCCAATTTTAAACTCAACTTTAACGATGTTAGTAACGTAGGTAATTAACGACTCGACTCACCAATATAGCCTTATGCGAATTCAGGAAGCGTAATCTCGATAGGTCAATGACCTTTATAAATTTCCATTTGAGAATAAAAAAATACATGTCCACTTTGTGGATAATGAGGTGCGTCGTTTTGATGGTCGGTTGCAACTTTTTCTTGCTAAAATGAACCCAAAAATGATCCGTAATGGTCGTTGCTGCATTGTAACCTATTAGGTCAATGACCTCTCTGAACCCCGTCAGCATCTGGAAAACAAACCCACTTTCGCAGTGAGAGAATGTGTCGTTGTCCTTAATCGAATAAATCTGATATCTAGTTGAGAAAAAAGAAAAGAAAACAAAAAAAAACAATAAATAAATAGAAATTAGACAAATGTATATAATAAGTACCCGTCAGCTAAATAATTTCACACGGAGATTATGGCACGTTAAAGTTATTTTGGATGCGTTGGAGTGCGATGAAATATCGTTGGCCTTGAAATCTGAAAATGAAAAAAAATGGGTATGAAAAAAAAAAAAACTGTAATAACAGTATCCAAGCCTAAAGCTTACCATAACGGCCCAGCCGTAAATATGCCCGGCTCGTGTAGCGTGGGTAAGCTCCCCACGTTTCCATGTAGCTGAATCCTTGGCCAGTTTTTTTTTACCGAAACCTGGTTGACTGTAGAAAGCATTTCAGAATGCATTATAAATTTATGCGTCAGCATAGAAGAAAATCTAAAACGGATTAATAACAATAATTAGTTAAGAAAAGGTATCAAAAAAAAAATATAGTATTGAAAAAAAAAAAAAGAAAGTTGAACACTTACCCAGAGACCAAACTCCAAAACACAGCCTTCCACAATGATGTTTAGAAATGAAATGGTGAATGAAAGAAAATTACCCAAACCATAACTAATGGTCGCGTTCTGTTATCAAGATAAAAAAATATTGGGAAATTTTCAGGGAAATTTTGAGGAAATGTTTCGAGATCCTAATTCTTGAACACAATGAACACAATAGAAGCGATTCTAGTGCGCGCGTTATTTAAACTTCATGAAATAGGGAGCAAGTACTTATGTGGGAGAAATGTGGAATTTAGGCGAAATGTCACGAAATCAAACTAAAACAAATCGTAATTCTGGACGTATATATGCAAAAACATGTTGGTACATCTCGGGCGACCTCTGTCTTCGCGCTTTATTTGGAATATATCCAATGAAAGCACGAACTTTGTTGTGGACGCCCAAGGTGCAAACTGAGCCTTAATTCTTGGTTGCCAATCCAGCGCCACCTAGCGGTCAAAATAAGAAGTTGTAGTTGAGATGGAAGAGTAGCGCTTCCGAAATGTCAAATAAAGGATGGAAGATAACTGATGAGATCCCATACATTGACGTTTCATGAAAAAAAAAATAAAAACTAGCGGGTGGGTTGGATCGTACGACCCGAATAATGTGGGAGGAGGAATAGCCGAACCCAAGTGGGCTGATTCTCCTACGGCTAATCCCCCGGCTGACCTTCTGTCATTGAAATATTCTGTTGACGACGACGGTTGAACAAGAGCTAAACGAACTGAGCTCTATTAGGCTAAGCCATTCGAATTCGACATACATTACAAAAAAAAAAGAAAGAAACATATTGGCCTATATCTATACGGTGTGTAGTGCTTTTAATTTGATTTTTTTTTAATATTTCTACTTACGGTGTAAATTCAAATTTATAGATTTATACTTACGTGTTCGATCGATCGTCATCAAAAAAAAAAGAAAAAAAAAGAACTGTGAAACGCTCCAGTCAAAACAAAAAAAAAATAAGAACACAAAAGAACAACACTATAGGGTGAGTTTTGAAAGTTAACGTTTTTTTTATTGAAATTAGTGCTAAAAAAAAAAAGTGAATAAATCTTATTAGGTTACAACCACTTTGAATTCCGGCGGCTCCAGGTTACCAGTGAAGGACTGGGCCGCCACAACCATTTTTTTTTTTGTCTGTTGGAATCCACTTCTTTTCTGGAACTGCCTCTGTCCATTGGATCCGAATTTGTATCTGGATCAAGTCTACCTCTTGTGACTCGATTTCCGGCTGGACAGATCTCTTTGACACAACATCCCTTCGGAGTGTCCCATATTTGGTGATCAGCAATTATCCACCCACACTCCAAAACGAGGGATACTGAGCGGCAGCTGGCCGAAACAAAACCAGCTTGATTTCGTCGCTGAAAGTCCATCGCAGTGAGTTCTATAAAAAAAAAAAAGAAGGAAATTCAGGTACAATTATAATCTTATAAAAGAATAACGAATGCAAAGAGAATTTTACCGACAAACACCACTAGAAGAGGATTTTCCGCAGTTGTTAAGAATTCATTTCCTATGAGAATAAAATTTTGTATTATTGTCTATATTGATTGTTAAATGTTAAATGGCGTTGAAGTTTTTTTCAAATTATAATTTTTTTCTTTTAGTTTAAATAATCAATTTTTAGATAATTACCTTTATTTTTGTAAGTGATATAGGTAGGGTTTCCTAAGTTTTTGTTTTGTTCGCGTCCCATAAGATAAATTTATATACCCAGTCCTCCTCCACAGAGCTCTATCGAGGTAGGGAATTCAAGTACCGGTAAAACCCAAATTTAGCCCTATTAGGTACCAAAAAGGGTATCAAAAGTAAGAGTACTGTTAAATTGTCCTTAGGAAACGTATCGTATTCACCTTTTTTTAATGTTTTTTCTTGATTTCTCTCTAAACATATAAGAAAAGAATTGATAAAAATTTAACGATAACGAAATCATACTTTTTTTTCTCTAAATTAATTATATATTTTTGTTTAATGTTTTTTTGTTCACAACTTACCTGTTACTTTTCACATTGTTTCAATAAACTTCGCTAAACGCCTTTATAGATGAAATTTTTGGTGTTTTCTTGTTTCGTTTTGGAGCGAAACATGATTTATTGAAGACGTTCTTTTCAGGGGTGCGGATGGTAGCCAAATTCTTTCAGTGAAGATGGTGTGATTGGAACGTGGCCATCGTCTATTTTGGGGAAATCCAAATTTGCCACGGATTTCTATGGTTGGGTGGGTTGGCACCACTGCGATAACATCTGCAGTGCCTTGAAGTAGTGATTGTCCGTCTGTGGTCTTTTTGATAGTTTTTCTCTGGCCTGATATATGTTTTGTTTGCAGGTGAGGTTGAGTTTCGGGGGCAAGATCCCCCCCATTCCGGCGAGCTAAATGCCGCGCTACGCAAGCAGGCCGCGCCCCCCGGAACTTAACATTCCATTTCCTTTTTCCAAACTCTCCTATACCCATTTTCCTACCATTTCCTTTTTTTCATCCCTATCTCGTCCAACGCATCCCATCCTCTTGCCTCGCAACAACTTGTTATCGATATTTTGTATGAAAACTCCATTTTGTTTTTGTGTTGCTGTCACTAATCCCTGTGGTCGTTTTTTTCCCGCAATTCCCACCGGGCTTGCAAAAAAACACGCCTAGTGTTTTGTTTGTTTGTGACATTCTTTGTAATGATATTGATTGTGGAGATTTGCTTTCTTCATTGAGTATTTATGCACCAAGTAGATCATTGCGAATGAGGCAATTTATTTTCGAAACACCTCATTCTACTTATTATGGTCAGCCTGAGCGAATTTCTCATTGTTGTACGCTTTTTAATATCTATTATGATGACCTAGATCTTTTTGTTCCTAGATATGAATTTAAAACGAACGTTACATATCTTATTCAAACTTCTTTGTAATTCTTTATTAATTATTTTATGCTAAGTTAAAAATTTAGTAATTTAATCAAAATCTGTGGATATAATATCGTAGATTTGAATCAATAAATAAATAAATAAATAAACATTTCGTTCCTTTGGAGATTATTTTTCAATTTTTTGTTCATTGAACGTACCCACTTTAGAAACGGTTTGTACAACCAATTTCAGTGTCTAATGGGGTTTTCTATTGGTAAATTCAGATTTCAATGAAAAAATTGACCATTATGGTCTTATTTATAAACGTTGTCTAACTTTGGACAACTGTCCAACTGTGTTCAAAAACTGTGTTCAAAAACCTTGTTTATTTTAGTCGTGTAGCTGCCTAACTTAGATACAAGAGTAGATTGTCTTAACCGTGAATAATGTCATATTTATTTTTATTAAATAAAGCATATTTCCACCAATTTGAAAATAGTTACGACTGATGTTGGTATATAAGACAGCGCGCACCTGCAAGTGTGGAAAATATGGAGCTGTCCGGTTTTTGCACCGGGACCGGATGCTTCAAAAATAGGCGCGTTCCTTTTGAGCTACAGTATCTACTGCCAAGTACTTCTGGCCGAAGTCAACTATTCTACTCTGCGGTCAAAGTAGTTCAAACTTCAAAGCATCACTTTAATAATGTAGTAACGAAATGAATCCACGCAAGAAAGCGGCACCATCAGTAAAAAGAAATTTACCATAGTAAATTATTGTTGTTGATGTTTCATCTACTTAAAGATTAGATTTTTGTTTTGGCAAAATTATAGCGTTCCATTCATCATCTACTGGGAAGTACTAATAAGTACTTTGACTGCTTTTAAACGCTGCGATTACCCCCTGCGATTTTTATGCACGCAAGAATGCGGTGGCCGGGGTAAACAAAGTTGCAGAGGTTAGAATAATTGCAGAGTTAACGCTCTTTCTTCTTAGTGCTTCTTCATATTGTTTGAAACATAAGCGGAGTAAAGAGTGTGAAGAGATGTTTCCTTCTCATTTAACACAAAATCGCAGGGGTAATTGCAGCGTTTAAAAGCAGTCTTTGCAAGGTCCAAAGGTACACCTAATTTTAGGTCAACAGAAAAATCATCCACTGGCACAATCCGTTTATGTTACGTAAAGTTGATCACTACAAGCAAAGTTCACAACCCACTGTTTAGTGTACCATCCCTGCATTTAGCTGTCAATTATTCTTTTGTTTTCATAAAATTTTTCATATCACACCGGCGAGGCGAAGAAAAAATTCTGAATTCCAAATATAAAATTTAAAAATAATTTACCCTTCGCTCTGTTTGGGTATTGCTCACACCTTGTTTGTTAACTAAACAAAACAATGGATTTCGATTCGTGCAACCAATTGTACGGTAAGTATTTGCACCACACTTCTAATCAATCGCTTGATAAAAAAACAACCCCAAGCAGAAGACTTCCCTTCATTTATGACTCCCGAGTACAACATTGATGAGTTGGACGAAATACTGCGTAGTACCGATGCGAACTTATCATCTGGAATTGGTTATACCTTTCCAACCCAGTTAGCGGCTGGCATACAAACATTTCCATCCCCTCCCGCTTCCTCCACATCGAATTGCGAAAATCTTAAAAACGATTGCGAATCGCCCTCGGATTTCAACCCAGACGACTTCATAAACTTTTTTACGGACGAAGATGCAGAAGGTAAATCGATCAAATACGAACATCGAAACACCCCATCTCCCACAAACAGTTCGAGTTCGGGAACATCTGGCGACTCGGTGCAATCTATGGTTGTCGACACTCCTCCAGTTTCTCCACCCAACAGCGTTTTCCAATTGCCGACTAACATTGTTCCAATCAACACTTGTGCGACGCCCATAAACGTGTTGCAGGGAACACTCATTCCAGTCAAAACGGTGCCCCTGACTCCGGTGCAAGTTCAAAATTTCCGCACACCAATCAAAATCAGTCCAAAGCCCCAAGCATTGCAATCTTCAAATCCAGTGTCCAAGCCGAAAACAATTGTTTTGTCCAGCAACGATTTTAAGGCATTGATGCAGAAAATTCAAAATGGTAGTGGAAACGGCGTTTCCATACCTAAGATCGTAATGAAGACAGCAAAAATGATGACCCCAGTTCAGAAGAAACCATCGGTTCTACCGAAAGTAATACCAAACTGCCCTAGCGGTAGGTTGACAGAATCTGAACATACGTCAAATAATCCACCACGCCCCGGGCTCAAAGGAATCATTGATGAAAGACATTTGAAAAAACAGCAGAGAATGATTAAAAACAGAGAATCTGCTTCTCTGTCCCGAAAAAAGAAGAAAGACTACGTCGTTTCCCTGGAATCGCGAATCAACGTCTTAGAAAAGGAAAACTCAACTCTCAAAGGCGTAAGTAAACAAACTTTTCCAATTTGCTTTCTTATCAATAAACTTACCTCCCAATTAAATTGCATAATATTTTCGCTGTCCAATCAGAGCCAAACAACCGTAGAGCTGGAAGTGGAAGTTGAAAAAAGATTAGATAATAAATTTTTTTTAAATACAAAGCTGCTTGCAGGCGCCTTAATTAGATTAGATTAAAGGTGATGAACAACACTTTACATTCAACAACAAACATAGATCTAATATACTGTTCGCAAATCTTTGAGGGCAAAAGTTCAGTAAGAATTCTTAATAAAATCAAACTAGGGACTTTTATCAAATATGTCTCGCAATATTATCTCGCTTATCTTAATCAATCATTGCAATCAATTAGAGGTGAATTTTTTTTTATTCAGCTAATTTAAAGCACTACAACCTGAAGTTTATTGAAAATAGCAACTGTGATAAGATGTTGTAAATTTGTATTATGTTTGGCGGATGCTAAAAAAATAGTAAACGAGGCCATCTGTCAGTAGTTCGGCAGGGGTTGTGGACTTGAGCGTTGATAGTTGAAAAGAACAAAGGTTATAATTACAAAAAATTAATGAAAATGAAGTGAGCACGTTCTGAATAGTAATTTCCCCAGATTTCATGAAAATCTTTGTTTGAGACTTAACGAAATGTCAAGAAAAAGAAAGAAGAAATTAGTAGCAATTTTATTTCACCGAAACCGGTTGCAGCTTATTTTAGAGATTCAGACTACAGTAATAGCAATAGTATTTTTGAATCGATTCAAAAATACATACATAAAATACACACTTAACAATATATTTTTTTTTTTTAGGAAAACACAACATTAAGATCTCAATTAATTGCTTTCGCTCAAACTTGTCAGTGCAGTCATCTGAAAATAAGTGAATTTATCACAAATAAGTTCAACAGCAATGCCATCGAAAACACCTGCCATACAAGTTCCAATTTTAAAAATCGCCTCCTGGCTTCTAATATGAAGAAAAACACAGCCGTTCTTCTTGCAATGGTGTTTATGGTTTCAATAAATTTTGGAAGTTTTCATACTTACTTCTCACAAGAAGACATTTTGCGGTCTTCGCGTGTGGACTTCAACTCTGTTTCTATGTATACTGGGCGACGGGGCCTTCTGTGGGTTGATGAGAGCGGCAATTCAAACATAACAAAACCGATTGGGCATATTAAAATAAGAGAAAGTCAGAGAAATACCACTGAAAATGAAGATAAATGTCCGGTCAGTATAAACCAAACTGAAAACTTGCGACTAGCCGGTGAACTTAGAAAATGGATAGGCGTGAACGATTATTTAAATTTAAGTTCTGTTCAGGAGAAGCCAATTAAGTTTAAGCTTACTCCAGAATTCTTGGAACTTAAGAGCATGGCTCAACCAATTGCCAAAAGTGTGAAGCCAAATCTTAAGCGCAATCGAAAGAATTTGTTCAATCGACAATTACTAAGAAACAAAAAGATCCAAGAGCATCCGAAAAACTCGTTGAAAGTTTTCGTACCACAGGTCGATGATGAGTATATGCGGCTTTTTGAAGAAATCAAAAGACGTGACGACACTTTCTATGTACTGTCTTTCAATTCAGATCATATTCTTCTCCCAGCCGCTGCGTACAATAAAAGCACTCGGCCAAAAATGTCTCTGATGTTGCCTGCTGGTGATCCCTCTATCAATGGTGACATCACTTTGATGCAGATAGATTGTGAAGTTCTCAACACCACAGAAGTTCAACTCAAGCCTAGCATGATTCCAACAAATTTGCGACCCAAATTCAACTTGCATACTCCAAACTCACGTGACGTATTAAACAAAACTGGAGGTGGACCTGAGAAACGAGCAGCACAAAATGCCTACGATCGCTCTAATGGAAGCGAACCAAAGCCAGCGCCATTCTATCGTCCTTATTTCATGGCCCCAGAAAAACAAGTCATTCATGAGAAAAATGATAGTGAAAATGTTAAAAAACGTCAGGCAACAAATATTGATACGATTGCTGCCGTAAAAGACACTAGTTTTATCACTTTCCAGCAGAACATTGAGGATTTTTTGCCGTAACAAAAAATGCCGCAGTATAGATCTTAAGAACTAGCAATATTTTTTACCTACAAATAATTTATTTGCTAAGTTAAGTAGAACGAACAAAGAGATTTTATGTCTGAGACATGAGCTCAATTTAGATTTTTTATTTGAAAAACTTTAATAACAAAATCCTTGATAAAGATTTTATTTTACACACGATTAATATTACAAATATTTTACATATATTTATTATTATACAAATAACCAGTTTTAATTTAGCTATAGCGAGTGGTGGCTATTATACATATTTTCAGTATTTACTTTTACTGCTTTCACCATCACAAGTGCTGAATAGTTAGTTTTTAATTTTTTGTGCAATTATTGAAATAAAATATTGTTCTAAAATACAAATTAAATTTTCTTCTAAAAGCTTTAAGGCGGTCCTCTGGTGTGAGGAAAGTGTTTTAAGGTTGTTCAAGAAAATGTTTTGTATGCATTAATTAACATTTAATTAATGTTATTAAATTTTGTTCTTACCAAAAAGTAGAACGGAATCTACATAGATAAAAAAAGTCGAGTAACGGCTGTAATGGTTCAGGTTGTTTTTGTCTAGAATCAAAGAAAAATAAAAAAAAAAATGCTAGACCAGTGAGAATGATAGCCTTTAGCTAAAATTTCGTTAATACATTTATTGGTTGCCATTAACAAGAGACCTAATCGAAGCAATTGAAGGAAACTATAATATAACTAAGCATTTAAATATATCTATGTAAATACGTCGATCTATAACAAAATCAAAGAAAACCCGTAAAAATCGACATGAGGTTAAGTAAGGCCTTTTATTTAGGGCAACGAGTCCAGGCTGGAAGTTTGTCTTTGCAACGAACGAAAAAATGCTTTTCTCATAAGATGAAGGACAAAATTCATCAAAAATCTGAAAAAAAATAACATCAAATCTTTACACAATATCTACAAAGTTGAAAAAATGCCACGATGAAGTATTTTTTGTTTTGCTTTTTTTTTGTAAAAAAATTACTCCTTCCTTTGATTTTTTTTCTAAGTACCACATGGGAAGTACGAAATTATCGGCAAACGAACTATTTATCTTACATTGGACTTGTAGAGTTCTAATCTCACTTCTTAATGAATAAGTTAACCTGCACAGTCTTATTCCCTCACAAAAGTAAGCTACACTCAAGTCGATAATTAGTTGAAATATGTCGTTAATCGCAGTCCTGGTGTTGGACAACCGGTCAAGTATACAACAAATCAACATGAATCAGAAGATCGCACACGAGATGTTTTTTTATTATGTTCATACAACAAAATGATTAATTGTGCCAATAACGATTGAGTTAAAAGATGTGTTGTGCTGTTCTGTGCTTACGTATACGTACCCACACCACATTTCGTCGTTAAGACCTCCACGAGTACAAAGGAATGTTATAACATTGTTAAATCTGAATTTCGCAAGAATCAAAGGTAAGAAGTTATAACGTTCTTACATACACAGATTTCAGTAAAAATGATATGATTGATAGATTCATTTTATCTGAATTATACTGACATTTTTTTATTTAAAAAAAAAAAAAAAATAACTAATGAAAGCCGCCATTCAAAGAAAGATACTTAACTTGTTTGGATCTCATCCTTGCTTAGTAGATTGAACTATTGATCATAGCTCATAAAAAAAACCTTTTAGTAATTAAATTTGTTCTCATTTTTTATTTTAAAAACACACGAATCATTATTTCTAATTTGTCTTTGTTGCTAAAATGTGTTTGTAGAAAACTACTATTTACCAACATTTATCTGAAGACAAAGTAAACTCTTTAATTGATTAAGCTCCTGATTATAATCGTTTTGCGCGGAAATCAAACTGCGTCATGGAAAATCTCAATAGGCGTAGTTAATCAATCAGTTATTTGCACACTTCAAGACTTTTACAATTGATTCTGTGTAAAATCAAGGTGCGGAACAACTTAAACCTAGGTGGGATCTATCGCCCCACAATAAACAAACGACATCAGAGACATTTTATCAAAGCAAATGCGAATTAGCATGCAAATTTGGAATGTGAATGAATAGGAGAGTACCTACAAATGGATATACTAATGTATGTACATAGGTGCATGCATATGGAATGGAATTTCAATTTAATGAGACTCTTTTTAAGAAATTATTTCACATCTGCGTTTGTTCGAACAACGTAGTAAGTAAATAATAGCAATTGTTCAAGTGTTTTTGTATAGCAAATGATTTAAAATGACCTTGATGAATAATAACAGATTTAATCAAATTATGTATGCAGATATTTATTTATTTATTTATTTACGCCTATAAGTATTACAACTCTCTTAGACTAAGTACATATTTCTTAAAACTAGTTTAATAATTTAAAATTTTTAAAATACCAAAAAATGATTTATTTAATGTTTTCCATAATAATGGATTTGAAAATATTTCTATTTTGATCAAGATCAATAACATTTGCATACTCATTAAAATTAACGCAAGAATTAGTTATTGGCTCATTTTGACCGTAGTTCGTTGCATGTCGAGAAATATACAAAAAATCATTACTTCTAGGTCTTAAGGTTCTAGAAGGCGCATATATACCAAACAAAGCCAGAAGAGGGGGACAGTCAATATATCCCGTTATGACATCTCTTGCGAATGCTATAGAATAGTAAGTTCTTCTACAAGATAGAGGCTTTAAACCAATTAATAAGCACCTACTATTATACGATGGCATGGAATCAAAATATGTAAACAATTAAAAAAAGAAAAATTATATTGAAGAGAGTTTTGAAGTATAAATTATTGTAGTTAAGAAAACATTGAATTTCTTTATTCTAATTAACAATTGAATTCTTTTTTAAATCGTTAGATACTTTTTCAAGAAAAATAGGCTTTTTATAAATGATTGTGTGAAAGGCACAGAAACAGATGGGAAACATTTAAAAAATGTTTCTTTTAATAAAATAAAAGTTTCAACTGTTTCTATTTATACACCATAAAATTGGTTGATCGAACCATAGTAACCCCAGAGCAACATCGAACATGAACCGCTTTAATATGTTAGGTATGGTCAATTTTCTTTGCTTCGAAATAAATAACTTAAGGGCATTGGTTTTCAACTATGTTATGTTATTCTACTCCAAATCCGGTACCCTTTGAATTTCAAACACTTAAATTCTATGACCTAAAAACTTTGTTTGCATATCAAATAAAACATCGTATGAAGAATGAAGACATAAATACATCAGTAATGTTAGCCTAACTAATAAATGAATATTTTTATAATTTTTCAAGTTATAAACCTCGATAAGAAAATTCTGGTTTTTATCTCTAATAATATTTAGCTTAAACGACGGAAACCATATCAACAGCAGGGCGGATTTATAAATTCTTAATGTTCGGTGTTTTTTAGTTCCTGTATATAAAAAAAAGTTAATTTATATTTTTAATTTGAAATTCATTACAACTTTGAAACTTTGTGTTTAGTTTCCCATTAGGAGCTTTCTTTTGTTAAAACTGTAAAATGCAGCGGTTGTTATTTTGTATTGGTTATGATTTCTTAAATATATGAATATCTGGATCTTCTTATTTTTACTAACACTGACTCCATTATTATAAATATTTTTATTTTTAATTATAGTATGCATGCTGTGGGTTTCTAAAGTTCCTTCTAAATGGAGAAAAGTGCCCTTTTGTGTTATGTTTTACCCCAAAATGGACAGTAAGAGTTTTATGAAAAATCCGCTCTTGTACCGACATACCTACATGCAACTAAAGAAACAATATTTGCTCAGTGTATTTTCAAAATGACAAGTTACCAAAGAAAACAGAAATCAAAGCCGAACGAAAATAACACAAAAAGTCTACAGCAGCTTGATTTTTATAAAGAAAGATTTATTTTTAGATGCATTTATGAAGTTGCATGCTCTTTCGCTCCGAAACTGAATATTCTCTTGCCCCGTGACACACCTCCTGGACGACATTATATGTGCGTGTGATGCTGATGCTATTTTAATTCATGCTCGAATTTATAACTTTTTACCTCCCGCACTACTGTCGTAAAATCAGAAATCTTCCATCTGAATGATCCCCAAAAATGTTCATCCTTTGTCGCAGTGTTAAATTACATCAGCACTGTTTCAGATGGTGAATCATAATTCGCTGAATAAACAAACATAGGTAACGGTATCTGCTTTAGTTTATGGTCATTTCCGTTTTACGTAAAATGCCATATTTAGAGACGGCAACCGTATAATTAACGATTATTTGTTTCCAAAAATTATGTGTCCTCGGTGATAAGGTGGAACATAATTCCGCGTTAATTTCGGCGTTGAACTGTCATTGTCTCTTTCGTAATAATTGAGTTCATCATCATATTGTGCTATTAGCTTTTGGTCGAGTTCAAGTTTAACAACGACAAAGTGTCAATTTTTGTGTAAATAAACCAACAAAAGTTAAATTACTGCTTGGCAATTTAAACGATAAACGACTCGTTAAGTTCATAGGTATTTATATAATGTTAAAACGAAAGGTCAAGAAACTCATTTCGCAAACCTTTTTAAGGTCTTGTTAAATTTTTATTATAAAACATAATTTTTAGACATACCTATTTAACAAGGGTTAGTCTATTATTTAACGATTTATTGTTGCGAAGAATATTTACGCTTGAGGTGAAGATTGCACATCTTTTGATACGACATCACAATTATTACTAGGTATATTACATTGTAAAATTGTCAAGCTAATTGTGTTTCTTAAGGAGTGTCAGTAACACGAAAGAAAATTATTGCAATTATTAATTGGGAACACTTCAGTGTTTGTTATTGAATTTATTTAGAAACTAATGTAATCAATCTAGTCGCACCCTTTTAAATGAGTCGATGAGTGATTGATGGCCTAAGAGACGCCTTGATATAAGCCGTTAAAGCATATAAAACCAAGCTGTCATTTTTTTTGTGATAAGTTATAGAGAAGCCTAAAGACCTTAATTGTTGGTCAGTCATCAGTATTTCTGAGTAACTGTTGAATTTTCAAATAATATTTTCAATAATATCTACGTACTGTTATAAATTATTTAGAATTTATAATCTTGTTTGTAAGTATTCTTGTTATTAATAATTTTACTAAGCTATTAATAACTAACTTATTAAAATTTACTTCGAGATTTGTTAACTTCTTGATATGGTATAATATCAATAACGAATATAATTAACAACTTTTATTAGATACTAAATACCTACTTAGTTTCGATCTGTTTGTTATTTTTAAGAAATTGGTTGATAAAATATTCTGTTAAAGTATTTAAAAAAGCAAAAACGCCTATGTGTGCTGCATCGCGGGTAATTTTTATTGTCAGTGTGCATATGATTTCTAATTATGAGACAAAATATTCCACAAACTTTGTTTCAACAGGGCAAAGGCACAGTAGGGAGAACTAATTGGGAAAACCAG
Source organism: Epistrophe eligans (assembly GCA_951394125.1). Classification (NCBI taxonomy): domain Eukaryota; kingdom Metazoa; phylum Arthropoda; class Insecta; order Diptera; family Syrphidae; genus Epistrophe; species Epistrophe eligans. The sequence continues at coordinate 100,273,244 of OX596030.1, forward strand.
AGTAAAATCAACTATCATAATATAGTTTTCTTTAATACAACTAGTTTTTGGAGCTATTACTTCGAGATGTCAGAGTTGATCAAAGTCTTTTTCTTAAAACATTAAATTATATAATTTACATAATAATTATTCTTTTTTCGTGACCTTTTAATTCAAAATAGTTGAATCCTAATTTACATAATATTTGAAATTTAACATCCTTTATTTTCACCATACCTTCCATTATATTTTTTATTTATTTTGGATTAAACGGCCCCACTGTTCAGCGTAGGGTTCCCAACTTTTTTTCGACCGATTATAGTATTTTTCACTATTAGCTATAAAAAATATAGTACTCTTCAAAAATATATGTATAGTATTTTATAAAAAGGTTAAAAATAGGCCAAACATATTATTAGTAATTATTTATTTTTATAAAATCTATATTTTTGTGTGCTTTTAGCATCGTTCAACAATTTTGTATTTAAAATAAATGTGTCATAGGCTTTATCGCAATCAATTTTCAAATTTATGTAGATTAAAAGTTCATTTTTGATTAGTGAAATGCTTGCTTCTTCTCGCCATTTGGAATTCATAATTGAAAAAAATTCTTTCTGTAAATGCAGAAGTGGCAGGAATAGAGAGTAAAAAAGAAATTACATTTGGTAAATTGTTTTTGGATTTTTTAAAAATATATTGCCATTTTTGATCTGTTTTTCTGTCGCTAAACTCATTCATATTTTTTATTCTCGTAAAAATTTCGTTTAGTATTAAAATCAGTCAACAATTGATTTGAATTGAGACAATTCATACAAAAACCGACAAAGAAGGTTGGAAAACCTGGCCAATTCCACTTTTTCCAATTGTAGATAAATATTGCGTTGTAGTCTTGTAGTAGTCTTTGTAGACTTTTTTGTACCTTTCGTTTTTTAGGTGTTAATTTACCACTGGAGTTTGACGAACTTCCACTGTCGCTTCCACTTTCCATATTTGAAACAAGCTTTTATTTTTAAAACATTCGAAAACTATAGACGTTTGACGTTTGTATAAAATGGAACCTTAAAGTGCAATCAAAGTGTGTTTGATATTTGTTTATATGTTGCAAAATGATTGATAAATCAAACTGAAATATAGTACTTTTTCGTACTATATATTTCTTCAGCAGTATATAGTACAGAGACCCGAAATATAGTACAATACTATATATTATGGTACGGTTGGGAACCCTAGTTCAGCGTGATGATAACCTATAAAGAAAATATCAAACAGAAAACAATCGTAAAATAAAAATTAATTACAATTATATGTGAACAAAGTAAAGAAAATAAGACCTTGAATAGAAGAAATTAATGCACCGTAACATCTGGAGTTTCCTTGTTCTTTTCTTAAAGTTTTGGAAACCACTTGGCGTAAGTTTATATCTATCTACGTACCTATTATTATCTACTCACACGATTTTTGTCGCATAGTTTAAAGACATTCCCTTTAATGAATACATTTTTGTATCTTTTCAACAAACGTTGAAACTAATTATGATTCTTTTGTACAAAAAACTTTTAATGGAAGGAATCCTTCAAGAACAACTACTTGTATATTTGCTTATCCAAGTGGAAATTGCTTTGTTAGAAGAGAGAATCGAAGAAGTGTCCCAGTCTAAGTACCTATCTTTCTTTTATGCATGAGATATTTTTTCTCACATATGTTTGGGGTTTGTCAGACGAACTTACAAAGAAACCATGACCACATGTAAATTTTCCAATAAGTTAGTGGGGATAGAAAACATAATGTCTGTTGCGTTGAATATTAATACTAAAATTAATAACTATAGGTATAGGCGCAGCAGTTGTCATGTTTATGACCTTGGGTTTTTATTTTGCGTCTTAGTATATAAACCATCATCAATCAATCAAGGTCATTGTAATTAAATGCCTAAGAGCGAAGGAGTTTCAAATAAATTAAAAGTAGGAACCTACCTACTCCAATGTGCAGACAGCTTTACGCATTATCAAGTCAACAAAGGGAAGTAATATCCGATATAGTAGGTATTAAACTAAATATTATTTATCATGTCGGCTTTCACTATGGAATCATTTTTAAGATCCATCAGAGTTCCAAGCATTGTGAGGAAAACGCATGAATATTCACTGGATTTTCGAAATCTCTATTTCATTATTGACTTGATAATATATATTATATTATATTATATATAAATATTTAGATTAGCATATAGCGACACCGCGATCTATAAGCAACTGCCATACATTTTCAAGCCGTTCAAAATTTTGAATTTGAATGGCAATGACACTAGTCTTAGAGAAAAATCAAAGCTAATCTCAATAAAAGAGCAAGTTAAATTTTAGAGACATCAAATTCTCTAAAAAATTCTTAATTAAATTATTTGTTTTAATACAAATTCTTCTTTTATTCTTAAGCGAAACTAATTTCAAATCATTAAATCCTATAAAAGCAAATTATACAAAATCGCTGACAGATTTGCCAGCATGCGATAGAATTTATTCCCATTCCTGTTTGGTATAGTAGGTAACAAAGCACTAATTACGTAATTTTGGTTTTATCCCTTAAAAAATCATAAAAAGGTCGATAAACAAAAACCTCAATTTTTACTCCTAGAATATCTCTGCAACAATCTTCTGATACAGGTATAAAATAAGGGTCATCCCAGGATGGTGAGAAAACATCAAATTTCGAAATAAAAACATACTACCTACCTACCTACATATCTGAAATCTCATCCCAGAGTGTCTATTCATTTTTCGGCACTCCCTCTCTCATCCTTTTTTAGAGCTACATATACATATATCCACTCAATCAAGAAGTTAAAAAGAATAATAAAAAGATTCGATTTTCTCGCTTTGAGGAAATCCGGGTGCCTGAAATTTGAATTCCAGGAAACCAGAATTTTCGTCGACATATATTACATATGTGTGAAAAATAATAAAAAAAAAAAGATGTTGACCAAAGAAGGTAATAAATAACAAACAGAGGAAAAACAGGAAATCAAGGGTATAACAAAAAAATCTGCTTTTTTTCTTCTAATTTGACTACATTGAGGGAGTTAAAAAAGAAGAACACCAAATTTATGGGAAAGGCTCATTAAAGACATTCTTCTAATTGTATTGACATTAGAAAAGCACTGTGGCAACCATGGTTTCTTGCGAGTCTTGTACTAAGGAAATTTATTTGAAATCCAATTCGAGAGCTGATTATACGGCGCTATTATTCACTTGTGTCTTTAAGTAGTTTTTGCCGTTGTAGTGGTATAGTGGAAGGCTCTCTAATAAGTATTGTCTCTTCTTTCTATGTTTTTCTTTGCGCTTTATCGATAGAAGTGCCATTTATTAGTGATTGTTTGTAAATGTACGACAAAGACCAACTTTACTCAAAAAAAAATTATTCCGAATTTGAGTACCTATGTAGTAGATACATGTACATTTGTTTGTTTTTGTAAATTCTTTTTTTTTTTTTATTAAACTTACAATTAGACTTATTGCTAGAAAAAAATTAATAAAAACAAGCCTACTTATCAATAACTTACAACTAACTTACTGGCCCTATATAAGGGCGCTCAAGTTAAACTATAATAACTTAATACTAAACTAATGCCAAAAACTAATTAAAGCTATTTAAAAATACTTAAAAGTGTTTAACGTTACTTAGAACTACTTAAAAACACTAGAACAGCCACAGCAAGCATTTGTTTTTTTTGTGTTTTTGTGACTATTAAAGTCATGTTCGTATGGATTCAACAACTGTTTGTGTGCCAAAAAGTTTCAATTAATCGTGTAAATTACCTTAAATCCGCCATTATTTTCGTTAGATAAGTTCAACTAATAGGAAATTTTGCTATTATATTAGGCATCTTATAAATATTAAATTATTACAAACTGTAAGAAAAGATTAACTTTCTCATTACTTTTCCGTTACACTGTCAATATCTTAAGAGCGCCATTTGACTTTGAAACGCGTTGCTTCAATTAAAACCTGAAATTATAGTTGCGAATTTATTAAAAAATTAAATAAATTTAAGATTAATTTAAAAACAATATAAATATTTTTCTTATTCTATTCAAAGTACCTATTTACATATGTTTATTTAGAAGCTCTTGAGTAGTTAAACAAATTGGATTAGAGTCTGTTATGTCGTTAACGAGAAATTTAGAAATTAAATATCAGTTCTATGAGAGGAATCGTCGGATTTTCTTGTTATGGAATCCGAAAAAGACCCAAAATCAATTATGAAATTTCAAGAAAAACAAAATCTCGAGGAAGATGCAGGCAGGCCAAACTTTTCTTTTCCCTTAAAGTTTTGTATGTCTTCTTTAACAAAAATTTGACTTCTTTTCCAGCTCAACCAAGTAAATCTGTGTCTTAAAGATACAAAACCAAACCAAATGATAATTGAAATCGACGATAAAGAAAGAAAGAAACTCGTCATAGAAGTTATAATGAAAAACAGCTACAACAAGACCCCTGTTTTACCGTATCGTATGAATCTATAAACATTCGACCGATAGAGGCAAGTGGGTACGAGTGTACTAATATGCTTCAGAAACCAGATACCAATACCAGACCCTGATAGAGCTCCAGTTCTACTACACTATACCATATTCCAGAGTTTCTTCGACTGAGCGACTGAGAGAGTATAGAAAGAATAGTCGCCAGATAGCAAGTCGCAACAGCAAAGATTTGGTCATCATAACACAACAAGTGAAATAACTAACTGAACTACACAGTGCACACACCTGTGGAAAACTTGAACTTCCACCTGATGTGGAGGAGCTGGATATGGAGAGCAAGATTGCTCGATCGCTCTCGGACAATGTTGTGCGCGCACACTCATTCAGTTTTGTTGTACGAGGCAAACATTTTGGTTGTGCGGCTTCGTGAACGTCGGCATTTTTCGTTTTTCTTCCAAAAAAATATCTCATTTTCTTCAAAACCCTAAGACTGTGTTTTGAAAAATTCAATGTGCGAGCAGATAGATACAGATACTCTAAAAATTGTATATAAACGCTCAATTTCATTTCGTTTTTCGATTCGTTATCCAATTTTTGTTTTGATTGTGTGATTTCTGTTTGTTCTTATCAAAACTGAATTAATTCTCTTTTCTTTTTGTTTGTTTGTAAGAAAAATATAATAGATACATTTTATATCTGTCATCTGTGTCTTACTCATTTATTTCTTGGCGCTTGATCAATTGAAAACGAGTTGTTGCAAATAAGTTAAACTTTCTGCTGTATGAATAAGATCCATTCAAAATTTAAAAAAATACAAAAAAAAACCCAACCGAAGGAGAAGTGTGAAAACAAAATAATTACTATTCATATAAAATTGTGAATTGCGTCATTTTCAATTTTAAGGTTCATTTAACAAGCTAACAAGTCAAACTAACAAATTTACAAATAATCGATTCATTTTTTAACTTTCGATAGTCAAAGTGAAAATTTTGTCAAAATAATTTCCAGCGGAAAGTGCGCGTGAAGCCTGGAGTCTGAGTTCTGTGCAATAAAAATTCCTCCTTCTCCAAAACACACCTTCGAGCTTCGACAAAAATAATTCTAATTCTGAACTATGGCAAAATCTGGTCATTAGTATTCAAAACCCGTGGAGCTGTTGAAGCAAAAAGTCCAAGCTCGACATCATTATTGTTTAAAAAAAAACCATTGCTATCCAATTTGCTGGCAAATGGCAAAACCATATTATTGGCGGTGAGGATTCGAAGAACGAAAGAATTCCGCATAGTACCTACATCATAATAATTTTGTTTATTCGTCGCCGCTTCTACGAGTATAGCATAGCCACTTCAATCTGGCCTTCATACTGTAGTACCTACCTACCTATGCTATAACTTTACTAAGTGAATAAAATTATATTTAAAAATATAAATTCAACGTTTATCATTGGAATACTAATTAATTTTGGTTTAGAGAGAATTCCATGTTTTTTTTTGTTTTATTTTTTTTTGTTTTTGCTTTATTGGTTTTGTTTTGTATTGGTGTGTATCGGTGAATCGTGAGTGATATGGTATCGGTATAGTGCAAGAAAATATTTTAAACTTCGTCGTTAAAGTTTACGATTTGTGCCTTTGTATAGTTTGAGTTTTTTTCGTGAATAAATTTATATCTTCTTTTCCATTGTAATAAAGTGAAACCACTCGCTGAACGGGTGTTCGATTTTTGTTTTATTAATTTTTATTCGTGTGTCTTCTTCAAAAAAATATGATGGCGCTCTAAAATTAAAACGAAAAGGTAAATAATTCGATATTTTAAAATTTTAAATTGTATCTGCATACACCACATTTTTATTTTTTTTTTATTTACTTTATTTTGACCGGTATACCTACCTAATTGGGAGAGAAAGAAAGTAGGACGGAATGATTTTTATTTTGTTTGTTTTGCATATGCATTTTTCGAATATACCTACATAATGTATAACTATGAGAGTTTATAAGCCTTTATTTCATTTCACTGAAATTTTCAATCATATTGTTGTCAAAAAAACTCATTTTCGTAAGCAAAACTATTCTTTAATATACATACATATACAAATCAAAAGTAGTTAAATATTTCGACTCTAACATGTGCTTCTAAACTAAAGACAATTTTTTTTAAACTTCTTGTCAATTTATAAATGTGGGTTTCTATCAGAATTGCAAAGTCTTTTCGCGAGTAAATAAATTGTCCCTAAATATTAGGATTTAAGTTCTGTAAAAGGTTTCCAAATCTTATGTTAAGGAATCATAATTTTTACTGATGATAAAAGTTAAGTTCATCAAATTTCTTATTAAACTCAATATTTTTCGAATTGTTATCCATATTCATCCAATTCGTTTACTTACGATAAACGATTTCTATAAGACGACATCTCTTAGGGTTTTAGTCTGACAAATTTTACAGTCTTTACTTACCAATTTTTACAAGCATGTAAATCTTTTTTCCTAAACATGGTCCGCAATCGACAAAAAATCGTTGGTTCCTAGAATTCTTTGTATTTCATTGACCCCATCAAATATAGTATGAGATTATTCTTGTACACAAAAATAAACATGTCTATTTTAATTGCAGACGCGGAACGCATCTATGTATATCTACCGCATTCTGAAATTAAGAGTGAGAGTGTTTCTGGTATTTTTAGTCATTCTTTCGACAAAATTCAAAGTGAACAACTTTTTGTTGAAAATATGTTTCGGGTACTTTTTTTTTTGTTCAATTTAAATGCAATAAACTGTAAGTCGGCAATATAAACCTGAATATCTAGTTAGATGAGGTTAGTACAAAAATGTAGACAAAACTATTTAATGGTTTTAAACTAAAAAAAAACAATCTAACACGAAGTGGAAAAACGTGGCCAATGTTAATAAAAAAAAAATCTCTGTATAGGTACCCACATTTACTTTTAAAATTATTAGAAAATTCGTTCTTTAAATGCACACCTTCGATGTCGTTCTATTTTATTTATGTTTACTCAAATGCAGGAAGTGTTTGGTTTGGGGGTGTTTTTTTTTGTTGATATTTACTTTAAAGATGGCGTTACTGACATTATATAATATATATGTTGTGTTTAGTTCTATGTTTCCCATTGGATCTTTTTTAGATTAAAATCTCTTAAGTAATGTATACTTAAATAGGCAGACAAATACAAAATATCGAAATTTTGAAGCAGTGCAAGAAAAATCCTTTTAACTCAGCAACTAAAGTCCTTCTGATTTAGCGTCCTATACTGATAGCGGTTACTTGTTAGATGTTTTATTATTTTTTAAATTTTATTAATGTAGCAAACTGTTGTTTCTTGTTATGATGATGAAATGTTAAGGAATAACCATTTTTTGGAAAGTAAATATTCAATTTCAAATTATTAATTACGCAGTTAACTGTATCGAAATGTTTTTTGTATCGAAATTAATATTAAGTATACTATTTAATTTTATAAACAACGATTTAAAAAAAACCAAAAAAGAAATTTCGTTTAAACTACTCTTAGATTCCTCTCTAAACATGTATTTATCGAACTGAAAATTTTAATTTCACAGTGAAAATTTTAGATGTAGGTATGTACTTCAAAATACTTTTTTCTTTTATATTTTCTGTAGTCAAAATCAAGACGAACATTGATTAATTGATTAATTACATTTTATCTTAGATTGAAAAATGCTTGCTGATGCTCGTTTGCCGCAGGCAAAATGTGAAAATCCAATTTGTGCTCTAACCAAGTCACAAAGTATTCAGAAGATACCTTCATAATTTTTTCTCACTGAACCATTCAAACTTAACAAATTCGTATTATTTGCTTTTCACAGACTTTGTTTCAAATTGCAGCTCTTGAAAAAATTGCTTCTCCAGAATCACTTCCGATGGACAAGATGGTTCGCCTGGAAGCAATGGTACACAAGCTATTTTATCAGAAATCTATGTATCTACATATCTACATAAATACAATTGAAGACCCTCAAAGGCCTACATTTTTGTAAATTGTGCAATTATCGTCAAACAGTCTTCTCTCCTTCTTTACAGGTATCAATTTGAATCAAAATGGAAAGGATATTCTATTTCCAAGATAGTAGATATGTAGGTACTTATAGCAAGTTCTCCAAGCCTGCAATTTTCATGCAATCTATATTATATACTCGTGTAAGTTGACAGGACAAGTTAAGGTTTGCCCCGCTGCACTGGATGGTTTCATTTGATGTGTTTGTACTACGCCGTGTCGTGTTGTGCGTCGTCATCTTCGTCGTTCTACGTTTATCCACTTAACACTTTTATGTTGGCATCAGAGTAGATCAGTGGCAGCAGCAACTTCTTGGATAAATCGTTTAACCTTCCATCAAATCAACATCAGACAGAAGCGTGTGCGTTCAACTGAAAAAAATTGAAAAAAGACCGCCACGCAGCATCATGTAGCTGTTTACAAGGGCTGGATTTTGTTTTGAAAGGTTCAGCCTATGTTTTTGAGGGCCGCGGCCGTAGGTACGACCTTCTTTGGCTGATTTACTGAAGTTTATTTTTGTATGAAATAAAAAGTTCGCCTTGAAATTCTATCCCTGGTCTGTATGGACACTAATTTCACATTTCGATTCAGAAAATGTTCATGAAATAATCATTAAAATGAATATATGTATAGAACCCTATATACGTTCATTTAAATGAAGGATTTTCGGATTATAAATGAGTCATTAAAATGACTCATGTCGGTGTTTAAGAGCGTAGGTGAAAGAATTCAATTTGCATCATTTCTGAATTCTTTTTTTCTGATTCATTTATGAATGAGTTCAGAATTAAAATGTTTGCTGACACTATATGATAGACAAATTTGACTCAACATTTTAAACAGTTTAAGAGTAACAAAACCGACTCTAGTTAAAGCAATCCTTTAGTTCAAAAGTAGATTATCATAGTTTCCAGGACCTTTTTGCAGTTACACGATGCTATAATTAAAGAAAAGATTTTTATTTAATTAAGAAAATTTAACACGTTTAAGTATCTCTTACATTACGGAGTCTCGAGTTCATTACCCAAGGGCAAGAGAGTGTGTGGTGTTGAACATCCAAGAGAGCTTTCATCTTAAAAAGATTAAAAAAAAGGGTTTAAATATAGGATTTTAACTAGGTCCTAATTATTTTTTTTTCACACATTATGACCTTATAATCTTGCAAGTAAGTATGATAATCTTACCTGAAACAGTTGAATTTGCTTTTGGGTAATAATTTGTTCACTTTTTCTTTTACTTGTTATTAGCTATAGGAACTACATAATATGTCCGATCTTTCCAAAAACTTTTCCGAAATGATAATCGACGATCCAAACGAAACTTTTGTCGCGACAATGACCCGTTATCATTATCCTTATGTAAGAAAAATAAATAAAGAAACGAACAAAAATCCTCATAGGGATCCACAGGCTATACAAAAAATATAATGAAAACTGAAATGTCAAGGCCAACTTTGCACTCAGATTTATGAAGAAAAATGAGTGAAAACTCAGTGTTGTATTTTTTTCTTTTTTGGACACGGACAGAAAACAAATCTCTTTGCATCCCCCCCCCGTAAGAATTTGATGGGTCTTATGTGTAAATTCATAATTCTTGCACAAAACTGAAGGTTTAATGAATATTATTCTTCATTGTTGGTGAATGAAATCTGAACCTTCACATAAATGTTTACTGGGATGTTACCTGAAGTTTGAATACAGTTTCGTTAAGTTTTCACTTGGAGACAGCGATTTTATTTGAGTACTCGAACAAAATGGAATCGCCTTCCCCCAAATTTTGTTGTTGTACGATTATGATAATCGTCAGGTATTGACGAAACTTGATTGATAAACGTCAAGCTTGAATTCATAATTGTCATAGACCTATACTTTAGGAAAATAGTTCTTATATTTATATAGGTAGTCACAAAAAACGTAAGGTATAAAATTAACTAGTACCTACTTATAAAAGGCCTCTAGTTTAGGTAAAGTCCTAACCTGTCATTTGAATCAAGTAGGGTGATACCCATCGGGTTTATCTAGTTTTTTTTTATTTTTATACAACCTTCTTTGGGTTCCGACAATATGTATCATCGATGATATCGATTTAAATTTGCAGTGGAACTCTTAAAAATATCTTTCAATGCGTCCGCTGTCGTCGTCGTCGGTTGTCAGTTGCGTTCTCTGGTGGTCACGTTTCATCTATGGTCTTCTACTCTTGTTATGGCAAACCCAGAGTTCCAGTCCCCACAGTCATCAAGACAGGAAGGAAGGGTGGCTTTTGTGTATGATGTGGTGTGGTGTGGTGTGTCTGTTGCTGCGGCTCACATGCATACATTTTTGTCCTACCTGTTCATTGCGGTGTGGCCTTTTTCATTCATTAAAAAAGTTGGCAAGGTGATGGCAAAGCCATCATATCAACCATCATGCTTTCTCTTCTCTGATGATGGAGCTCCTAAAAGTTAAGGTATAGCAAGGTGAGATCAAATCAACCTGAAATTGGTGTGGTTTTATGGAAGTAGTTGGTTGCAAGTTACAACCAGCTTAAAGGTATAGCATAATTATTGCCAGCATAATGATGAAGTTGCGACAAAGAAAGAGGCAAGCAACGACTATAAAACTTGTTTAGGTCTTGTTTGCTATTTTGATAGTGATATGACGACGCGGTTATTAACAATTGTATCTAAAAAAGTCGTTTTTTTCCAAGACAAGTGAATTATTATTGTGATAAGGATTATCTGCTATTTGTTATTGTTAATTCTATTTGTTTATTGTGAGAAATAGTAACTATTGAAATTGCAAAGTTTTCCACACAAAGACGAAGTTTTCTTCGTTCGCTAACGAGAATATTAATTAGGGTCAGTTCAATTAAGAAGAGCATATTCAAAGACTGAAAAACAATTTGACAAACGACAAACAATTTTCACAAAGTCGTCCATAACTTTTTTCAATTCAAGCGAAAAAGATGTGATTACAGAGCAAAACAAATCTATATAAGTTCACGTGATAGACTGTAATTCAATATATAAATGGATGAAACACATTTCTGATAAGACTTTAAATAAAAATGATAAGTTGCATCATAATAAGATAAAATAATTTGTAAAGCTCATATTCGTAGATCCATTTAAAGCTATCTCATCTGTGTTTTTTGCATGTAATAATATTTAAGTGCAATTTAAGACCTTCATATAAAACACTCTTTATCTATCAATTCTCAATATAATCAGGGTAAAGGAACTTTGACATTGCTTGCAAATAAATACATAACCCAAATTGTTATTTGTTTTTCTTTGTAGTTTGTTTATAAATAAAAATACCATTATTATTACGCTTGCAATATTTCTCGCGTATTTACTTGTCAATTAAATTTAATAAAATGTCAAAATAAAGAAAGCAGCTATTGTCTTCATTGTTCACACAACATCTTAATTTTGTTCAAACATGAAAACAAACAAATTGACATTAAATTTTTGACTGAAAGCCAACATTTTTTACTTTCATATACATATCTACAAATTTTCATCAACTTTTTTAAATTTACATTGAAGAATTACTTATTTCAACTGAAAACCATCGCACATAGTATCCTCCAGAAAAAAAAGTTAATTTCATTTATAATTTTTTTTTTACGTTTAAAGTCGATCGTTTTGCAATCGTTAATCATAATAAACTATCACCTAAACACAATAAAATCAATGTGACCGGAATATTTTCTGTAATCATCATTGTTGCTCGTATTATATTGATAATTTTATGTGGAAAGAAAAATAACAAATGATAACGATTAAGACATATCTTTTTATGTGATTTTCATTAAAAACATTGTTAACACGCGCGTCGTCGTCGGCTATCGACAATGATTATTTTCTTTGTTATATCAGAAGTTACATCGAATCGCATTGCATCCATATGTTATTTTTTGTTACTTGAAGAATTAGTAACATATTATAGATGTATGTTTCCTGCCTAGATAAGAAAATAACCACAAATACTGGCCAGTGGCTAGCCATATTAATAGTGTTTCTGAGTTTTATGACCCGTATACTTACATATATATTAGTATAACGAGCATATACATTATACATAGAGTTTTTTTTAAGTATATAAGTATGTAATCCAAAAAAGGCGTATACCTTTTCTTGGATTTTTTTTTATAAAATTAATTCATTTTATGGAACAAGTTTGAAATAATTTAAAGATGACAATCAAATATCATCAATGGCAATTGCACCATTGTAGTTCCTACATCTCTGAAGGTAGACGACATTTCATAGCTATACTTCTAGTAGTACCTATGGTAGCAGAAATCCGAAATGCATTTAAGATTTTTTTATTTAAGTATACCTCCTTTTGTGGATTGGCCATAAAAAAATGAATAATAATAAAATGAAAGACGAGAGAAAAAACTGTCTTACAGTAGATAGGTACTATCACATTGGGTTCGAATGTCTGACGTCACTCGGAGATAATGACAATTTTATACTAAACTACAGGTAGAGAGAACGAATTAATCTTATCAGAATGAATAGTTTCTGACGTATATATATAGAGAATCACGTAATTTCTACATAAGTACCTTTTTAAAATCAAATAATTATTCTATTTTTTTGTTATAACTATTAAATAATAAGTTTGCAAACAATTAGTCATTTTTAAAAATCTCACTTTAAAGTAAAGTAAAATAAAAAAAAACTGCATTTTGTTTTAATAACAATGAGAAGACTATCTTAAAAAGATATTGAAAAATGCTAAATGTTTATCTACTTATACTCTGTCATAAAAAAAATCAATTTTAGTCGATAATTATAGATTTTAATAATTTAATGAGTTGATCAAATATATGTATTTTGTTTATTGGCAAAGAAAATGAAATGGATTTATATCAATTACGTATCTAAAAAGGCTGCATATTTATTTTTTTCCATATTTGTACTTAAATATAAAATTTCACTATATTCACGACGACATTGAAAGGCCAACCTTTCAGATCCACCATTTATCTACACATCATCGTTAAAATATGCAGAAATGTCGACATAATAAGGGATATACCTTATGATCAAGCAGAAGATGCTAAATAACACCTTTTTAAGGTCAACAATAAACTTGAGTTGTCAAACACACCTTAATTTTACAAGAACCATTTCATATACATAATTTTTAATTCGGAAATTCTCTGTGCAAATAAAAAAAAAAAACAAAAATCTGGATTAAATCATTGAAACGAATGAAAAAAAAATTTATGAAGTAAGAGATTGTTGGTAAGATTAATAAACTTCAAAGAATCTGGTTCTGGCTGCTTTATTTACCGACACAGATTTTTTAAGTGTCTACTTCCATAAGCTTACTTGGGATGAATCCGAGTGAAACAAAAAGGAAGGTTTTTTTATTGAGGACGGGCTGTAAGGTATGTAAAGAAAGAAAAAAATGGTTTTGGTATTGTTGGTTTGAAAAAAGTTGTTCAGACCCAAATCAAAGTCAAATGTCAATGATTCAATGATTATAGAGCAATATTAAATAAAACGTAATACTCTTTGCATATTTTTTTCTGTATTTTCCATTACAGATCAATAACGACGACATAAAATATTATTTTTGTGTCCTTCAACACAAAAGATTATTTGTGTCATCCAACATTTCGAGGTGCAGCCGCAAAAGAGCAAAATTAATTTTGAGCAATATTTCCAACTTCTTTATTTTCCGTCGATACAAAAATATTTGGGCATTATTTCCTAACGCCAAATTTTATATATGTACGCGTATGTAACTTCAATTGACATAACAGATGTTCCTATAAAATAAAAAGTAAAATTTAATAATTTCGATGAATAAAATATTTTTGAGTAACTTTTAACATTCAAAATGTTCACATTATAAATACATAAAAGGTTTTATGAATAAATTAATATTATAATAGCTTTATTTGTAACAACAAAACAAAGACATTCACAAACTATTCGAAACTTCACTTGGCCTTTTGCTTTTAAAATTAATGCTAATCCCAGGTGCCAATTAACTTACAACAATCTTCACTTTTCCATACAGACTCCGATCGCAGATAACTTTTAGAATTAATTTCCGTTTAAAAAACCTATATTCAGTTGAATAATTAACTCTTTATTTTCGACAACATAAATAAAAATAAAGTGTTAAATTAGTCTGGTCTTTCAAAGATTATAGGTGATAATATCGCTGCCCTTGGCTAAGGTCTTTGTACTTGATTTCAATTTGTACGAATCCGAAAAAAAACTTTACAAAAATATTCATGAAGGAAGTTTTTTAAAATTGCATTTCTGTAAACTAGGAAAAGGACAAAAAGTATTAGCGTTTTGAGTGAAACTATTGGGATAACGTTAATATCTTAATATCTTTTTAGCAAATATTGTATTTGCTTAAGATAAAAATTATTGTGATAATTAGATGTAGATTAAGCTACAAAACAACAAAAGATTCAACGTTTGTAAACATTAGTAAAGAAATATAATGAAATAAACTTCAGCCGTTATTTTTATTACCTACTTATTATTTACTTGGCATATTCTCCATACCATATCGAACTTAGTCTTTATCAACTGAGTAAATACAAAAATTATTTTCGTACGAAAATATTGAAGATAACAAACGACCTTCTCAAGAGCGAGTTAACTTTTAATTTAATGCGATTTTTAGCACATTTTATTTTATTTACTTAAGTTTGCTTAAGCGATAAATCTAGATACTTTAAGTGTGCCATATTTTTTGTTAACTTAAATGGGGTTGGTGGATGTAAAAGCAAAGTATTTTTAGTAGTTAAGGATACTTTGTTTATCGCGCGTTGAATTTTTTACTGTGGTTATATTCTCACATTACGTTGATATGCATATTCAGAATTATGGTTTTCTAAAATTTAAATTAAAATTAAAATTTTTACAAATACCTCCTTGCACAACATTATATTTTTATTTTGAGAAATCTTCAAATCTAAGGGATTAAAATATCCAATTCTACAAACATAAAAAGATAAGAAAATCTTTAAAATAATTTGTTTGTTCGTTGTGGCAATTTTTTAAGGGAAACCACGTTATTTTATTAGTGTAGTAACTGATATGAAATATCTGAAAAAAAAAAAAAAACAAAATATAAACAGTCTTTCCCGTTTCTCGGGTACACAGTACAGTTTCCGTTCTCAAACCCTGAATCTCTAAAAAATGTATTTTTATTTGCATTCTTAATAAATTGAACAAAAGGGGACGTTATAGGTAATTGCAGGTAGTTAGTTTAAAAAATGTAATTTTCCTTTTGATATTTCGTCTATTGTTCCATAAATTTACAGAAACAATGTTATAAATTGGCATTTCTTTATAGTGACTTCCATTATAATTACTTATGAATCTGGCGCAACGGCCAAGACACGAACATGATTCCTAAAAAAAAAATAAACAAAATAAGAAATAACAAAATGAAACTCAATAAATGAAGAAAGAAAAATGCCAATACCAAGTTTAAACGGAAGGTGAATCATTGCACAGAACATAGAAAACGAATTGCTTACTGAAAAATATTATGGTCACATCAGAAATAGAAACTCACTAACAACTGGTCGTACAGCAACTCCGGATGACTATATGACTGGCACTTTTGCCGCCACTGCCATGCCATGGATGGCGTGCCAATATTTTTTGTCTTTTTTGGCTGCTAACAATGTTTTGTTGCCCCGCTGGTTTTTAGCAGTTAATTTTTGCAAGGCAATCAGCTGGTGAAATGAAGGTGGAACACTGAAACGATCAAGAGCTATCAAAACATTGTACATGAGCAATTACTGGGAGTGTACGTCAGAGACATAAAACTTTTACACTCCTCTATACCTATACATATATAACATGCCCACTTGTAGAATTTGACAAGTTTGTTTGGCAGAAACTATTTGTTAAGGAAGGAATTTGAGTTTCAGTTTATTTTTTTTTTGCTTACAACCAGTTCTATCTATTTTTAAAATTTGTATTTCACTTTATAGATGGTCAAGGCGATAAAGATAAACTTATAGATTCAAATTGTAGATGATGGACAGGGAAGTGATATTATATACTATACCTACCTTCTTTTTGGACTCATAACTATAATCAAGTTTGATTTTTTTTATTAGGATACATTTTGAAGTAGTTTCAGAGGGTAATTAAAACTAACTTCTAATGATTCCCGTTTGCTAAACTTGTATCTTGATATTCTGGAATATGTATCATGTTAATATAGATATATATCAAATACATATGCGTTTTTTATGTTGATAAATAAATAAGACTTGTTGTAATGCAATCTTTTAAGATTAAATTATTTTCGGGATTATAATCTTTAAGTCATGAATTTAATAATAATTAATTAATAAGATCCAATTTGTCTTGACTCCGGTAATAGTTTAAACTTGCATTATATTTACTTATTCTTTTGGATTTTTTTTTTCTAAAAATATTTTGATTCAAAAACAAAAATAAAAAAAATGTTATGTTTGAATTATACCCCCTTCAAAGCTTAAAATAAATGCTAGAGAAAGTATAGAAGTGCAAAGGTGCGTTTATTAAAAAGCCTTGTTTAAATTAAACCAGGCTTGCTATGAAGACGCGTGAATATATAGTAATTTTATAGTTTGGCGTTTTCAACGTTCTTGAACAGCAATTGATGAAATCCATATAAATCTTGTGAAACATACTAAAACAATCTTTCCGAAATCTTTGCATACATTCTCAATCCCCCAACAATTTTTCCATTTTTTTCAAATATTTGTTCTAATTTCCATAAACCACTCGGAGCATGCATTGGGAGACTAGTTCCATCTAGAATTGATAAATCTCTTATATACCAGCTTCCCTTAAAAGTTAAAAATTAAATACCTGAATAAAATATTAAGAATTAAAACTCACTTTAGGTAGAGGACATATTCCTTCTTTTGGTACATCGGGAAAATCAGTGTGTCCTTTAATCCAGGGTTGTCCATATTGCCTATAGATAGTTTTAAAAAATTCACAAATCGAAGACTTTTGGACGGTGTATGGATGTGATCGAAAAAGACTACTTCCATCGGCACTGTAAGTTGTTGTAACCGTATGCTGAAAAACAAATTGAATGAATCTATTGCATAAGTGGGAAAAACAAAACATTGGCGATATGTACCATGACGTCTTCGCCTAAGTCATCGTGATATGTCAAATTACCATTGACGAAATATTGTTTACCTTTCCTACTTAGACGAACAATGTTTTCTATTAAAGTTACTTCATCACCTGGAATTCCCTCTACACGCTCAAATTCGATATTGTAATTCATTATGCACTTCAATATTATGTATAAGAACATTAAATATTTATAAGTATAAGATAATAAAATAATTAAAAAAATAACTCACCAAAATAATTCCAAAGTTTGCTGAAAACAAAATGATACCTCCTAGCGTGTGCATTGTAAGTAAATCGGTTTCAAAAGCTATTTAGGAAATCAGAAGCGACCCTTTCGACTTTTATATCTGACAATTTTCATTTTGAAGAATTATACAATTCCTAAAAAAAACTTATCGATATTTTGGATCGACAAATTCGTGGCTTTATTAATTATCCAACGTCAATTTGTTCACAACCTTTCATTGTTGCAAAAAGAATTAACTCAATTTAACTCAACAAAAAGTTTTGATAGTGCTGTGAATAATAGAATAGTTTTATTTTATTATTTTAAATGCTAGCAAAAAATTTATTAAAAAAATCTTAACTTTTAATAAATGTTATGAGGTGTTTCTGTGCTGGTCTAAGTTGGTTTAAGTTGTAAAATTTACTTAATACGAAGGTGATAGAAAGATTTTGAGGGCGACTTTCCCTTAAAGCAAGTTCATAAGTAAAAGCCGCCAAGATTCAAAATTCCAAAAATCAATATCCCAAAAAAACAAACATATTAAAATAAATTAAAATCCTAAAAAATCTAAATATCGAAAAATTAACATACCATTTTAATAATATTAAATTAAATTATAATTGAATTATGACACTTCTTACCCTTATAATTCATTAATAATTTATTAGACTCGTGTGGTGATTCCATCACGTAAATCTTCTAGAATATTAAATTAATTAAATTAATACATTATAACATATAAAACAAAACTGTATTTATAGTTTCAGTTTTGTTTCAATCAAACTTTATCGGTTATCTTGGCATACATTGCGAGTCCACCAATTACCCTACCATTTCTTTCGAATTTTTGTTCAAACTTCCAAAAACCTCTTGGAGAATGGTATGGAAGCTTAACTCCATCAAATTCCAAATTTTTAACGTAATAGTTACCCTGTAAATATTAAATTTATCTGTTCAAAATGGATGTTTTCGAAAAAAAGAAGAAATTTCTTGCTTTTGGTAATGGACAAATTCCTTCTTGTGGAATCACGGGAAAGTCCGTGTGCCCTTGGATCCACGGTTGTCCCTTTTGTTTATAAAAAATTTTGAAAAATTTGCAAATATCTGATTTTTGCACTGTGTACGGATCTGTATGAAATTGACTGGTCCCGCTTGCACTGTAAGTTGTTGTAACTGAATGCTATTGATGGAATGATTTTTTTTTATTAATAGTTTTAAATATGATGACATTATCTTTATACCATGACATCTTCACCTAAATCTTCTCTGTAGATCATATTACCGTTTGCAATATATCTTGCATCACCATGCCCACGTCTAGTGAGACGCAAGAAGTATTCAACTAAAGTTTCGTTATCTCCTTTTATGGTTTCCAAACGCTCAAGCTCAATATTGTAATCTCGTAAACACTGGAAATATATATATTGTATAAAATATAAAAATGTATAAAAACAAATTCTATTCTACCAAAGAAACTCTAAAGTTTCCCATGAACAGAAAGAAAATAATGCTTATTTTTTGCATTATTGTCAAAACTGTAAAACAGACTGTTTGTTTGAAAAGATAGTTTTTGCTTTTATAATAAAAATTTAAATTGACTAGAAGATCTAATTATAATTTTTATCAGATTTGTTTATCGCTAACATTGAGTGGGTAGGTGCATTTTATAAAAATCTAATTTGTTGCACTATATGGTTTCACATTAAATTTAAATGATTTTAACAAGTCTTATAATTGGTAGAACTTTAAAGATAATCTTTCGTGTTATGTTGTTTGTGGCGTAAGTTATAATTATTTTTCGTTTAATTTTTAAGATACCATATCAAAACAAAAATTTAGTGCAATAAATGAATAAAATTTTTAGAATAACTGTAACACTTTTTTTTTACTCTTTAAGTATTTTTACATTTTCTAATGAAATTCTATTTAATTAGTTGAACTTCCTTTCACTGCTCATTTGATTTAAAATACAATCGATACAGCTTTTTCATCGATGCAGTTTTCCATTTGGTTTTCGGGAAACCATCCTGAATCATGAATTTGAATCTTCAAGAGCATTGGTCGAGTTTTAAGTGAAAGTTTTTTCTTGTGTGAACAAATTATAATAAATTTTAACTTTCAAATTCTAAGATCCGTTTTTCGATAATTACAGGGATATTTACCATTTATTCCTTTCATGTATGTATGTATATATGTACATATAAAGTTCTTTTGTCTTATCTTTTTTGTCTCTTTTTGGGCAACAAGTCCTGTATAACAATTTGTAAATTAAAAGCAATAAAATTGTGAAGTTTCTCTCATATTAAAAGAGTTTAAAGAGTTTTAATTTAGATCAATCATTTCCGACGAACTGTCAACGATTTTTGACAAATTTATATTGATAGATTAGAAATTAAATTCTTTTTAGTATTTGATTGACTATGTTGAAAAACGATTGAACTTAGATCAAGTATTAATATATATAATAAATCGAAGACAAGGTACAATTGGAAAATTGTTATAGAAATAAATATATCTGAAACCTTTTAATATCCAAAACTCCCCTCAAAATAAGCATACAAATTTCCATGAATTTATTGGGTTTTAATTCCTTGTGGAAATTCTCCGATTTGATGCTCCAAAATCCAAATGCAAATTGTACATACATATCTCACTGTTTATACGCCGCCGTAATTGCTGGGTGCCGTTTCGGCGAAAAACTAAAAATTAACTAACTCCCACTTTTTTAATTTTAGATTTAGTTCGTTGGGAACTAACTCCAAATTTATGAATTAAGTCCCAACGAAATTTTGGTGGGAGTTAGTTCTATTATTATTTATTTTCTATTGGGAGTTAACTCCTTTGGAAGTTAGTTTGTAGTCCCACTAATGGGTCTAAGTTCATTTGCATTTTGGGACTTAGTAAATTTTATGTTGGGAGTTAGTTCCAAAATTAATGGGAATTACTTAATAATGAACCAAGTGCCGATTTTAGTGGGAGTTAGTTAATTTGGGAGTTAGTTTTCTTTAATTAGGGCCGCTTACTAAAGTGGATTTTTTTAAATTTAATTTAACCTTTCGGAACGTTTTAAATAATGTATATTAGTCTTTACATGTATGTAAGAATAATAAATAAAGATGTTAAAAGTAACTTTGTTGCGGTTTATAATGTCTTAGACCTTATATGTGCAGTGCACTGCACACGCAGGATAGGTAATGACAGTCAAGAAAAATGATTAACTGCGTATAGTTAAGCCCGTCCTGCATTTGATTTTGATAGAACTTGATTTGTCTCTTTCTCTTCATCTTATAACACTTAAACTGTCTTAACTTTTATTTCAAAAAAATTATTTATTTAACAAATAAAACATATCAATTTATTATAATAACATAATATAATTTAAATATATTTAGGTGAAATTATAATTAAGGTCTTCATAATATAAATGTGTATAACAAACAAAACATGATGTTTCAATGATCAAACTTTATCGGTAATCTTGGCATACATAGCGAGTCCACCGACGACTTTACCATTTTTTTCAAAAATTTGCTCAAATTTCCATAAACCTCTTGGAGCATGAGTTGGAAGTTTTTCTTCGTCAAAATACAAATCCTTTATGTAATATTTTCCCTGTAAAATTAAAATATTAATAAAATATAACTGTTTTTTTTTATTTACATAGAAAGCCTTGCTTTTGGTAGTGGACAAATTCCTTCTTCGGGAATAACGGGAAAATCTGTGTGCCCTTCGATCCACGGTTGTCCGTATTCCCTATAAAATGTCTTGAAAAATTCACAAACACTTGATTTTTGTACTGTGTATGGATGTGCACGAAATTGACTCGTTCCGCCTGCACTGTAAGTTGTTTTAACCATATGCTATAGAATAGATGGAATATAATTATTGCAGCCTTTTTTTTTTTACATAGAGATTACAAAATTATACCATGATATTTTCACCTAAATCTTCATTGTAAATCATGTTGCCGTTAGCTACATACTTATCTCCAGGCCCACGTCTAGTAAGACGTAGAGCAGAATAATCGACTAAAGTTTCTCCATCTCCTTTTATTGGCTCAATACGTTCAAGCACAAAATCATAATCTAGTGTACACTTAAATAAATATTTATTATTAAATTATAGCACAAAAAAATATTTTTATTTCACCAAGGAAATTCCTAAGGTCCCCAAAAACAGAATAGAAATGCTGACTTTTTGCATTATTGTTGAAAATGTTAAACAAACTGTAGATTTGGAGTGAATTGTGTTTACTTTTATATCACAAAAATGTTTTTTATTGAAATTGTGTAGAATGTAGATGCAATCATGTTATTTATCGATAGTTGTAATCGCTTACATTGAGTATTTGCATTTTAAAAACAAATTTGTTGAAATATGGTGCTTTATAAGTTTTATGTATGTTACAAAGATAATCTCTCGTGTGATGATGTTTTTGACGAAGGCTATATTTATTTTGCATTTAATTTTTGAGATATGATATTCAAGGTAGAAATACAAGTGTTTTCAAATAATTGGAAAATAACTTTTATTCGTTTCGAGCCAATTAATTTCATTCGATAATTTTTTATTTTACATGTTTTTAAATTAAAATTGTTTTGAAAATTCAATTATTATATTCAATATTTAATAAAATCACGTATTTTGTGAACCTTAAAGCGTTTCATAAGTTAACGTAACATACAAGCGCAAGAGGGAAGCTATCGATCTTGTTGTCTCGTCGCAACAATTTGTATAATAGTTTTTGGGGCATCATTCTTGCTGTTGCAATGGTTTATCTTTCTATACACATACCTTCTTAAAATCATCAAATGAATCAATATTTAATAACATGTTTTCGATAAAAAAAAATTTAAACTTCTAAACTCACTGACTTACATACAATGCTTAATAGACGTGCAACGCTAATAAGATATAGAAAGTGAAAGTGTCAAATGAAATATTTTTTTAAATCTTACTCCAAGACTACTAACTAGAATAGGTATATAAATACTGTAATATCTTAGCTTAAACCAACATTAAAGAAGGCAGAAATAATTGACGAATACAAATGAAAATGGCGAGCTAAACAACTTATTTCGTTGAAAATCTAAATCTTATGTCCAGTCGTCGTGACTCGTGAGCATTGTTGATTTTTGTATTATTTGTATGTAACGTATTATTCAAGAAAAGTATTTTAATGCAGCAAATATGTATGTGGGCATATATTTATTAGATTATAAACTTTGTCGTGCTTAACTGAGATGTGAAATGGAAAAAAGATACATTTTTCGTTCGAAATTAATGTTATTAGGCATATACAAGCAATTAACCTTTAAGTCTATCTTTGATTCTTCATTAAAAGTGAAATTTGTTCATAAAAAAAAAAAACTTACAACTCTCAACATGTTATTGGCAGGAATAGAGGGGACCTTCAATTATCTGCCGAATCCGAATGGCTAAGGTGAGAAGCACATTTCCATGACAAGAGATACTCCCTAAAGGATTTTTCAATTCTTCGCAAGAGGCAGTCACCCGTGAAAACATGTATGTTTTTATGTGGCATAGGCTGTTCATAGGTTTACATAATATACATTTGTTTAATGTGAACCCTATAATGATCCGTTAATGGTTGGAGCGTTGGACTATCACGCCGGAGCTAGGTCTGAGGACGGTCAAAGGAATGGTTGAGAGTTGTAAGCCACTATTCTTTGGTTCTCCACAAACCGTCGCGTCACAAATGTATTGTTTACTTATTTATGGGTCGTATCTACATGTATCGTAACTCTGTTTCATTATAATGAGTAAAAAAACACAATATTAATGTAATAATGGTAAGCGCAAATGTTAAAGTACTGTAAATATTTTTAAAAATTGATTTCCAACCGAATAAAACCATTGACAGCATATCAAAATTTAAATATGTACATTATGACCTTCTATGAATATCCAAGAAACAATTAACTTTGATAGACAATATTTATGACATAATAATCATTAAAAAAAAATATATATATTTCCCATTATCATACATCGCCTACAGCAAACTCTTTGCAAAATGTTTAATGCTCAACCAACGAAATCAAACAAAATTGTTACCCATCGAGGTCGTTTAATAAGGCCAAGTACCAAAAACCATTAATTCATTGCGGTGACTTACATTTCGTGAGGTGGGAATCAAAACCAACAGTGGAAATCGACCGACCTTATTTCGAGTGCAAGTAAGATCGTTGAAGGAATAAATATTTAATTCTATTTGCCTACCACAAGAATTCTGGTTTGTTTTACTTTTTTTGGGTTCTGAAACAATAAATTAGATTGACGAACACCCAAACAGAATGCAAATGAACTAAACGATTATTGCGACTTGGGGCGGAAAATGTTTTTACTTTTTTTGTCCAGTTGATCAGTTGTTCTTTTTAGTTTTACTTCTATAAATTTTTATATGTAGGTTCACTCGCAGTTTGTAAAAGCTTTGCAAATTGTTTACTCCGCAAGTGTTAATGGCGTATATATAGTAATAAAAAAAAAACTATAAAACGAAATACTCTGAGCAAGCAATCAGTTAAGTAATTGAACACCTTTATAAGATAAAAATAAATTTAAATACATTATTTCTGTCTCGAATCCACGCCTTTATTGAGGTTTGCATGGAAAGACATAAAAAAATATAAGACAAATCACCAAAATATATGTAAATTCTAAAATTTCAAAACTCAGAAAAAGCTCTTAGAAGCAGCTGCTGCGCCTTCAACGCATCGAAACAAAAAATTATACACATAATAAAGATGAAACCTATAAAAAGATTGTTCATTTATATATGCGAAAGTAAGAAATAAATGAATTGGGTATCGCAATAGCTCCTGTAGGTGACCTAAAATTTTCTGCAGAATCCGAACGGCTAAGGTGAAAGCACATTTTCATGAGAAGGGAGAATTTGTCAATTCCTCGCACGAGGTTGTAACTCGTGAAAAATATTCAAGTTTTTTTTAGTTTGGAATCAAACCCAGAGCTTCCGCGTAACAGTCATACTCACTAACCATTACACTACGGCCTACTACAGGTAGTAACTACAATCAACCTAGGAAAAAAATGGGGGGACATCACAATAATTTGTAACAGGTTCGTCTTAGCATTTTATTGTTCATGCATTTGTATGTATGTATGTATATGTGCAACAAGTTGCTATATTTTTCATTTTTGTGTACTCACATAAACTAAACTAATTGTTTTTTTTAGGTGTCAAACGATAAAGAGTTCCCAGAACTAATTTTATTGATTTAAAAAAGGATAAATAGTACAGTTTAAAACCACAATATGATTATATATAACAGCAAGTAGACCTATTCTTGGGTTTTATTTTTATTTGCTGATTAAACACAACCTACCTGAAGCATCCAATTTTTAACAAAAAAATAAGTCTAGAAACTTTCAATGCAACCCAACAAAAAATGTAGGTACGTATTTTGATTGAGATCAATCATTGTTACTGTAATACGAACTAATCCGATCAGAAATATAAGGTTTGGAGGGCCCAAGCCTGCCTAGTCATGCAAGACATGACGAGATGGTCGATTAATCATTTTATGGAATTTAAAAATTGATTAATTTTGGTGAGAATTAAAAACAAAAACAGGTTACTTCTCTGAGTATTTTGTCGGTTGTAAGAAGGATTAGTACTGGAAAGGAGGCGTAAATAATTCCATCATAAAAATTATAGAATGTGCATTAGACGGTTCAGTGTATACTTACAATTACATTGAAGTCGAGTTTTTCTATACATTTTTATGAATTAGTAAATAAATAAGAATTAGTTCAGTTAAATTGTAAAAATATTTTAAATAGTTTATTGTTGGTACTCTTCAAAATCTAAAGATAAATATTATAAAACATTTCATAACATACATACATTACATATATAATCGACAAAGCATTGGCACAGTCAATAATGGAAATTATTTGACTTTATTTACAGATTTTTGACACTCCGGCACAGCGTGAAACTTTTTTTAATCTCAAAAGAATTCTTCAAAAGCTTCACCGGTAAGATTCGGCCAACATCACTGTCATTAATGACTGATAACATCAAAATGAATTATGTCTTACAATTAGCTTTAGAGTTGCGTAGGTTATTATAATTGCCTATGTTATGTTTTCAATGTATTCTATTTCTTGTTTATGGAAATTCTTGCATATATCATATATTCATTTCATTCTTTATACTCATTGGTTCAGAATTTTTTTTTTTTTCAAATCTGACAATTCTACCTATACTTACATACAAACAACAAATTTTGCATTTTTTGTTTAAATTTTTTAAATTAGTGATTCTTCGAAAGAAACACAAATCAAACACATCCGATGGCCTCGAAAGGCAAAAGTCACGTCGCCGGCGGCGGCGGCGTTGAATATGTATGACTAACTTCATGGCTAACATTACCGCACTCCATTTTACGTTGGCTGTAGTTGTTATAAAAGTGCTGACCCATTAAATAAGGTAATTATTTTATTTTTCTAAGGACAACAATGATAAATGGGATCTTAAATTAGTTGTCCTTCGGAAAAAAAGCCTATCGAATTAATATTTCACTTCTGGTCTCCGTCTCGGATTGTTCAAGAACATATTGGTTTAAACGAATTTGGCTTGAACTCATCTTTATATGATTTAAGTTAATTTGGGTTGATGGTAGACAAGTTTCTACAAGTCAAGAAATCTCTAAATTATTTTAATAGCCCATAACTTTTAGCTCTAATTAGATTAAATAATAAGTTAAGAAGTGGATTAATTAGTATGTATATTTTATTTGGAGTTAAAATATTTAAATAAAATACTAACGCTAAAATATAGAGTGATTTATATTCCATTTTATTTATTCCAGTAATTTAATAATTCGATAATAAAAGCAAAATAAACAAAAAAAAAAAAACTAAATAAATATCTGATACTTTTACTGTGGACACGGGGTAATTTGGCCCTCAGCTTAGAGTTCTATCAACATTAAAATTTCATTGTATTATAAGTGAACTGATTATATTAGGTATGCAGTTTCATTATGAAAACATTTTTGTAGCCAAACTCTAAATAACAATTAAAACAAAATAAAATTGAAACTAAAGTTTTTTTAAATTGATTCCCCTTAGAAATTTTTCTACTGGCGGCGCCTATGACTTTAAATACAATTTATTTGTTAATTCTTTGCAAGAGGTGAAATATGTGTCATTGCACATGTGATATGCGATATAATTGTGCACCAACAATATTTCTTCACTATTGTGCACTCCATGCTGCACCGTCCAGTTATATAGTTGCAATTTTGTATTTATTTCTTTAACCAGAATATACTATTGCTTCATAGTTGGCTGGTTTGTAATTATTACTTTAAGTCCGTACTCATTGGTGTTCTTACCCTTTTTGTAGACCTATATGCCTATACGGTTTTATTCACTTCTAAAAATTATGTTTTAATTAAAAACAATACTCTTCTATATTGCTTACGGCCTAGTAAAGGTAGGTAAGGTTAGGTTTGTTCTTCGCATTTGTAATTGTAATGTTGATTTTAATTACAATACGCGGAACAAAAAATTACTAGCAATAAAACGCTTTTCTATCTACAATTTCAATTTTCTCGGTCTTATTTGGTCGAATACCCCCGACAGGGATATTTAGTAATTATTATTAGACACGCAGAAGGTGAATTGAGATGCGCACTTTAATTTTTTATTCCAAAGACGAAGAAGTGATAGTAGTTATAATATTGTTTGTTTTTTACCTCCTCCCGAGAAAATAAAGAAAAAAATCCAGAATCCCGGTTAAAATATTATGCACCTCATTTGTGCCATCAATCTTTTCACTTCCACATACCGATGTCGAAAGAATCAATATAAGAAATAGTCTCAGTCACAGTGTTAGGCAGATCGTAAATCTACGATTGCATAACGATTGCCTTGCACAAAAGATATAAATTATATTATAGACTTACGCCTAGATGATGATGTATCTTCCAAGAAACGGCTTGAGCATATATGTATGTAAGTAAAAACACTACGTGTCTCTTGATTGAAGTTTTTTAAAAGATTTAATGGATGTTAAAATTTTTTTTTGTGGAAAATTTTCATACAGGAAATACGATTTTTTTTTAAAGAATTTAAAAAAAAAAATGTAATACATATTTCCTCTATTTTTGTAAGTCAAAAAGCAGACAAGTGACTTGTTTATTATGAAAAAAAACTGGTTTTGTTGTTTTTTTTGGTTTAAGGGAATAGTTGTGAAAGCTGATGTGTAATGCGAAATCCACAGCTCCACAGTGCAGTTTTTACATTTTTATTTCATTTCAGTTTCAAAATAAATTTTAAAGGTACATAAATGATTTTGAAAAATGACGATAATGGTTTTTACTTATTAGTGCAAAATTTATTAATTTTTATGAAGCCGGCTCTGTTATTGATCGGTAAAACAAAACAAATAATGGACACATTCTTCACAAAAAAATAATTAATAAGTTAAATGGCAATCGACTTACTCAGAGTGTAGATGAATAAGATCGACTCAAGTGCAAAACGTGTTCCATTGCCTAAGGTCGGTTGGTTGTTTGTTGGAAAAAATGGGATGGGTTCCTCCTCTTTTTTCATCCAACCACACAGCTCACTGCTGCCTTACTGATCTTCTTCGCATATGCAATTTTCTGGGCAGTAAGCGCAACGAAAACCGGGAGCTGACTATGAACATGAATGCGACATTTGTCAGATTGACGTTACACGGAATGTTATATAGCTGAAGATTTTTTATCCGCAAGTCAAACAGAGCAAATAAAAAAAAAAACAAAGTCGCCACCTTTGACGTAGCAATTTTTAATTTAATGTTTGATGTAAGGAGAAAAATGATTTTCAATCGAAATGAGGAGTGAAACTAATCTTGAAATTTTATTTTTTTATTTTGTTTGACTTACTTAACATTTTCTTTTTCACACATACAACAATTGAATGCCAATATATACTGCAATATGATAGAAATCGGGAAAGTGATTTCCAATCTGAGCACGTAATAGACACACTGTTCGAGAATGGAATAAGGTGCTGGGTATAAGAATGCATAAACAAAATTGTTGGTGGCTATAGGTAGTAAGTTCGAAATTGTTCCTACCTATACTGTTTTTGTTTTACCTTTTACCCTAGTTAGGAATGAAAACGAATTAAATTGATATACTTAAATATTTTTTTGATTTTACGATTTTACAATAGAGAATAGTTGCCCACTGTTAAATTAAACAAAAAACACATTGTCTCACATTGTTGCTTATTGAGGAGTGCATACTCGAAATTAATTCGCGTTTGTTTAAATTGGCCGAAAAAATATATGCAGAGAGGGAACGTATAGCTGATCGGTTTCACGTAGGTTGATGATTCTTTAATGTGGTCTTTTATTAAATCAAGAACGGTTCTTAATTTAATTCTGTAAAAAGGTGAGTTGCATAAAAATTCTAAGCTTGATCAGTTATCAGAGCAAATCCCGGAGTGGAACAAGTTCTCCAAATAAGAAATGAATAAAGTCGAAATTGAGAGGACTGATTTGCGAAAAAAATATTTTTTTTCTTCTTCATCGTCAAGAATAATCGTTACTTGATTAAAACGTCGAGTTCAGATTCAGTTCTAAGCAAAATATATACCAAAACAACAAAAATTTTAAATGTAAATAGATCAAATATTTGTTAATAAAAAAACATGCTAAGGTATTGAATTATATCCTTACATTCAACAAACATTTTTAAACTAGTATGCATTCTGCATTTATTTATTTAATATTATTCTTTTTTTTATAGAAAGAATAAACGTTTCTTTGATAACTTACACATACACATATTTAAAAATCTAGTTCCCAAAACCTGAAAAGATTTACACTTTGCCTCACAACTAATGCACTCTCGCGCGTCGTTACAATATTTTACAATAACAAAGAAAACCGTTATTAATAAAAATCTAGTCTTAGAAGATACCCAATTTATATTGGAATTCATTTGGCTATGAAGACCCACGGGAACAAAATTTATTTCGTGCATTTCCATAAATGCATCTTTTTAATGGAAGCACGACAAATGTGGCTATGGATTTTTAATGTTTCACGATAAGACGAAAAGGCCTTAGCTTAATAGCTGCGTATAGCAAGAAATATTATATACCAGAAATGATATCAATACTATTGGTGTCCCATTTCCTCTTCTTCTTGGCAATGTTTTGTATGAATATTTGATTAAGGTTATTCACATAACTTCAAAAGACAGCAATGCATGATTCTGTTAAAAAAAAAAACAAATATTCCGGTCTTGAAAGAAGACTAACATCACAGCATGAGTTAAATGATCTTCGATAGTAATGTTTGATTCGGATTTTTGAAAATTGAAACGACATACGTGTGTGTGTTCCGAGCAACAGTTTCCTTCATCCTAAAACTTAAATTGGAACTTCAGTGACTCATTTCAAATAAAAAATTTAAATTCATTCAATTAAAAAAATCACATGTTAATCTAAGCTTGAATAATTGAACCGGTAAGACATTTTTACCAAGAAAAAAAGTCAATAAAAAATGGATATCCCGCAAAAACCAGAAAAATACAAACACGAAAAAGAACAACAATAAATAGAACGTCAATACAAAAATGAACGCAATCAAGCAATTCAAAAGAAATAAAAATATATGTATGTAGGTACATACTCCCAACAAGAAAAACCATTGTTGGCGGTGAATGTAGAAACATGAAAAAATTAACATAACTCTTAGTTTAATGTTTTTATTTTTAGTTTAAAGTGAAGGGTGATTCTAATGGGAAATTGTATTTGATTACTTTTTAACTACGATACCTATAGGTGGCGGATTTTAAAAGCAAGCCTAATAGTTCTGGAGGTTGTGTTGCAAATTAATAATGAAACCATTTGATTCCCATTTTCTTTTGAACCAATAAAGTGTCTTATCTTTTCAATACAAAACCTATACCGTCAGCTATTGAAATTGGGCTTGAGTGTGATGGCCGTTGTATGTTGACAATAATAAGCAGCATATTGAGATTTTCTATTATTTTTAATATTTTTGTTGTTTTTTTATTGTTCGAATATTATGTTAAAATTTAATTTTTTAAAATTAAAATCGAAGAAGTTACTTTTGTTTATTTGAAATACTTTTTCTATTTCTTTAAAAAATATAGGTATTTTTTAAATTTATTGATTTTTTTTTTCTTTTAAAAAATCATCATCTCAAAAATTAAACTTTAAATATTGAAACTAGTTTTGAATTTGATATTAATAAAACTGGTAGCTGGTACTGTAAACTTCCTTGCTGGTTCAAACCTCGACTTGACCGATCTAATAAAGGATTTACATGTAACAATATTCTATATTCTATACACACACTCGAAAACTGGAACTTAGGAATAGATCGTTATAGCCGCAGTTACGGTCATCATTAAAAAAAAAAAATTTAAACATCTAAAGGTATCTCTGAATACATAATATTGATGAATTAACAAATTTATAAACTAAATTAATGTTAATAATTCCTCACCTTTAACGAAATTCACAATAAAATTAAATAAATTGTTTGCATTTCCGTTTACCTAAATTAGAAATGAGCCGTCATGATTAATATTTTCTTAGAAATGTTGGCAATATATTTTCTGAAGTTTTGATTCAGAAACCAGTTTTTGATTTAAGTGACCATAAAATGACTAACAAATGTCGTATACATTATGTTTGTCTTGATTACCAAATATGGTTAATAGTTTCAACAAAGTTACCAATTTTCATAGCCTAAAAATTTCGTTAAAAATTCTATATTTTGAAGACCAGAAAAGATTTTACTTCTTTTGTATCTGTTATTTTGATTATCTTTTCGGATTTGATTTATTTGATATGTTTATATTTCTCTGTCAAAACGAAATAAGATATTTAATTAATGGCACCCAAAAACTCTGAAAATCTATATCTAACAGAAAACTTCCTTTTGAAACTCTTAACAATGAAAGGGGAACTTAAAACCACGCAAACAAGCCACCATATTGTTATTTTTAATTCGTTTATGAATATTTCAAAACAAACATCTACAATCGTGTGAATGAAATAATATTTATGGTCACAGAAGTATCAAATATTTGGAACACATTAATTTGTAGGAAGTAATTGGCAGAACTTAGAAGATATTAAATAACACCATAAGCGTGTTTATGTATTCACTATCGTTTTTTTTTCGAACGAAAAAAGTGTATTACTTTGTTTACATTTACGAATGACATTGAAACGATACGATACGTTTCATTTAGCTAAGCATAATAAAATGCTTAAGCTTACACTTGTGTAGGTAAATAAAAATTGTTTATATAAAAAAATCAGTCGCATAAAAACAAAACAAAAACTATGATAAATAAAAAATCTGACTTTATGCGCAGCCCGACATGTAAACTTCAAATATTTATGCTAATAGAAAACACACAATACAAATATTGCTATGGTATTCATTATGGAAATGAGATCTTATGAAGTTTTTTTAAATAAATTTAATTGCAAAATTGATATTGACAAAATTCATTTCTTATGATAATAATAAATCAATAATCTTATGATAATAATAAACCAATCATCGCATTCAATTACTGAAGTAAGATAAACTTTATTAAATAAAAGCAAGCGCTTTTCATTGTTTTTACATTCGTGAACAAATTCATGGAGGTAAACACGCTTGATAAAAAAACACGTTGCAAAATTCCTTACATTGTTAATAAATAAATAGGTACAGAGAGCCATATAAGATATAAAGTTTCATGGGTTAGAACTTTGTCGAAGAACTGGGCCACTTTTTTGACAAATTAATCAATTTTAAATTAATTATCATTTACATAGTTATTAACGCTTTTGTTTTATTTTCATTTTGTTTAAATCGTTAAAATGTGATCAACCAGTAAGTTAATTTTTAGACAAAGTTTGATGAAATTGTCTTCAAGTCTTTGGGGCATATTCATAGTCACTTAAACTGTAGTTAATTTAAAAGAATATCAAAAGATTAATTTTAACTGTTATGTTGTGCCATTTGAAGTAAAATAATTCAATAAACTTTCATATTAAAATAAACAGGAGGTGATTTGGCTGTGATAAGAAGCTGTTCTTATTGATGTTTTTGATATTAAACTGTTTGTTTAATTTTCGACTATTTATTTTTTCAATGAATCCCTTAATTACATCTTAACAAAATGCTTGCCTTCATTTTCTTGGTTTCTATAATATCTTGGAATCTATCAACAAAAGCTTTTTATTTTAGTCGTAAAAACATTAGGAAATAGAAAAGTATTTATTATAATTTTCTTTAAAAGTACACTCGGGCGTATTTGGAACTTTTTTTGCAGCTTTGTATACAAATTGTTTATAAAATTTTAAAATTGATATCTGTCATTTATTAACAATTTTGTAATCGAATAGTATAACATGTTTCGTATAGTGGAACGAGTTTCAGTTATGTATTTCTTTACGAGATTAATTAATCCTCTAAAATAATTTTCTACTTTTTGTGACTCGTTTTATTACTAAAAATTCCAAAAATCCCTTATTAAATGATAAAATATCTACATATATGTTATTTTGATTAGAGCTAACATAATTCCTTTGATTAACTCACAGAATTTCATTAAAAGTTATCTTTACAATAGACATTATTATCAATACTAATCATTAATCAACAATGATTTATCGAGGCTGAATATCTACTTTTCTTGGTGCGATATTGGAAAATAGGTCAGCTGTAGATTTACAAATAATTTGGACTCGAAATTTAAAATTTATTACATAATATGTACATATTTGGTTGATTTATCGAATTCGAGAGCCTAAGAAATTTAAATTGGCAATTTTATTTAGCTGTATTTTTTCTTTATCAGAAGAAAAATAAAAACGAAAACAAACAAGAATGTATTGCATTTGATTGAAAAATGTTTTTAATCAGTTACATTGATGTCGTGTCCTTCTTAGATACAAAAATTTAGTCGGTGTGATTATTACCGACACAAATTAATTAACAACATAACTTAAAGATCGCAAAAATACTTTAGCTTATTTATTGTAATAAATCGACCTTCTAAAATGTTTTCGATTCTTTTCAAAAGTTAAATATTTCTAACGAAGTAATTCTCAGCAATAAAAAAAGTTTGTATCTTTCTCAGATTTAATGACAATTTCAGTAAAAGCTATCCATTAAAATATTATGTCTTGATTTCCCTATATCTAAACCTTATATAAGCCAAAACAAAACAAAATTTTACGAGCATTTACAAATGTAATTCCCTGTGGCATATATCCATTATAATCACATAAAATTTCATTTTAAACACCCACGTAATCCATCTCAAAAAATTGATTGCCGCTAAAAGCATGTGAGGCAATTTCAATAATTAACATAACAAAAATTTGTTTTTAATATTAAAAAATAATTTTCTTAAACTAAGCTTAAGGTTTTGTTGATCTACAGCAATATTGTAAAGAAAATGGGGTCTTATTATGTAATGAAAGTTTTTAATGTAGTTTCCTTAGTTTGAACTTTAGATATTTATAGTTGAGATCATTATGAGGTTTTAGTTGAATTTTAATGTTTTTGTTAAGGGTAATTATGATTACTTTTATAAATGCCAATTTAAATAAGAAAACTAAACTAATACGAAACTAAAATACTAAACTTACTTCCTTTTAATAAAAAAAGAAACTTCAAAATAAAATTGGTATGTACATTATTGCTGTGCAAAAAATTAATTTTTTTTAAATTTTTTAAGTTCTTACGAAGTAAAAACTCTTATTTAACAACTTGTCTCAGTCTCCGCTCATCGATGGCAAAACGAATATTGTCTTACTAACCTGCTAGAAACTATGTACTGTACATACCTGTAAAAATTAATTACTCTCGATAATCTTTCTCAAACTTATTACAAGACTCTCACTTTAAATTGTCAACGCATGCAAAAAGCCTAGCTAATATTAAATTGAAAACTTTAATTACTCTCTTATGAGACAATTTCGTTGTGTGTGCGAACATTAATCCAAATTCATGGTAATTAAAACAAAATTACCGTGTGTGCGCCACCGCCGTCATATTCTCAAAACAACTAATGCGCGACATTCTTTTAAAGTCGAGCAGCACTTTCTATTTCTATATCGCATATTTGTTGTTGGTTCATGAAGTTGAAGTTGAATCATTACGCACCGCTATCAAGTAGCAAACAGAATTGACATATGTCACAATCACAACATTAACTGATAGAAAGTCTGCGAGATCGTTTTATTTTTTCTTAGGAAAATAAAGTCGCGCAAAGTTAAACACCGAATCGCAAAATTGCAATGGGGTTTCCTACAAAGTAGTCAGATGAACATCCCCACAGAGGCAGAGCTTATACTATATAGCTTTGTTGGACTGTTTGTCAAACAACAACGTCAGACTTGAGCGGAGGCATTTGTGTACAAACACAAGTTTTTCTCAAGTTGTTTCCTTATCGGTCAACTGTTTACAATGTTAGGTTTGGGTACATTATGTCACCCATCATCTTGTTCCTGACATTGATATGGTTGCCTCCCACCGGTATCATCAGAGAGAAGAGGAAAAAAGTACAAGGTTGAGTGCGCAGGTAACTTTCATCGCTTACCCATCGGTTGTCAGTTTTCATGGCTTCCGCTTATCGCGTTACTTTATTTACTGCAACTGATTGGAGTCGCGCTTGGTCTGCACGCGGCGCGGCGCGACACGGCAATATCATTCATACTTAAAATTTTGTTATTGTTGTTGTTGTAAATATCTACGACAAATACCGGAGTAACATGTGTGTTGACATTCGTTTTGGTGTAAGTAGGTACATTGGAACAGGGATGGGCATCACTGAAAAGCTTTCACTTTTGCTGTTTGGAAAGAGGAATTCATTATGTCTGGATGTGTGACAGTAATTATGTTGGAGAGAAGCGGAGACTTTTTAAATGAATTCATTTAATTTTGATGTGTGGCTTAAGGTAGGTTTTAAGTTTTTATGCGGGACTGTGGTTGTAGACAGTTTGTCTGCTGACGAAGTTATGCATGTATGGTGTTTTATGCGATTAGCGGGAAAAGATTTTGTATATTTAAGACTTTTATTTTTCATATGGTTGTAACGAATAATTAAACCCAACCCAACCCAACATTTAATTAACTTCATAATGTTGTCATTAAAACGGATCATAATTATGAAACTGAATATATTGATCTTAAGCAAGAGTTTCTTTTGAAAATTTACGACAAGGGAATTTATAACAACAAAATATTGGGAACCTTAGAAAACTATTTTATTTACTAAAATATTAAACAGCTTAACTTTATTTTTTTTAAACATTGACTGAAATTAATTCACATGATAATAAGCATAAGCTGAAAAGGACTTTAAGGAAAATGTAGTTGATTGCACAAATCCAATGTTTAGAGTTTGATTACAACCATAGAACATTGTTCCAATATATTTAAAATTCCGTACAAAATAGTTTAAGCTTAAGTTGAAGGCGTAATTTGGAATCAATCAGGTAACTGTTTCAAAATACAATAAAAAAAAATAAACTGAAAACTCCTAGAAAATTCTATGAATCTTTAACTCTCACTTGAACGATATGCTAAGTTTAACGTGGGAGATTTTAATGTTGATGTTTTTGT
Organism: Epistrophe eligans; assembly: GCA_951394125.1. Taxonomy (NCBI): domain Eukaryota; kingdom Metazoa; phylum Arthropoda; class Insecta; order Diptera; family Syrphidae; genus Epistrophe; species Epistrophe eligans. Next base: position 100,309,742 of record OX596030.1, read on the forward strand.
TCAGTAACACTTCTTTAAATATCTCGGCAGTTACGATATTTGAAAAAAAAAATGCCGGAAACTGAAAGATTCAAATATAAATATTATAAAATACCCATCAGCAATTTGTAGCCATCGGCTCATGTTTTCTGACTCATATCGTAAGATGATTATCTCACTTTGATATTCCCCCCATGGCGGTTATTGGTTTTTTTTTGCAATCAACTTTGCAAATAATGATCAAAAAAAAACTCCATCGAATTACTTGAATTCCCGGTGATGTTTAAAGTGTGTTGTCTTATTCGATAAAAAGCGTATAGATTAACAGATCATTGACGCAATTCATATTATTTCTATGATTTGACGCCTTTTAAAGATAATTGGAATTGATGTTCACGATGAAGTAATAAATAATACTTGTTTTTTATGACCTTTAAGGTGTCGAGTTTTTTTTTTGTAAGATACTAATTGTGAATAGAAGTACATCATATGGATTGACGAAGGATTTGTTTAATGCAACGAGATTAATTTAAAAAATATTGAACAATATTTACGGCCATATAATATAACTCGATTCATCCAGATTAAAACTTAGATCCTAATGTAAATTAAACCAATTCAATGTAATTACATGCAGATTTATGTTTTAACCTGGAATGTATCGAGTGAATAATATGGCGGTTAAACCCATTGTATTTTTTGTTCAGTTTATTTCCTATTTAGCTTAGAATTTAGTTTTTTACAAATTTCCGGCGAGCCAATTTGTCTTCAGAAAATATTTAGAAAATGGAATGATGGCCTTGTATTCAAATCTAAAATTAATTTTTGAAGGATTACTTATATCTTTGGATTAAAACTGTACGGCTCCCGTTAAGGGATATTACATGCAAGTCTTCTATTACTCCTACTTACCACATGAACGATTTTGGAAAAATTTCTGATCCCACTGTCTTCCGGCCGAACCATTATTGTGCCTTCATTTTCACCAATTGATATAGAATCGTAGGTTGTTTAAGTTTTGAAGCCAATCGCCAAACAGCATAGGAACATGGCCTATTCCAATAAAAACAATAGAAACAATTGCAGAAACTAAATTTATTGACTGTGCCAAAGTTAAGTACATTTCTAAGGCATCTGGGGTTCGTCGTTATAAGGTTTTATCCCAAATGTTTTATTTATTCCTTTAAAAGGTAATTTCTTATACCAGTATGATTTTTTTAATTTACAAAATTTTACCATATTTTTAAAGTTGAGTGTTAACAAACCCATTTATTTTTAAATAGCTCCATTGCCCCAAGATCCAACACATTTGTTTCTAACTCTCCTTAGTCAAGAAAATTGCCCAAGAAAATACGCCTGTCTATGGTTAGAACAAAAAAAACGTGTCCAATTAAAACTATAAATGCAGCGACAGCATGCAATTTACTCTTCAATCTATTTTAAAACAATTTGATTGACGACACGACTCAGGCTAACTCCTGGTGGAAGAATCATCGCACACATTACTTACCCAAACGATTATCGATCATTTAAGTTGAGTAGAGCTCACTTTTTCTATGTAATGTCGTAGCTTCTGGTTTTTTAATTTTTTTTTTGTATAAACGCATCAGACTTTGAAGACCAATTGCGGATCTTTGAAAATTGTTTTTTACGTGAGTAAACGGCGGAAGTTTATCTACACTTTTGGGATTAAAGTGTATCGTGACTATTTAATTTTGTATAAGCATTATTTATGCGTCATTATGAAAAAATAATCATTATAAGCGTTAGTTATAAACAGCATCACCTTAAGATAAAATAAATGATTTAAGACACCGTATAAGTTAATATGTTAAAACAAAAATTGCAATTAATGTTTTCGTGTAAGTAGTTACATATATATCATTTTGCAGTGTAAAACTACGTTTTTCTTCATATAACTATACAGTATACATCTATCGCGAAATCTGTCGGTTGTACATCAAGTCAATAGCTTGATTGAGAAATAACAAAATATTCAGAGCAGTTTTTGGTACTTTGTGTTTAAGCCATCGGGCTTCAGAATTTACAAAAATAATTTAAGTACAAAAATTCGTATCTTCGTGTGAGAAGGCCAAAATACCTATTTAATTTTAAGATTTTTTAAAATATCAAAGTACATATGCAAAGTTATCCTGTAATGAGGGTCAAAATAAAGAATATTTTTTATAATTTGTTATTTTTAAATTTTTTTGGAAATACATACTAATTATTATTTATTTTTTGTATTATTATTATTTAATTTTTCTATTTTTACCATTTTTTTTCAGATTATAATTCTAAAATGGTGCTCTACCTAAAGACAAATTGAATTTTGAAACAATTTTATAAAAAAAATTCGTTGGACAACTTTGCACTGTCACTTAAAACAGTTTTTCTTAAAATGCCATACAAAATGAACAGCAATTCATCTTTGGAAAATTCATCGGATCCTGATTTCAATGAATACCTGCATGAATGCCTTTTACAAACTAATTCATCCAGTGAGCCTATACTACACTATGAAGGTAAGTTTTATATGGCTTTTACCCCATTATCGTGTAATTTCATGATTTAAATTAAAAATTTAATGTCAACAAATTGACTTAACTGCTATGAAATATTATGACATTTAACATGGTTTTTGATTTAATTTTGTATTGATTTAAAAACATACATATGTAGCTTAAGTTTGAATTTGCTTTATTACTATTCACATTATTTTTTCATATTGTTTTAGATGGCGAGCTGGAAGCTGAATGGCTTAATGCAGCTGGATTTTCTCAACTGACAAAACCTTTTGAACAGGTAATTGAACTTAATTTGATTTTAAATAGAAAAATATAAACACTAGTATAGAAGATTAGGAAAGCGTGATTGGTTGCAAATTGCAAATTTACTAAACAAAGTTCAGTATTTGGTGCATCGATAGCTTTTAATTTCAGTCGTATACTTTGATCGAAATGAGATAAATATTATTATAATTATAAATTAAATAGAAATAATTGCAGATGTCATCTTTATACCATTCCTTGATCAAACTCCGTTCTTTTTATATATTTAAATATACATACAAAATCGAAGTGCGACTCCATTAAAATTTTTCACAGTGTTTTACTGTCAAAATCTGTCAGAAATATCTGACTGAAAAATGTATTTGAGGTTTAACCCTGAAACATTAAGGATAATCTTGCACTAAAAAAAAATAGACGAATTGATCCTAATTACAGCAGCTACACAAATTAAAAATACAATTAGTCTGAAGTTTCTAGATTCTATACAAACACATTTAAATGTACTTAACAGTAAAACAATTACGAAAATCTATTTAGACTCAAAAAATAATGTACTATATTCAATCCAAAGTGCGCAATAAGATTGCCTAGTTATCTTTTTCTATGAAAACAAATTCAGTAAAATAAACTGAAACTGACCTGTTTTTTTTCAGTTGTGGTATGCTTCACCATAACCGCAATCGTCAGCTATTTATATTGCTTTAGTAACTGTGCCATTTAGCGTGACACATGGGAACAAATTTGTGCTTACAGCTTAAACAAGAAAACAAATATTATAGGGTAATGTTTGTAGTATCATATTTCTTTGCCACAGACTGGCGACTTCGACGCTTATGGCGACGACGACGTGCTTTATGTAAAAATGGCCACCTACTAGCCAGGTGACTGTGCCACCACTTATAGGTACATACATTTAATAATCAAATACAATAGAAAAAAATGTTTATAAACAATGCAGAACAAGGCAGTTAAGCACCTTTAGGTCGTAGGTGGGTGAAGCCAAGTGTTGAAAACAGTAGGTACTCTGGGATTAAAATACTGCTTAGGCTAATGGCACCTTAAACGTAACCCACGGCTATTGATTTCATGAAATATGTTTGTTTGCACTTTTTTTAAATCAAACATTCTACAGCAACAACCTTGAGAGAATAATATTAATATGTAAACAAAATGGTAACCAATTCTTTTTCTTTTTTTAAACTTTGGCCAAAAATGACAAAGGGAAAAATATTTTGAATCAAAAATCAACAAATGTATGTAAATACTTTTTTTTAACGTAAACGAAAGACATTACGCAGTGCCATTTAGCAAATGATAGGTAAACAGCAACTGCGATATATATTTGTTCAATCAAATTACAGAGGTCAATAACTAAAACAAAATTTGTTGAACCTCAGAAATTTTATATTAACTGCAAATAAATATTTTTTAATTTGTATGATTTTTAAGATTATGTACATACTCATACATATAGACGCGTTTATTTGTTTATAGAAAATGCTATCCAGAACTAGCTTAAAGACTATTCGGCCAGAGGCAATATACAAATATATATACTACACATCCCTGTGAAACTCAGTCCTTTAGGTACACTTAATACAAAAAAATTTTTCTACACTTAATACAAACATTTTTTTCGTGGAACGAATCCATCCAGGCTGATTTTTTGTTCCAGAAATACAGTTATTATAAAAGTCTTGGTTTTGCATGTATGTGATTCTAAGGCGTCTAAAACAGAATTAAATTCATTAATTTAGTTTCATAGCCCTTCGAAAATATTTTTGTAACAATTAATCAGCTAATATTCTTATAATAAATATGTTTTTTATTCATTTTCAGGGTTTTGAAGTTCGTGCATCAGATTTAGAACCAATACTAGCTACTCTTTCGAGACCTCATGCTGAGGCTATAAAGCAAAGAGTACGCGCCCTTAATCACACAGTCCGCGGGCGGACTAAATCACGCCAGAAACGAAAACCCGATATTCGAGATGTTTTTCGAGATTTCGACGTAAGGCTATCGAATAACCGAAACCATCGTTTTCATGTTAAAGAATTAATAATTTTTCTAAATTCAGGAATCAAGTACGGGTACTCGGTCTCGCAGTGCAACACCTGATTCATTAGATTCAATTCAAGGTGACGAAGTATGGAATACAAATACAACAGCAATGTAAGATTTTTAATTCAAACTGTCTACCTCATTGACTAAAATGTTATTTTGTTTACGTTTTAGAAGACCAAATTTTGTGAGTATATTTGACAATAGTGGAAGCAATCCAGCTTTACAAAATGTTGGCAAACATAAACAAAAACTAAGGCGTACTCCTAGCGCTCCTTTGAAAGGAGCAGCTGATCTCTTTAGAGGTTCTCATGTTCGATGTGATATCCCATTTTATTCGGCCGAAGGTATTGAATTGGTGGGATTTTCAAGAATCGGAACTATTCATATACCAAGAGTTCGTTCTGGGTCTGATCCGTCATGTTCAGTAGGGTAAGTGGAGGTAAAATCCTTGATAAAGCTAAACCTAATGGCCTCTATCCCATTTTTTTTATGCAGCCGTGCTCGTGGACAAATGATTCAGAACTCACAAAGTGACCATAATATCTCCAGCGATTCAAGCGATGAATATGCCACACGGTCGTCATCAAAGTCATCCAGCAATGAAAGTACACCACAAAAGATTCTGCATAAAATAACTCTAGATACGCCTCCACAAAGTACCCAAAATTCACCATCATCCAGAGATGGCATCAGTTTCGAGAGCATGTATCGCGAGTCTAGTCAACATGATGATGGCGTTGTAAGTAGAGCAATTGGCGTTGATGAAACTTTTATAAAATAAGAAACATTTTTTTATAATCAAGGATACTGTGGACAGTCATATCTTGACTGATGAATATTACTGCGATATCGATGTTATCAATGAAAATGACTTGAAACGCTTGCAACCAATACTGTGGCTTGAACTTGCGACGCTTTTCGATAAATACCACGTCACCTTGGATAAAAGAAAACCTTTCAAGAGACGTCGCAAGGAAGAGGGAAATTTATTTGGAGTATCGCTGAACGCCCTTGTTCGTCGGGATCAACAAATCACAGGAAAGGACTCGACACTGGTGCCTTTGTTCTTGGAATTTTTGCTAGACGATTTGACCAGGCGCGGCGTTCGAGAAGAGGGGATTTTAAGGGTGGCCGGACACAAACAAAAGGTACATTTCACCAATAAGTTCATTTCCGTTGTTTGTTCTGCACACTAAAATAACTTTGTTTACAGACTGAACTACTTTACACCGAACTGGAAGCAGTTTTCTACCAAAAACCAAAAAAGGTGTCTCAACTTCTGAGCTCCGCTAGTGTGCACGATTTAAGTGCGTTGCTCAAGCGATGGCTGCGTGAGCTTCCACAACCTTTGCTGAGCCATGAGCTGATTCAGCTCTTCTATCAGACTCATGCTCTACCACCTCCAGATCAATACAAAGCTTTAGCTGTTGTGTGTCAAATGCTGCCACATGAAAACCGCAACACGCTGCGAAGACTCATACATTTTTTGAACACAACAATTAAGCAACAAGAATCGAACAAAATGACGATACACAATGTGTCAACTATCATTGCCCCCTCATTCTTCCCCCCACGATACATCCAGCCAAATGATAAGAACAGCATAGAGGAACAAGTTAAGATGGCTGCGCTATGCTGTAGGCTGACAAGTGTCCTTATAACCCGCGGTGAATCGCTCTTCCAGGTGCCAAAAACTTTAATCGCTCAGTCTAAGTGTACGAAAGCGAGACAGGTTCGTTGTGTCGAAGTCCCTAATCTTCGCATTAAGTCAACTATTGAATTTTTTTCATTTCAGAATAAGCGAGCATTAACGCGTCGCATTAAAGTTGGAGGAAGTCTTTTGGATGTGAGCAATAATAATCCTAGCAGTACCAACAGTAGCAACAACAACACCCTCCTACAAGTTGATCCCAGTCATGTGCATCGTATAGTCGTTTAAAGAATAAGTAGGCAAAATTATTTCACAATGGTGTCTATGTTTTCCCCGCTTTGCATAGCTGGAGTGACTCTCATAATCAGGAATAAATTCAGTTAACTCTAGCTTTGCAAATTTTTGAATAATAAATTTTATTTTATTACCTTTATTTAGCCCTTAAGTGTACCGAAAACAGTTTATATACATCGTATTGAATATTTTGTATTTTATAATGAATGAAATTTACTGTGTTATTGCAGTGCAAGTTTTGAAGCAATACAAATTCTAAATTTAATAAAATTTTATAATTTTTACCATACTTGTTTTATTTTATTAACTTTATTATTTTGAAATAATAAATAATATATAATTAAATAATTAGTCTAAGGCAATAATAAGTTAATATGGTATTAGCAACCTGCACCTGCAATTAATTATCTTTTTAACCAAATAGTTGTTAATACCTACCTACAAAAAATATTTACCTGTTTTTTTCAAAATTGTGAGAAGATGAAAGAAAAGAGAAAGAAAAGAAGGATTCAAAATTATGTTTTGAAGGTTAATAAACGTTTAGTGTTTCGCGAAAGAAATTTCCCTGGAATTGTTTCGCATTTGGGGATATTTCCTATCAGGAATCATCTTCCAAATTATTAGAGAAAATTTAATTAAATATGCCTTTCAGAAAAATAGCTATCCAGCCTTATTGTGAGTTTCAACCGAAGGACATTTCACCCGGAAAATTTGACACTTTTGAAATTCCGGACGAACAAAAAATTTTAGGGTGAAATGTTTTCGTGTGAAACTTTAAGGCTGATCCCAGGGATTTGTTTTCCCTTTCGGCAAGTAAGTTGTCGGGGAAAAATTATTCCGTAATTAAAAAAAAAAGAAACAAATTACATATACGTATGTACATATATATAAAATAAAAATATTTTCGACATGACAGAATTATTTAGGTACATACATATGCACAGAAGGAGGAAAATATGCCTCAATTTATTGAATATCCATTAAATAAAAAAAATAATTCACTCACATTTAGTAATTTTAATTAACGTTGCATCCATTTACTAACTGTCTATTTAATTTAAAACCAGTTTGAGCTTAAATGGATAAAATTATTCCTACTAAGAGGAATGAAGCCTATATTAAATAGGGTTCCGTTTTGTTTACTTTCAATAAGCTTTGACAGGCAGTTTAAGGCAGTTTTTTTATTGCTTATTTTTTTGTAATCTGAAAATGCGTATGATAACAAAAGCCGACAAAATTTGAAATATGTACCTCCTGTATTAAAAATCCACATCTACGATTTATTTTTTAGAAAAATATTAACTCATGGCTCATGAACTGGTATATCGTTTTTAATAATAATTAAGTAATTTTATCTTCTAAATAATACTTTTTTAGAAATTTGTATTCAACAAATTAAACAAAGTAGTGTTTTAAATAATTCTTCACCTTCACCACAGATGGTTTGTGTATTGTGTATGATGAAAATACGAAACTTAATTGGACCCTGGACGCAAACCAAGTGCTAATCGATTACATACAGCACGAGACCATAGATGTCACCAAAATCAGTTGGTATGTAGAAGAAACCGGAAATGGAATCATTTTATTTCAGTTTATTTTCTTCAATTTGAGTTTAGACAAGCGAAATATAGATAATTTAGAACATGCTATAATGTATGTATTTAATTTTATCTCAAATAAAATCAAAATCACCTCATGAAATAACTTTCGATTCCTTAGTACTCGAGTTGGGGCATACAACGGCAATAAAAATGGAAAATCTATGGGTATGATATCATAAATATCTTTAATGAAGATAATAGTAAACATCTTGCGGTGGCGGCGGTTCTCATTACTTCAATATTCCAGCTGAGTTTTATAAGTCAATATCCCTGCAATTTTATGAAAATTTGATAGGAAAAGTATTTAATTTGTACAGTGAAAGCTCTACTTGCGGACAGCTCCAATAAGCGGACAATTCCCTTAAACAGACAAATTTTCGGGAACAAACTTCTTTTTCGAAATGTTCATACAAATTACTTTCCTATAAATGGACACTCTCATAAACGGACGCGGGCATTTTTTTCTTGCTCATTTTAGATAGAAAACCTTCCATACGCGGACACATAATTTTATTTAGGGACTTCAACAAATGAACCAGACAAAAAAGCAGAAGGTCCATTTTCAGTATAGTTTTTGTTATATTTTAAGCAAATCCGTAGATAATCTCCGATAACCGGACAGAGGGATGTTATTTTTAAAGCTTATTAAGGGATTTCCGAGTAACTAAGTTGGTGTAATTTTGAAAATGAATGCGGTTTCCTTTTCTCGTCGCATTCCGTTATATTTTGAGCGATGTCATTTATTAACAATAAAAATTTAATATGAAGTTAAAAAAAAAGTTTTCATATTTCTTTCCCTTAACCGGACAGTTCGCATAACTGGACAAAAATTGGGGTGTCTGGAGTGTCCGCTTATTAGAGCTTTTACTATGTATGTTTTTAGTTAAAAAGAACACGATACTTTCAAAGTAGGAACCTGTAGGTACATGTTGATTTTTGAAAGAAATAGCTATTTATGAAATTAATTCAAAACAGATATAATTGCACCACGAATCAGTTTACGAACTTAGAACATAGGTATGTAATTTGTGATAGATTGTTTGATGTAGGTCGTCTTTACTTACAAAATTTCAAACCCATCCAAAAGAACTGAGTCACAAACACTCCGTTTTATGGCCAAAGTCAATTAGCACTTGTTTTTTTTTCTTTATTCACAAATGCGGTAGCAATCTCGTTTTAACGTCTTCTTGTTGGCTGACTACCTACTGCCGCTGTATTTGTCAACGATCGACAGTCACCAAAAAAAAAAAAACAGTCGTGGAAAGAAATCGAAATTCCGTAAATATTTGCCTCACAATAATTAATGCTGACCCTTTGGACGAACGATAAACAACCAACTCCTAACAAAGAACAACATTCCATTGTGTTGGTCTTATTGATTTTTCCTGTTCATATCATATACACTCAGAAAAAATTTCCAAATCCCTATTTTTTTAGATTTAAGCAAATGAAAAACATATAGCCTCAGGTGAAAACGGCTTGGATTAAATTAAAACAATGATTTACGTCTTTATTCAACGGTTTATCCCTAGGTTTGAATCAAAATTTTGAAATATGAAAATTTCTTACGAACTAGACATAAAAATTAGAAACGTTTTTGGCTTTTTCGGTCTTCAAATTATTATAATTTTTGTAAACTTAACTTTGCACCGCCCATGATCGCGTCCAATCTGTTTTGGCAAGACTTCGACGAGAAGTATTTAAAATATCGGGGAAATTTGAATTTAATTATAACGGTAGGGTAGACACATGCTTTTCTAAAAATGTTGTTTTGCTTGATTTTTGCTCCCAAAGAAAATTAAAAACAAAAATTATTTTTTATATCAGATACTTCGAAAAAATAAAACTAGTATATTTTTGTAAAAAATTTAACTGAAGCCGTTTTTTCCCTGGGGACCCTTAAAATTGATTTTTTTAAGTGTAGTGTGATATTTATATAGAGAGAATGCAAACAATTTGCTGGTACCGCATAAGGAACCGTCCATACTTTGTTTCCAAAGCGACACGAGGAACCGATCACAGCATCATCATCATCATTGGAGGAAAACAAAAAACACTCAACCAAACCATATTACTTCCCCTGGGGGAATCCTTTTGTTCCGCTCGCAATCGATGTTTATCCTCAATGTGACGTTGTTTTGTTAGTAGCCACTCAGCGAGTACGCGCTTGTGGGTTCATTGATTTACAAGACCACCGCAGATGGATGTTGAAGTCGGTGCAGAACTAAAGGTAGGCAGGTAGACCGCAGCCAATACTGTGATCGGGAGCTGATTTAAAGTTTTTTTTTCTTCATTTCTTTAGAATAATTTATTTTGAGCTTTGTAAAAAGGATGACTTTGGGTCTTCAACTACATGAACTGTCAGATTTGTTGTATAAAATACGATTTTATGGTTGCCTGTTTCGAAAATTGGATTATAGTGAATATAAATTCGAAGTCGTAGATTTATAGCAGATTACAGCCATTTTCTAAGTAATAGATGAATCACCGTAATAAATTTTAACATGGCATCGACCGACGACGTTGAGTTTGTTGCATCATACACACCTATAATAAAATCAATTTGAAGGCTTTGAGTTAGTAATCATCATGTACAGAGGTACTGTTTATTTGTATAATGTATATAAATAAATTCCTTGTTTTATATAAATCATACAGAAGTTCAAGAAGAAAGATATGTTTTAGAAAATGGTTTTAGAATACGGAACTTCAAAATGGTGGTCTATCTTTAATTCCAAACATTTTTCGCATGCAACTTAAATAATCCAGAGTTACAAGGCATTCGAGATTAATCGAATTTGAATACTTATACAAATTTAATTTAAAGGACGCTTGAAAAACAAAATTATATACATATTACACTTATTTTTACATAATATATTAACTTCTTTTACCAATAAATACATGCTTTCTCACACAACAAAAGCAAGCACGTTATACCATTACCAGTGACCACCAATCGCAATTTCTGCCATAAAATAATAATCTTTTAAACTTATGGATTCTTTGGAATACGATGATCCTGTAAGTGGTTATACATTAAGAAAACTTTTTCAATTAATTTATTCTCCTGAATAACCTACCTTTTTAATGGCTACACTCATTCACATCCAAGAAAAAAAATACAATTTAACTGTCGATAGCTGTCGTTGTTTGTTAAACATATTCTGACAGAGTCCATTAAGTCGATCACACAACTACTATTATTAAGCTGCTAACAGCTTTGCAACAAGTTAAAATTATTTTTGTATTAAAAGGTTTTTCTGATTGCAAGGGGGATTTCGTTAAAATGAAAGAGCATCGAACTTTGTAAATTGTTATATAAGTATGTGATTTCTGCGTATATTAGGCACAAAGTCATAATCGTTTACTAGGAAATTTATGTTCCTATGTTGATTAGTTTATTTTATGATTCAATGATTTTAAAGTAACGTAGATATCTGAGTATTAAACACTTTACACAAAGCTTTTGCTTAAGATTAAAAATGAAATTAGATGTTTTACATAAAATTTTAATAACTATTATCCTACTCAAAAGTCAAAACCATTGAAAGGGTGTAATACAGGCCCCTTTAACTCCAATCTCCAAACTTACAAAATACGAAACACATTTATGTTTTTTTCTTACGAGCAATCTTGAGGATATCGCGAAAATTAGAAAAGTTAACCGCATTTGATGCAATCACTTTTGTTTTTGCAGATGTTGGAGACTTTTTACGGTACCAAGTCCTCATATATATAATTGGCACTCGCAAACTTTCAATTCCTTTTGTAGGACATAAAAACTATGTGTAGCGATTGTACATAGGTACATAGGTACCTAACCTATATAATATTAAGATAGATAAATATCTGATGAGCTCAAATCAAGACAAGAATTAAATCTGAAAAAAGACACGTTATATCCACCTACTTCAAAATTTAATTAAAAAAACATTTTAATCAATTATTAGGTTCCTCTTCTAGAATTAATTTTCTATACCTATCTATATAGCCAAAAGTCACCTATTATATTAGGTTCAATTATTCAATCAATTTTGCCTCACAAATTGTTTGCACATTTTGCACACTATATCTTTCAGATATTAAACAAAGCAAAGATACATTATTCCCAATGCTGCAAACATGCTTTCATTTAATTCAAATCCTTGCGGTATAGCCACTCATCATTTGATAGCAAATACATACATATATCAACACAAATGTTTTCTTCCTGTACCAGTCACTGTGGTATCAAATCAGGATAATTGAAAACCTATAGATCTCAGCAGGTTTGTATTGTATAATAGAACTGTAAGACTCCGAAATGTAAAAATTCTAAAATTTATCGGTAAAACTTTTGATTTCATAATTCTTTCCAAACTTTTAGCACCATGCCACCTTAGGTGAAGGCTACCTACTTTGGTCAAGAAAACGACTAATCGGAGTTGCGTACGCGGGACAAAGAACCCTAAGTGGTATTTAAAGTTATTAAAACCAACGAAGGTATACTGTTGTCTAACGAAAAACAAGCATTTCGGACTTTCTCGAACGTTGTTGAAAATAATTCTTAGTTTTACCGGTTAATTTTAGAATGTCCACATTTTGGAGTTTTACAGTAAAATGTATATGGTGTTGCTTACACATCAGTATTAGGCCGGCTTGAGATAATAAAATTACTGTAATTGCATACTGTGTTTGTGATGTTAATGTCGGAATGGTTATATCCATTCTATGTCGGTTGTTGAATGTAAATTTACAAAACAACGATGTGAATGATGTTTCTCCATATGAATGTAATTTTAATATTTTGTTATCTAGTACATATTCACTAGATGGCTTTTCGAAAAGGAAAGGATAATTGAATCTTTTTTTTTTAAAAGTGATATACACACTGGTTCACAACAGAAGGGGAGAAGAAATAAATTTATGTAGAAAATTAAAAAATAATCGAATCCTATAAATTTAAAAAAAAAATATTTTTTGAAAATTTTTGATCACAATACTTTTTTAATTTTTCTAGAAGAGTGCAAAATTAATTCAATAGAAATGGATTATTTATATCACATCAAAAAATCCAAATGTCCTATGTAAATTATTGAATTTTAAGGAAAATTGAGGTTTTTATCTAAAAGAAAACGAAATAAACGAATAATAAAATGGGCGGACTTCTATAGATTGGGATTTTCAATTCAAAACTCCAGGTTATATTTTGCCAAAACTCTTATTAATAAGGCTTATATTTGTCATTACTATGATCAATGATTTTTCCAATTTTGTTGATAAACTTAAAAAAATAGATTTGGCCATAATTTAAATATCTAGCCTTTCGAAAAAAATGTTTCCCATAAAAAAGCGGTTACTTATAAGTAACATATATACGACAAAGAATTTTAAGCCAAACGAAAACCTACGCTCAAGCAAAAAAAAAACCGCATACCTTACGAAATATGTTGAAACCCTAATCGAATCTCTGTGTCAGGACAATTTAGATATTTACACGTTTTAAAGTGGCGTATCGAACTTAATTTCTGTGTCGTCGTCATCGTCGTGGTTCGTTTATCCGAGACCAAGGTTCTTATCTACATAATATGTCTACCGGACACACAGCATAACACAGAGATAGTAATTAGCTAAAGGAACACACACGTTTTACCTGAACGGCCATACCAATTAGCAAGTCTATCGGGCCATAAATAAGAATTTTTATTTCGAACACCCAAAGCCAGCAATAAGAAGAAAAAAAAACCTCACAAGAGGTAATTTGCTTCGACATTGGCCTAAACAGCAGCTTGGACTTGGATTGCCTGTTTAATCTAACGAGCAGAGCCGACAAGTTTTGTCCGTTTCCATTGACTTGGACACTCGGTGACTCCAGAAGCCATACCAGCACCACAATCAGCTACAGTTTTCTGACCGCAAAAATCAATTAGGACTTCTTAAGCCTTGCAGTCTGTGATATCGAAATTTGTAACAGGCCATTGGAATTTTCTCTGTCTCTGGATCTGGATCTGAATCTGACCCGAAGGGCAACCACCCGTCAGCATTAAATTACCTAGGAAGAATAAAACATTTGCAATTCACGTTGTGAACGACAACTACAACTATTCGACGTCGACAACAACAACGAAGACAAACCAACCAACGACCGACGACGAACGGCGACGTAGGTGGGAAATCACAAAGGAGAAGAAAATGGGAATGCTTCTGGAATTGTTCTTCCTTTTATGGAACTTAATTATCCGTAACGTGGAACTGCATTCGTCCAGGTAAATTACGAAGTGTTTCGAGTCTTTTGGTCTTTGCTTTGTATAGGCATCCTCTGTCTCAGAGAGTCATCATGAAATAGGGCGTTGAGTGTTCTCACAACTTGTAGAGCAAACCTGGATCGAGACCTCTAACAATGAGTTACAATCACTGGTAAGAAGGACATCACCTGTTCTGGGATTGTAATTTATAGCCATCGAGTCGCAGCACAGACATCAATACCCAAACATCCCACAGGCAAATCTCTGAATCTGAATTAGGTGAATCTAAATGTGTAATATGTATATATTCAATCTGTAGCTGGACCGGAGCTGGGAGTAGCCTCGAAACAGAGGTATTCATGTAAGGCTGACATGCTAAATGGAGTGGAACTAAATTGGGTTTTGGGTTGAATGATTCACGGCTCGAAGAAACGAGTTTCATTTTTAATTGTCGAAGATCATCGTGATAACTCTTAAGTGAAGTGGAGATATTCTATATGTGGCAAGTTAACAACTATACGATATGACGCAGGGTATGGAATGTTAATTGGTGTAAGATAGTTAAAATTTCTGGGAATATTCATTTGTGGTGCATTTTGATTCAGAGAAAGGTATGTATACCTGTGACATCAGAAGTACAGACAAATTTGATTGACATCCCAAATACTCGTTAAGTCACTATCGAATTTTATGGCATTTTAATTTTTCTCCAAGTGAATGCATAGGTACTATGGTTTTTCATTAATTTAAATTATTTGAATTTAAGAAATTCAGGTTTTTCAAACAAAAATAAGGTGTTTAATATACATTATGTTCCTACACGCTGTCAAATCAAAATTCTGGCTGCGATTTAAAGTATGATGTAAACTATAAATTCAAATTTATTTTAACATTGACAACTAATAAAGAAATAAACTAAAGCTTTTTATCGAATTGCTCTCAAAAATTAAAAGAATACAAACTGTGCCTGTCTAGAAGTTTTAAATAAAATATCAAAATAATTGATGGCTTCAATCATTCATTACAGATTTTGAATAATTACTTAACTCATAATTGTTACTCATATTGTTTTGATTCTATTCGGCAAATAATTTTCGATCGAATAAAAAGCGAAAGAATTTGTTTTTTATTTTAACATGAAAAAGAAAGCGATCATAAAATAAACTCTGATTAGATACGATTTCGAATTCATATAACTTATTCAGCATTCCTACTGTTGTGCCGAACAAAATAATGTCAACAAATAAGAAAACATCTGCTGACAAACCACCCAAGCAGAAATAGGTACCTATACACAAATCAAGTTGGTCGAAAACATCTTGTTCAACACGATCACAACTAATTGGGCCTCATTTAGGGCCGATTTCAACTCGTATGAAATTTATTAGCCATTAAAATGCAATGTATCTTTCTGCGTATATAAATGGTTTATTTGTCCGCATGGAGCAAGCGAGTCTTCCTCATAAAGTGCCTGCTCCAGTTGCATCTTCCACATTGTCACAACAAAAAGTCATTCAGACCGAAGCGAAGGAGCGATGAAATAAATAAGGAACTAAAAAAACTTAAACTAAAAACCCACTTGTACTTCAGCAGGAATTAGCCACCTACGCCTTCTTTAGAACATTGCTTCTGATGGTTTGTGGCTGCTATTGTGTCAGCGTGCGCCTCCACGCATTGTCGCGCTTCTTGTTCTCTGCTGGAGATGCTACAAGGAGAACCAATATAATTTATTTCATGTCTCAGATGGAAAGGCAACACTCGCAGCCACAGCTTACGGATTATGCGGATCCCGGGTGTCAAATTATGGGTTGGGCTGTGAGGCTGCGACTCATCAAGAAGCCGTGAGCTACTTATAAAGTCTATTTTTAGTTGCCACTATGAGGTCAGGAGAACGATTTTTTAGATTTCTTTCTTGTTATTTTGGGTGACAATAGCCTGGAACTGGAATTTCATTAGGTATGGTTCTTATTTACTTGAGCAAACGTTTTGATGATAGCAATGGCATGCGTAGGCAAAGAGTGCATTATCGTGTAAACTAAACAGGTTATGCTGGGGATATTATAATTCATTCGATATAAATACCTTTTTTAAGTAGGTACTTGACTGTCAAGAGATAGAGTATTATGATTATCGGTTAGGTCAGTCTTTATTACTTTGATACTTAGGTATAGTCCACTTGTCACTTAAAAATGTAAACAAAATCCAAGAAGACGGAGATTCAACCTTAAATATTTTTTTTAACGTGGAGAACCAAAGTAAATCATTGCACAAAAAATAGGATGCCACAACAATAAACGCAATTTTTTGCAAAATCCTTACCCATACATAGGTCGTATACATATTTAATATTAAATCCTTTGAAATAGGATAGAACTTTATAAGTCGTTTTATTTTAAAAACACTGGCAAAATAGAGATGATTTTATTCATTTCGGAAATATTGATGAAATGAAAAATAAGAATACGTTTTGATTTCTCCAATAAACTTTTACGGATATATTTCAATCATTGAAATGGATTTTATCAAAGTAAGTATAAAGTGGCAGCTCGCAGCGCAGGGTAATCAAGTACCTACATACAAATTGGAATTTTACAGAAAATAACTGTTTCAAAAAGTCAGTTGTTAAACCATCTGAATATGTCCGTCACCAAGTCCATCATGCCTTTTTGTATAGGCTGATTTATCCGTGGGTCTAAATATGTAAGATATTAAAAAGATGAGTGCCATTTTTATTGATTTATTTACAATACATATGCATATGTTCTTGTAGGTACTGGTACTGGAGACCAAAATACCAGTCTTGGATCTGATTAGATCTAACTCCAAGCAGATATTTATTCCAATTTTGTAATAATATTTTTTTATAAATTAAGTCAATTTGTTTCATTTAATAATACTGAAAGGTTAATTTTATGAAAAACAAATTTCCCCTGGTAATTACCGCCGCTTTCTTGAAAGTGAAGTGAAAGTTGATTGAATGTTTAAAAATCATTATTGGATTTACAAAAGGATATTCCTCTTAACCAGGATAAAATATTTTCAAAGGCTGCCTGCCGACACACTGTGAATACAACGCCTATATATGACCCAAGACATCACACAACTATCCGACTTCTCTTGTGTGAATCTATTCTCTATTGAAACAATGAAAAGGATCATCTTCCGTGTGAATTGTGGGCGCAACAAGTTCAAAGTAAATATTGCCGACTAGTTTTTATTATGAATTAAATAAGTATAGATATCTTATATCATTTTGTGTCTGCATAGTAACAACTTAGAAATAAATAAATAACAGTATACGTATGTATATGTACATACATACATATGTGTATGGCTATGACTGGATAATGTTGATCTTCGATTTTTTTTTCAATGCTGCAAATTATATTTTTTATTGAAAAACTGTTATTATTATTATACTTTTTATTTTGCTCTTCAATCATGTATAAATCCTTCTTATTTTGAAGTGGCAACTTTGCCTTTATGTTGATATAAAAGATATACATATGTTTTTCATATGAAAACAGGCTAAAGTATCCTTTGAAATTTTCAGTAGATTTCAATTTTGTATAGGTCTTATATGTTCGTATATATTTTGACAATCTTAAATAGGAGTGTAACGAACAACAATTTAAAAATTTGAGAAGAGGAAGGGCTATAATTCTATCTTTCATTTTAAATATTTATATTCATTACATACCACATTACATTTTACAACAAAAGTGCAAGACTCAACTCTGTTAGTCTGGTTCTTTAAGTCATGTATATATTCTGAAAACCAATTGCGCCAAGCCCATTTACAAATCAATCCCACTAAGTATCATGTCATTTTAATCATCTTTTTCTACCGTGTTGTCTACCCCACTGCTGTAAAGCTTATACATCGAAAAGGTGTTCATAAACCTACTGACTTTTGCAGTCAACGCAGCCTACGGATTTATGATCATGCCATGAGGGGAACAATGATCAATGATCTTGGTAACTAAAGACAAACCAAATAAAAAAATATTAAAAAAAAAACTTGTCTAAACCTAGCTATAGACCTCACAAAAACAAGTGTTCGCTACTCGCAATTACAAGATCTCTTGTAATGATTGGCATTTATCGTTGTAATTATGAAATTAATAAGGCAAAAAAATGGACGGTACGATCGGAGTGGTTTTGTCCTTAGGCTATGTCGAACGCAGAAAACGTCATTACGGGCTGGTTGTCTATCTGTGGGACATGCTTTCCAAGCGAGACGGACAGAAAAACAGCTTTGAAACCATATTCGATTGGTTGTTTACGACTTGTAGGCTAAAGACACATGGCTCCACTCGGGGCGAGTGATCTCGGCAACAATAAATGATGTTGCCGATTTTGTTTCATTGAAATTAAGTTGTGTTGCAGCAGGGGATAATTTTTGTTTTAACTACGCTACGTAGAATAATGGCGGGAAGTGACTAATTTATGCGAATTTTTGTATAGCATGCTAAACAAATGTGTATAACAGATAAACATAAATGTACTTTTATATTCAGGGACTTTTAAATTTCAAGCATGCTAGGTCAAACTTTATTCATTAGGTATACGTTTTTACATCATAAAAACCATTGCGTATATTATTAATTTTTTAAATTGTTTTAAATCGGTTTCGGTAATGTTCTTAACCACTAGGTCAGTGTTGGAAGATATCCCTTTTTTAAACAAAAATTTTGAAACCTTATCAATATTGTTTTGAGATTTCGTTTAAGCTAGATACATATGTAGGTATATTACCGTTTAAAATAAACTTTTTACCCCAATTTCCATGTTTGACCCAGTACAAGTCGAGTATAGGGAAGTTCAAACAAATCCTAACCACAACCTAAACGGATTGACGGCTTTAGTACAAACTTGATATAGAAAAGCTTGTCTTTTAATGAAATGCTATTATTGTACATACATAGGTGCGGTTTTTGCATTCTTTAATTTAATTTTTTTTACTAAAACTGTTTTCCCCTAAATATTTTGTACGTAAGAATAAAAAAATGTAAGCAAAAACCTACAAATATTTTTTTTTTTTTCATTTGCTTATCATTTATTAATACCTTGTTTGTACACCATGCTTATACTTTAAGTACTAATGTCCACAGTAAACATATTTTACTGCTAAAGAGAAGTGGCAATAGAACTTGTTAGAAATAAATTAACACAAAACCGAGAAAAAATATTATTTATTTTTAACTACATAGTAAAAAATTATTGAAGAAGACTGAAGATGATTTTTTTAATAGTTTAGAGTCTTGATTTGTCACGTAATTGGATTCAATTTTACGACGTGAAAATTATACAATAAAAAAAAAAAACATTAAGAATTTTCTTTGTTTCAAAGAAGTTAAACTAGGCTTCCTTTACTTACAAAAAAAAATAAACGTTTCCTCTGGGTTTCCTGTTTGCAATTGTAGTAGCACAAGATGAGCCACTTTATGTCACCTGACAATCCTAAATTCCAATCATTGAACTTAACAAACTTCATATAAGATTGCAGTTTGTGGCAAAAGAACTCGTTAAAAAGAAGACATTTCGCTCAATGAATGTCCGTGAGCAAGTTTAATTTCCTACTTACATAGTTGTCGTGATTGAAAATTGTGTAAAAAAAGTGTTCCTCCCGGCACTTAATGCGGTGACTCGATCTAGTCTTGATCTACTTTTTTATGGGTTAACATTGGCACTTAATAATTGATTTATTCCTTTTGCGTGTTAACAACTTTATAGTTTAGTTTTCATATAAAGAAGTTTGAATTGGTGCAACTTTATACTCGTATTCATAATTTGAAATTTGATATATTTAAGCAAAGCAAGTCACGAATTAAGTATATATGTATGTACATACATAGGTAGAAGAATCTTATTGAAATTCTTACATTTATGATTTAAAACAAATTTTACTCACGACATTGACATTTCAATCAATTGCCTAAGTCAATCAATTCGACTAAAATAAAAAACACAGTACTTTCCAAGAACTTCAAAAACCCGATTCCAGTGTTGGCAACGTAAGTTACTCCGAGTAAGTTACCCATATAGTTACGCGTAACTAATTGTAATTAGTTACACCTCATTTTCCGCGTAACTAATGTAAATAATGTAACTTATGTAACTAATGTAACTTATGTGACTAATATAGCTAACAAAATTTTTACTGACGGATAATTGAAAAAAATAAACAATAACATTTATAACTATAACTAAACACAAATTTTTATTCCATAAAAACAACAAATAACAAAAGAAAGATTATAAAAAAATTCAAATTTTGAATCTATGTATGTAACCCAAATACATATGTAGGTATTAAATTAGTTGAACTCGTCAAACTCAAAGTCCTTCACAGATAAATTATTTACGTCTTTCATTCTTAAAGTTCCATAAAGAAACATTAATTTTTTGGAACGTTCGAAAGACAGTCGATTTCACAAAGGGGTGTGAATTAAAGACTATTTCGAAAAAGTACGCTCTATTTATGCGGACGATGAGGGAATTTTAAGCAATTTGAATGCAAGCTTTGAAAGATTGGGTGCATAGAAATCGGCTGTCTTCCAAAACAAAATTGGATTTTCAATATTTTTTCATATAAAGTTTTAAAAACTCCGTCTTTGGATTAAAAAAGATCCCATTCGTTAAGTCCTTCAAGATTTAACATTTTTAAAAGAAAGTTATCATAGATTAGTTACATTAGTTACGTAACTAATTCAATTAGTTACATTAGTTACATTAATTACATTAATTACATTAATTACATTAATTACGCGTAACTAATTAAAATTTGTAAAACTCGCGTAACTTACCAACACTGCCCGATTCTTGAAAAAAAGTTCAAAAGATTAAATACTTCGCACTATTCACTATATCGCATGACCGACCGTTCCGTTTGAACCAAAAAAGGTAACTGTTTATAATTTAGCATACAAGTTCTTAATTTACAACTCATACAAGGTGCAATTAATAAGGCTTAATAACCCTGTTATCAAACTCTTATTACAAGTACAGGAAATATCATTCTTATTTTTGATCTGCGTGCTTATTGCATTTTGCATTATATTAATACATATACATATGTAGGACGTAGGTAGGTTAAATGCGACAAATTCCTTACTAACGAGTACGGCCAAAGTTTTGATATTTTTTCTACTTAAGATACATATGTTTGATTTTGCAAAAGTAATGAAGCCGAAAATCCTATATAGATAACGATTGCCTAAGAGATATAAGTTACACATAAACCGAACCACTCACTCATCTACACACACAGCAAGTTACTTCAGATAGATACCAATCTACCACATTCAATTAGATTCGAATTACAAGACTCTATTTCTCGGCTGCAATCGAATAAACGAGTTATTAGCTAAGGGTCATTATTCTTGCCAGCTTATTTTACGTGTTTGCAGTTTTTGTAATTATAAATAATAATAATTTTCTGATTGCATTATAATAATAATCTATACAAAGAATTGAAAAACCTGGAACTCATTTGGCTTCGCATAAATACGTCAAGGGGGTTGAGGGTGATGATGGTGGAACTTTGACAAAACACTTTGCTGTAAAAATGTCATTCTCAGACATAAGTCAAAACTTAACACAGTGCGAACATAATAAATTTAAGTCACTTAACCGTGACCGTTGATTACTGAGCGAACATTTTTTCAGTCTCTGTCTGCTCGAGATCACTTTTGTAAAAATATTTTCCGGTCCAAATGCATTTCAGATGTTTATTTTGTAGTTTATGATACATACGGAATGGATGATGATGATGATGGTGGTGTAGGAGTTGAAACTTTTGATGTTGAATGGAATTTCGCAAGATATACGAATATCCGAGACACAGCATTAAATTATTGTATATTAAAGTGTCATTGCAAAAGTCTAGAGAATTTGTGTGGTTGAGGACTTTTTTTTTATTTTTAATGAGAAATTAGAGTGGATCAAAGGTGGAGGACTGTTCGGAACTTTGATCTTTATCTATAAATAATTACTTGATAAGTTTTATGCACGGATAAATAATGAATGACATAAATAAAAGGAATTTCAGAGTTTTATAGTGCTCAAATATTCAAATTTATTTAAAAATTTATATGCTATCTTCGACAGTAAATTTAATAACCTTTTATGTGAATAGATTGTTGTAATGGTAATACAATAAAGTACAAATGTAAATGCCTATAGAAACACAATGTTAGACCTGGCTGATTAGAAATAAAAAAAAAAAACTACATATATAAATATAAAACTATACTAAAAAAAAGTCTTCTACCATGCTCTTGAATTTGAATATCATTTTATTAAATGTAGGTACAATATGTAAGCCATATCTTCTTCCTCTAAAATTCAATATTTGAATTTAATAAGATTTTTGTGCAAAAATGAAGAGCTTCAGTGCAAAATGTGCGACAATAATAGCAGCACGTGCGGAAAAACTACTTTTAAGATATTGATAAAAAATTTTCTTCTCATTAAATTTAAATTAAATTTCCTTTTCGAATAATTATTAAAAATTAAATTATTAAAATATAAAATTAATTTTAAATTAAATTTCTTTTTCGAATAATTATTAAAATGCATTTCTTTAATTAGCATAAAAAGAATATTTATGCCTTAAGAGGAAATATCTATTTTAGACGTGTGGTCTATCAAAAGTTTTGTACAAATACACAAAAGTCTACTTAGCGGAAATTCCAAACAAGGAATTCCAGATGAAGAAAAAATGTTGTTGTTAAACGAAGTGATCACTAAGCAAGGAGAAAAGTCAATACATTTTTTCTAAGTAAACAGAAAATATTGCGACAAAAACAAAAAAAGTTTAAAAGTATATGCAGATGGTATTATTTAAAAAATAAAATGTTTAATATGGAGTTATTTTTTAATTTTCAACAATTGTACGATTGTAAATTTTCTTAGACTAACTGAATCTTATATCAAAAACCAACAATGACCGTTTCATCAAATGTTCCAAACAATGAAGTAAGATATCGGTATGAAATGGCAATTTGTTTAACTAAATTACCCTTATTTCTTCACCGATGTAGGTTATTTTTAGAAATGTTCGAATTGTTGTACAAAAACTACCATTTTTCAGTTTATATTCCAGCGCGCTCATTTGAGCAAGTGAACCCAAATTGTTTTTTTCTCAGTATTTGACAGCAAAACTGAGGACATTTAGCTGCTTCTTCCGAGCCTATGTATATAAACTTACAAAATCATAAAGTTGAAACAAGATTTAGATTTAATATTAGATATCTTTCGTTTAAAAGACTAGATTATAAGATTATTTGTATTGTTTTTTTCTTTCACTGTCGACGAATAAATTCACTAACTAGTGCAACGACCATATATTCCTCCGATTTTAAGGATCCCTATACCCTTAAAGCTTTGTATTGCTCTATTGTTCGTCCATTACTTGAATATAATTGTATTATTTGGAATCCTGACTCCAAAAAATTAATTGAAAGGATTGAGTAAATTATCAAAAAAACTTTTTGAGGTACACATTGAAGGAGTTTCCAATGACCGGTAGTAGTAGTTCAAATTATAAAAGTAGATGTTTGTTACTTGGAATGCAAACTCTTGAGTCGAGGCGAAGAATGTAAAGTGTTTTGTTCGTTCGTGATATTCTTTGTAGTGATACCGATTGTTGTGATTTAATTGCATCAATAAATATATACGCACCAAGTAGATCGTTAAGAATGAGGCAGCTTATTTCTGAAATGCCTCATTGTACTAACTATGGACAGCGTGAGCCAATTTCTCATTGTTGTAAATTATTCAACATGTATTATGACAATTTGGATTTATTCATGTCTAGAAATCAATTCAAGACATCTGTTTTAAATTTGCTTCAAAATTCTTTGTAACTTTGTAAATTTGTAAATTTGTTTATATTTTTTAATTATATACATTTTTTTTTTTTTTGAATTCAATACTTAGGTACTTTATTATAATTACTTAACTTTATATTATAGCAATAAGCAAAATCTGTGGATTAATTATCGTAGATTTGAATAAATAAATAAATAAATAAATAAATAAATATTAGACAGTTTTTTCCTTCCTCCTCAATTCAATATCCAATATTCCTATCCTACCTACAACATAATAGGATTGAAAATCAAGCTAAATATTAAAGCTCATTACTGTAATTCATATTTATACCAAGAAAGTTAAACAAATTTTTTATAATCTTTTGTTTCCGCACATTAAAACAAACATAATGCATCCTTTCTTCTCAGCTGTTGTATGCTGCAATGCTACCATGCATATATATTGCATATCCCACTTTCCAACTCACCACATAAACAATTTAATTCACCTCTAGCAACATGTTGCTTAAAATATTTCCGTATTTTCACAGTTTCAGCATCAGTGAAAGACGTGGGTTTATTTACATCCAGCACGACCTCTTCAGTTGTTTACAAGCTGTGTGTACAAGCAGTCGGGTTTTGTGAACGCGTCCCGTGAAAAGTGCATTTATCAGTGTTAGTAGTTTCTTTTAAAAGAAGGATCGGGTTATTATTCGCCGTGTTCCCCCTTTTCCTTTTGGATTACCAACCTTTAAAAAAAGTAAAAAATTAAACCAGAGGAGATGAGTTGTTTTGAATGATACATTCTTTCTCCCAGTGAATCTGAGTGAGTGTGTGTGTGTGTTATTGTGCGATTGTGCATATATGGAAAAAGATTAACTTTTTTTTTGTTTCGTTGTTATTCTTCAAAATTAAATATCCTTCCGCTTTTTTTGTCGTTTGTCGTCGTAGTCGTCGGTGTCTTGTGGCAAAAGGACACCTTGTGCGTATTAAAGATTACTCGTATGTTAATATGTCAATTTTACTGAGGTGCACATTGGGCGCCATTTGATAAAAATGTTTTAAGATAAATGCAAAAATTGTTTGTGTATTTTCTATTCTTCCGGTTAATGTTGTGCATAGTGTAGTAAGCCAAAGCCAACTTGATCTGCAAGTAGAAATAAAACAACAGAAAAAATCAAAATAAAATAAAATCCAAAGAAAGGGTTTGGGAACCAACTCAGAGGGAAAATGTTTTTGTGTGTGGTGCTTAACAAAAAAAAATGAAATAAAATAAAATAAAATAAAAGAAGATAAGTAAAAAGGTAAAACGTGTTTTGTGGGAATCGTGAAAGAAAGAAAAGGCAGAATAAATAAATTTGTCCAACGTACTTACCCGCAAGTGGTTCAATTATTTTGCATCAAACGAGGAAAAATATATCTTCGACTGGATTTTGAACTTGCGATTTGGGGATCCCTAACGAGCGAATGCAAGAGAACAACCAAGGAGACGAGACGGTGCTGGTGTCGCATGAATCCGATGAATTTACTATGCTATATTGGATTTAGTAACAGGTGAGGAAATCTATATAAGTTATTCAATGCAGTTTGTGGCAAGAGCTGGAGTATATATGTAGGTGCAGGAGCTGGGACAGGTTGTCAGTTGGTTTAATTGAAGGGCATTTTGTATGGTGTTGTGCATATGAGCTCCCCTTTGTGTTTTGTGCATTGGAGTAAACTTGTACATACTTAAGGCGATCGAGAACAAGAAACAGAAGAATTTATGAGTAACTATCGGAGTAAGGATGTTTTTTTTACGAAAAAAACATGTTGCTGGGGTTATAATTGGTAGATAAAATGAATTTGGAAAATTATTTTGATTCGATATTTAATATTTTATATACATTATGTATGTACATCAGCAATCAAAATATTGGAAGCATAAGTTCTTAGCTGTAATTTTGCAATAAGGCAATCAAAAGAAATGAAGTCACAAGCTAGAAGTCAAACCACCATTAAAGATAACACGAGGTATATTTTATACTACATATACATGACTAATAAAATCTGGTTTTAAGACTTAACACAAGATTTATTTCAATTAAATGCGTACATATGTAGTAAGATACAGCATACCTACCTACGATTAACCAACAACCTGGACTAAAAATGTAGCGATTCATCCGAATGCTCGGTAGCGTGTTTTTTTTTTTCTATTCTGTTCATTTTCATCAACAGTTAAAATGTACATAATCTTAATTAATTACCTCCGAAACTAGAAATCAAATTATTATTTATTTTTGAAATTGCTGTTGATTTAAGTTTTTTGATTCTTACAACGGCATTTTAATTTCTAGTATGTAATTTAAAATATTTGCTAACGAAAATTGCGCTCTTGATAGATCCTACAAATTAAAGATATAAATAATCCTTACACAATTTACTTTACTTTTATCTTTGGTATCTTTCGTGCGAAAAAACATTTGGCAGCGGGAAGAATTCTCAGATATCTTTGATGGTTATAGCTTTTTTTAAGATACCGTTATTGCAGAATCATATAAAAAAGCACAAGAAAAACTTGGGTTTCTATTTTATTCGATATTGTTTTGTCCTCCTAAGGTTTTTTTTTGGTGAGATATCTTTTGTAGTTTTGGGCAGTAAATCACAGAGTTGCAAAGTAAAGGAACACGCCTTTTATTAATGTTTAAGGGCACCCCAATATCATTTCACTTTTTTTTCCAGAAGTCTTAAGTTCAAATTAACAAGTTAACAATGCAGTTTAAATAAACTCAAAAATATCACAATTTATCATTTAGAAATTTTTAGTAGCAGTTAAAATAGCCAATTAGCCAATTAGAGAATCCCATAAGATGTGTTGGTGATGTGATAAAACAAAAACGTAATTTGAAAACCCAAATATTTTTTTTTAAATCTGCTGTATAAAATCCTAAATAATTATTTTAATAAATGTATAAGCTTATCAACCAATCCATACACATTTTTGCACGCCATATAATTTCCTGTTTAAATTCTATCATCACTCTGAACTTTAATCTCAATTCCTCCCTAACAACAAGTTAAAAATAAATAAACTTTCCGAGGATTTATTTCAATTCAAACAAAACAAAAGTGTACCTTAAAATGTTTCTCTTAAAATGTTCAACAACACTAACGGCGATTTTTTACTTTTTACTTTACTTTTATACTCAATACCTTTCAACAGACTCAGGTCTCAGCCAGACCGTGGCTATGAGTGACTTCCTATCTTTATCATCTGCATCCTACTTAAGCATTAAATTGTGTGCTTACTGGTAAATATTTACAAATCTTCAGTTTTATTGAAATCAAATTGAATCGTTTTAACGCGCCACAAAGCCATCGC
The DNA here is from genome assembly GCA_951394125.1 of Epistrophe eligans. Classification (NCBI taxonomy): domain Eukaryota; kingdom Metazoa; phylum Arthropoda; class Insecta; order Diptera; family Syrphidae; genus Epistrophe; species Epistrophe eligans. Next base: position 100,337,532 of record OX596030.1, read on the forward strand.
GCGCACCGTCGAACCTACAAGTGCTGTAATTGTGTGCCCATAGAGTCCCACCTGAGAGAATTTAAAGGTGGAAACATGAAAGGCTAATTGTAGAATCTTCAACTCCAGCCAAATAGGATGGAAACAACAACAAGCTATTCCAATGTGTTCTTCTCCAGAATCGTTTATATTGTTTTTTTTTTTTTTATTTTTGTATAGTACCCTTTTTTACTATGGTTTCTGTTCCGCGCGCTGATGTGCACATTCATCCATACGGCAAACATAAAGTGTTTACCCTGCAATTAAAACATCTTTCAATATCCTGTCTGTTGATGTCGATGTTGAAGTTGAACAAAAAATATTTTTTTTTAAATGATCCCGATTTCTCGCCCCCTCAGCCATTTAAATGACACCTTGCTTGCGCTCTCGTTGATTTTTGTAATTGCTCCAGGCAATTACTTCATTCGTTTCTGTGCAAAGATAATACGAGTATAGTGGGACTCTGCGACGACACGTTCCTCCTTTCTGTGTAGGGGATATGTAATGATTAAATAAAATTCTCAAAAAAAAAACTGGGATCAAATTGAAAAATGAAAAATCACGAACATCTAAAATTAGAGTCTTGGTTTTTCTTGGGATCCCCGATTGCTTGTGCCTTTGTAGCTGTGCTGGGCTGATGGGTGTTCCGTGTGATGAACTTGTCCATTGATTGTGATAAATGACGTAGAGCAAGTGTGCCTGTTGGTGTTCCCGGTTCTCGCTCGTACAAGGCGCGCGCAATTGAAAAATTAGCTATATGTGTATGTATATATAGCTCAAAGTGATTTTAATTACTACTGAATTATGAAAAATGGAATTTCACTATGGAAATAGAAAGCAAAATATCCTGGACTGTGGATTTAGTAGTTTTTCAAAGAATTTCAATTAATTATATCGTTATTTCTCTTGGAAGTTCATATTAAATTTGTATTTAATAAAGTAACGACTTCTTGACATATTTTGTTTAGAAACTTAAACAACTAGTGCAGAAAATACATTGCGGAGTTGAAGATAAAAAGAATTTTTACATTCCAAATAACAATCTGAAGTTTGCTTTAGCAGCTGTTTAACTTAAGTTATACTATTCCTGAAAAAATACTATTTTAAAAATAAAAAAAACAACAGGGTTTGATGTTTAAAAGAATTTTATGAACATACCTTTGTGACATAAAAATTCAGAACAAGATTACCTACATACAATGAAGCAAATTCATTTCTAAGAAAGAAACTAATAAAAAGAATGCTCGAAATGTAAATATAATTTTAATTGAAACAATGTGAAATATCGATTTTCTTAACTGTTTTAATCGGGTTTTGCCTTAGACCTTAGTACCTATCACAGAATTAATGGATATAGCCTCTACTGGTTTTAGCTTATTGCAGGAACTCCTTTATATCTCGATATAACTTGAATTTTTTGTGGTATTGAATCCCATAGATTTTTTTTCAAATTTCTGGCCTTCAAAAGCAATAGTTTGATTGATTATTATAATTCCTTATCCTATATACACAGGCGTAAACAACGCTTAGCAAGATGGCCAAAACTGATTTAGAAATGGTAAAAAATCATTAAAGTATTAAGTACATATCTCTAAAATACTGTGGGGTATAACTGACCTTCCGGAGCCAAAAACCTCAGTTAATCGGTGGGTTAAAACCTTGATCAGAGGATGGACCACATTTGTTCAACTTGCCATATGAATCGTAGAAATAGATGTGTAGAACAAATTTAATTTTGTATTTTAAGACATAATCCATGAATCTATAAATATATATTAAACCATTTCTAATCTTTTTCATTTTTATTTCATGGTCGTTAACTTTTTGTTTAGTTTTGTTTGTATAACCCTTTTGTAAACTACAAATGTAACTGTCATAAAAAATTCACATCAATTTTAAGATGAAAGTTTTCCAGCCTTTTTACCTACCTTCTTAACGTTATGTACGTAGAAATGTCATTACGAAATCAAACTGTTTAACTTTAATTAACTTGAAATAATGTAGGTACAAACTTACTTCCTTGGTTTAAGCTAAATCCTAGAACAATTAGTCACACCCACGTGTCTCTAATGCAAACGTTAAGTATGTTTTTCACGATGCTCGTATTCAACGTTTACTACTTCTTCCGCCAACCATATTCATTCATCCATAGTATTTCCCTATTGCGGTATCAAATTCGAATCCATTAGTTAATTCTCTGACGTTTATTTGTGTTATTTTCGTTCATTGTCGGGTAAAAACAAATTGACTTTCTTACACCACGGGTGTTCATTTCACATCACGACTCAGGATCAGTAGTTAAAAAAAAGAAAAACCTTTCTTAAAAGAGAGAGAGAGACAGAGAGGGAGAGAGAGAGAGAGAGAGAGAAAGGGAAAACACCAAGTCAACAAGATGAAAAAACGTAAAACATCCTAAATCCTACTTATTATTATTACAACAACCAACTCAGTATACCAATGCTAGGACTAGGAGTTCAAGTAAATCGTCTTCGTCGCGTCGTTGTTGTTTCATTTCGTTTTATGTCGGTTCGAAATGATAAAACTACATGGCAGGAACACAGGGTGGTATAAGCGCACACAAAATAATGATGTTGACAAAGGTGCTGCGGAGCACGTGACATTCAGTCGATATTATTGTGCGAGGATTGAAGAAATTGTGAGAAAGTGCAAATAAAATAGGTACTTAATTTAAAATTCAACTCTTTGGGATTCGAACTATAATATAGCTCAGGTATGCTTTTTGAATTTTAACGCAATCCGATTTTATTGGAATAGCTTTAGGGAAAGATTTATCCGGACTAAGATATTATGAAGTATTCAACCAAGGCGTATTTGTTTTTTTTTTATAAATAAAAGGATAACTTTCATCTTCACGCCCACTTGTAAGAAAGCTTTTTGACAACAGTAATCTCTGTCATATAATTTCTTAAAAATGAAAATTTAAATAAATATTTATGTTTTTTTTTTTTTTTTTTAATTTTTTAATAGCTACTTCCAAATATTATTAGGTTATAGGTTATTTTGATAACATCCATAAAAAAATAACATCCTTAACCGCAAATCTGTTAAAATTTTTAGCCTGTTTTGTGACAAGGCTTTGGATTTACATAGCTGAAACAAAAAAGGGAAATATTTCTTTAATAACTATTACGTCGACTTAGTCTATGGAAAATTTTGCAGTCTCTCAAAGTTTCCGAAGTTTTTTGTGAAGCATTAAAGGCGGCGAAATTTTAACAAAACAACACTATATTAAAAATGTTTTTGTCCTGGCCAAACCAAATATCTACTGAACAATTTTAAAAATGAGTTCTAGTCGGAGTCTTGCCAAAATTATATGTAGAAGGAGGTTGGGGGTGTACAAAATATTTTTTTTTTATTTGACTGTTCCTTCGATATCGTTTTGAAGATAGTTTTCTATATTGTTCTTTACAGAAACGATGTCAATAGATTATTTTCGTTTTACGGGTGAGGTCCCTGGTATTTTGACAGTCGAAAAATGGAGGAACAAAAAAAAAATAAAAAAAAAAAACATTATAATTATTATTTGTTTAAGATTTAAAAAAAAATCGAAATTTTAGATCAAAAAAGAAAGACACTGTAAAAATCGCGTTTTATTTATCCAGGCAAATATTTTCTTTTAGAAAGTTTTTTACTTTTTAAAAAGTTCTAATGTCTAATCTCAATGTTTTTTTTTTTTTACAATTTGTTCTTCAGTATAGTTACCTACATGATGCGTTGAAACTAGATTTTTTCTCAAGAAAGCGGAAGATAACAGAAAAGCTATTGGTTAAATTTAACAAACAGTAATTTTTGTTTAAGTTTATGACTAAGGTACCCATAAGAATAAAAAGCTATTTCTTTTGCCAAAAACTCATGTCGACTTTCAAATACAATACAATATAATTTTCCAATACGAATCTGTAATTATATTAGACGCTACGAATTGAGTTTAAGTCAACAAAAACCCATATTCCCTGTTTTACTATATAATGCAACCACCACCAAAATCAGAAAAGAAGTTTTCCAGATAACAGATCCCAATTATCGTCATACATCATTTTGAGTGCATCAAATCGAAAAAAAAGTAATAATAAACGAGCATGCTGGGATCATAGATAAATTCTTGCGTGAAGTATAAGTTAATGTGTTCCCTTTTTTTTTTTTTTTTGAACACCTTCCTCATCATCATCATGAACCAAATGCATGCATAATCGGTTTAGCCTTTCAGCAATGCGGGACTTATAACAACTGCCATAAAGTGCCTCCAACCACCATCAAGAAATAGAATTTGACATAACGAAGCATCCTTGCCTTGAAGGAACAGCCGGAGAAACCATCACAATGAACTTGCAATGAAGCATAAACTAAACATTATGTACGCATGAAAACGTTTGAATTTGGTTCTAGGCTTAAGAGTTCTACCGTACCTTTACTTAGTATGTATAATTTGTACTGGATGTATTGTTCCCTCAAGGAGTATATGGAATCCACCTACTTATACCAGTTTTCTCTTGGAATTTATTACACTTACCAATACACACACTACACACATGAGATCGTCTTCTTTACGCCTTTTTAATCGCGTTATTCTTAGCGAAAAAGAGAATCATGATTTTCTTTAATGTTAACAATTAGTTCCACAGAGTTGTAAGAGGCACCTTGTAATAATGGTACACCTACCATTAAGAAGCAATCAACTGCAAGAGTGCTCTTAATGTGGAAATGAGGCTGTATAGAATAAAATTTCTCTGAATTTTATTTAAACGTTAACACTTGGTGAAAAAGATTAAAAAAAGGTCGACGTTTAGATAATACAGTTGAAATATTAAATAAGTAAAAGTAAATTCTCGATATAAGAATAAGAAACCTATAGATAAAATGTTTTTATTACTACTACATGTATATTTTTTAAACCAGAAGTATTAAGATATTTTAAACGGACTTTAAACATCTTTAACAAAAAAACTTTTCGGTTTTCTTATTTCAAATGTAAATGCTCCCCTGCCCTTGAGTGCTGTAGTGTAATTTTTCAAAATAAAAGAACGAGGATCATTTAATATGTTGCTTTTTAATGCAAAAAATCAAAAATAAATAAATCACGACCAGCTTGAGAAAAACTGGAGCCTAGTGACTTACACTCTTAACCATTCCTGTGTGAATATAATTAGTGGAAAGAAATGGCAGTACTTATACCAGCATTTTCTGCTGAATCCGAACGGCTAAGATGAGAGGCACTTTATCGAGAGATTGCCTTTTAGGATTTGTCACTTTTTCACAAGAGGCAGTACTCTTGAAAAAAACATTGACCTAGCTGGTGTAGTAGAGGTTAGACCAGAGCGCAGTCGAAAAATACTACGAAAAACATAATAAATTCAAAGCTATCAAAGCGCAATGCTGAATGATAAAAGTATTATTAATATTATTCGTGTCATAGTATATGTAGTTACTCATTTAAGAATGAGATGAGAATATAATTATCATCTGTTAGTCGATTAATTCTAACAAAATCCAATCAATAAAAACTCATAAATATTTTTCGTAGTTCAACGTGCAAAGGACCGAGAATAAAAGTAATTGCAAAATAAATTAACTACGACAACGAGTACATACAGTTTGATTTCCATTTAAGACAAATTGCCATGATTTCTGTTATTTTTAATACCATAATCATGGTATATGGGAATTAATAGCAGAACTAACAACAATTTGTCATTCAGGTTCAACCAGCATTTGTTCATATTCAATTTTCATTTTTCAAATTTAAATATATAATAACGATGGGAAAATTATAAATTTCAAATGCACAGCACAATTTACACATTCAGTTTTTACTTTTTTTATCATTTGATTTGAAAAAAATTTTTAACACCATGACGGAAACACTGCACCTTAAATTGTATTTGCATTCGGAAACCACTGATGCTTAAGTCTGTCTTACAAGTTTTTAATTATAATTAAAAATATAGATCACCACTCATAAATAAGGGGCGTTAAAAAGTTTGCCCACTCCTAGAAATAAAAAGCCAGACTGAGTCGCAAGTTCTTGTTCTTCTTCTTGGGGGACTTGGTATTCGTTTTCTATCTCTATTATTTTAATGTGCATATAAAGTTCTGATTTAAATCTCCAATTTGTTTTTTTTTTTACGAATCAGTCATACATTTTTATATCTTTAAAGAAGTAAAAATAAAAAGCAAGAAAAAGGGTACCTATCCATTTAAACATTTAAATTCCACTGGCAATGCCATCGAATTCTACTTTCACACAATTTGTTGTTCATTATGTCTTTAATTCATATGTATAACTAGCTTAGTAGTCATTTTTCTTGTTGCGATACTGTAAGAGGGTTTTACTGTACTTAACTCTAGTTATTTTGTTGATCTATATCCAAATTAAGTACCATCATTATTTTCAATGTTGCTGCAATGGTACACTTTTTATTTTCATTAAGGGTTCATTAAATTTGCATGACCCCATAACCGCCCTCTCTTTTCCAAAATCAGCAGCCCAGCCATACTGGCAAAAGTTAAATAATTCTTTCCCGTTGGCGCAGACTTAGTTACTTTCTCCATGTTTTGAATAATCCGAGCACAAATCTGGCGGAAGTAATGCCATCCTGTTGAATTTTGGAGTAGTTCCGTTTATTTGTTTCTGTTTTGACTTAAGGGCACTCTACACAAGCCAAGATGATGAGTGGCAAATGACAGGATGATGATTTATACCAAAATATTAAATAAGTGCAATATACCAGACGTAACCTACCCAATGCCAGTACCCACTTTTCGTGTAGATATACACAAGTATTATCTATACTTTCATATTTTATTAAAATCATATTATTCCGCTAGTTTTAGTTAAATGCCATTTTTTCTATTCCATAGAAATATATAAGTAAGTGGTGGTTTCTATGCATAAGTCATGAGCTTGCTAATAGGAAGTTTGGTTTTCTTATGGAATCATATCTTTTCTAGTATAATACAAGTGAACCTGGATGAATAGGAAATTCACATTTAGGTCGAGTGTTTTTCGAGTGTAGAATTTCTCTTGATTCACCTCTATCCTGCAGGTAATGTAAATAAAGGGGAGCATTTATGACGGATGCCTGCAGCTTGTTTATTTTTGCTGTCCTTGCAAATATATTTCCAGAGTATGTGTGTGTGTTGTTTTGGAACATATATAGGTATCCGTTCTGGTGTATAGATATACTCTTGAAACGTTATCTGTTGTGGCTAGTGTGTGGTGGTGGCAATTAGTTATTGATGGTCCTTAAATTTCGTTGTACTGGGATTGGCGAAAGATTATTTATAATTTGCATATATTGCAAATTCCGTAAATTGTATTAATTAATTTTTAAATGCAAAATAGCAATACAAAATATCTACAAAAATGCAGAGATTGCGTGAACTCTAATTTAATTTGTGCACTATTTCAGTGATTCGGTCGTCTGGAATTTACTGATTCACTTAATTAGTTTTCTAATTATGGTATCGGTTTGATGTGTTTAATTAACATAGGAAATTTGAATTTTAATAAATTTTTAAATATAAATATATTAATATTTTCCGAAGTATACAAGAGATAAAATAAAAACAAAATTTAATATTATTCAGTGTATTTTTTAATAGTCACCTCATAATCAGATATAGTATCTATTTGTTCTTTTGAACACATTATTATTCCTATTAATCCTCTGAAAATCGGCTGTATAAGAAAACTGTTATTCCGTTCAACTTGTAGGTAGACTCTGTTTTTGCCTGCATGTTAAACGATATTACTGACTAGCCTTATAAATTATAATAATATAATTTAATAAATTTTACCCTTCAAATAAAAAAAAAAAACAGTTTTTAAATCTTTTACTCATAAAAAAAACTAAAAACCGATATAATATCATACACAAAATAACATTTATCTATTACAACTTAGAAGAAAAAGGATTAGGTACTTTAATGTATTTCTTTTCTATATATATTTACTTGCACTCACACAACTCATTGGTCCCTCCATTTCTGTAGGTATAAGATTAAAAAAAACATCAAAGACGTCTGCCGAAAGTATGTAGCTATCCGAATGATGCTATCAAAGCCATCCTGCTATTATGGTCAACAAGTCCGTATACACAATGCTGTGTTGGAAATCAGGTTTCGGCATTTTTGTCTTTCTTTGAATTCTTTTGGGAATATAAAAGGAGACTGACCAAAGGAACTTTTGCCTCACATGTACCTTGGCGTATACCTAAGCTGATTTTGTGTTTGGTTTATTTTTTTCTTGTTAAGTGATTTCCTTTTTAGTTCCAAGCCATAATTCTCCATTTAAGTGGGGTAATAGACTACAAGACATTTTATCTCCCTTGAATAAAAACAAAAACTTTAAATACAATTTGTGTATTTTTGGTAAAAGTCAAATGAATATGTAAACACAAAACCTAAACAAATATTATTAAAAAATGAATACAAATGTAAATATTAAGAAGTAAAACATTTTCTGTTTAAATAATGAGCATTTTGATACCTACACAAAAAATCAAAGAAGACAAGAAAACCTGACTGTCACGGATATCCTTTTTTGGGGACATCCTTTATTCCTTTTGTGCCACATGAATATGGGCAGGGATTACGTCAGCTGCGGCTAACTATCGTGATAAAAGGGTTCAGATTTCATCACCCAAATACGGATTATTCCATTCAGACAGAGAAAACCATCACTTATATGTTACAGTAAAACTTCGAAATGTGAAAATTCTAGAATTTACCAGTAGATAGAACACAAAAATACTGGTATAACATTCTGAAATGTTGTGTTTTTGTAATTCATTGTGGAATTTTGTCAACAATTTTCTTGGACCTTGGATGTTCCTCATACCGAATTTCCGGAATTAATTGTAAAATAAAAAATTTTTAGAATTTTACCAGTGTTGCGTGAAATACTCGGTTTTACCAATATATTCTAAAATTTCCACATTTGGTGGTTTGACAGTGGCATATTCATATGATGATATGATATATCCTTTAATCCCCTTTCAACTATTGTTGCTGCCTGCTCTTTCTCGGCATTTTCTTTGATATCATTTAATTCTGAACGAGTTCCTTGTTAAATTGTCAACCAGGCGAGGCGTAAGGAATGCTTCATTGAAATAGTATCAATCAATTGAGCGGATTCTTTGTTAAAGAAAAGGAAATCTCAGACTGGTAATCTATTGACAGAAGCTGATTAACTATCCATCGTGATAAAACAACTTTTAGTTTCTTTTGTCAATTTTTTATACTATTACTTGAATCAGAAGGTTATAGCAAAAGGAATTTCTTTGGTTTTACTGCGCCTTAAGTTCTGTGTAGATGATGATTATCATCATTCATTAACAGATAGAAATAATTAATTTAATTATTTGGGATAGTTATTTAATTGAAATTGCAAAAGGATTATTCTGGACTACTTGATTGTAATTCTTTTGTTTTTGCATTAATACTCCAAAAACTGGGGGTGACGTATAGTTTTTATGGAAGGATTATTGCAAATCTCATTCTCTACATTTTGTATTAAAAATACAACTCTCATATTTCTTAATTTTTGACCATTTAAATGACATCTCATAACAAGTAGATATAAGAAGTGGGCGAGTCAGTAAGCGGACATTTACTGTTTAATATTGATACCTTATACTGTCTCCGAATTTCAATAAATTCGGTAGACTTGTTAAGATGTCTGGGAACGAAACCCGACTTATTTCACCTATAAATGAAACAGTTTTTTTTCAGCGGTACTGCCCCTTCAGCGGAAGTGACAAATTCTCGAAGAGTATCACGCAAAAGATGCTTCTAATCTTATAGCCTTTTCGGATTCGGCAGAAAATTGTAAGTGTCCTTAATTTTTGCCAACTTACAAAATGTCTCAGGAATGAAACCAGTTCTCCACGAGCTGCTGCACCACTAATTTATTTATTTTATCATATTTTTTATTTTTAACGAGGTAATAAGGCAGAAGGAATTTCTGTTTAACCTCTTTATTAATCAAAAATAAATTATGAGTCAACCAACCTGAAGCATCATATTTAGAGCGAATATTTACGTAGTTGCTCTGATTAACGTTAAATTATTTTATACAATTTAACGTATTCCTTTGTTTCCGTTATACTAACCTCAAAAAAAACCAGTGCCATTTAAATCTTGACTAAAAATTTTCCGACGTAAACATAATAAGTATGTAGGTAGATATATGCATACTGATGCTAGCTTAATATTGCAACATGTTGTAATTTGTCATATTCTTCTTAATTAAAATTTCCCACATCACATCACATTCCTACATACATTTAAACCACTACGATGTACACTTTTATAATTTTAAAGCCAGAAAAAAGGACTAAAGCAAGTGAGCTGAGAACTGTGGGATGAAATGCTAGTTAAAGTACCACTTGGCTAACACTTGTAAGGTTCAAGAAGCTGTAAATGAGAGTAGGTAAGCAGTTAGAAATTAAAAACAAAAAAACAAAAGTAGGTACATACATACTTTAAAAAAAACTAGTAACCTACCTATCAGTTCTTAAACCTCTCATTTTAAGTGGTAATAGTCTTTTTTACGTCATTAAAAGAGTACGTTGCCTTAAAAAAAAAATCACACAGACACAATTTGAATTAATATTAATTTTTCAAAACCTCATTACCATGACGACCGGTAAATGGAAACAATTTATCACAATCATCAGTCTCAATTTTCATTTAACAAAGTTCTTAAATAAAATGTAATAAGAAGTCCATTCTCGATGAGTATAGAATCGACGGAAAAAAATCGATTGTGATAAAAGAAGAAAAGAAAATTTTAATGGATTCATTATCAATGTTTCTTTTTAATGGTGGCGACGAATGAACCAATTTAGTATTCCTAGAAAATATTATCATTGCATCTCGATATTGACAAATGCTAAATTTGAGGTGAATTAATTTCATTGATGTTTAAAAGAAGGCGTTGACAACATTTTGATGAATTTTAAAGAATTTTTGAATTAATGATAAAATAAACAACGAAGAAAAAACAATAATGCTTCAAAATTTTCATAAAATTATAAAATATACTATAGGCGTGTTTTTTTCAATCCAGGAGGTAATTGGAAAAAAACGATTTTGATGCTAAACAATCTACTTATTGAATGCCACAATACCTGAACCGAATCTCTCCCGGCTTAGCTAAGCCCAGGGGTAAACGTAGGGGCACAGGAAAACAGTGTTACCGGTGCGGCAGCTTGAATTACGTACATACTTGCTATCGATAGTTTGTATGGAAACTCCATTTTGTTTCTGTAATGGCGTCGCTTATTCTTGATGTCTTTTCTTTTTCAACCAATTATCTCCGGGATTAGAAAAAAATGAAGCTATTATGATAAAGAAGTGGGTGATTAGATTTTCTCCATTCTGAGATTCTTTGTTACTAAAATCATGTCAGTGTAAAGAGAATTCGTATTGCCGCTTCCAGAGCTTCTCCCCCAATTTATCACTTTTATTTTTTAAATCGATTTATTTCAATTGCTATTTTTTGGATTTATCTTATTTTCTAAGGAGATTATATGCCTAATTCCCTACATCTCCGAATTTGTTGGGGGTAAGTAAACTGAGCTCAAATCGTTTCTCAGAATTGCCTTTGGTTTTCGAGATATTCGGATGTATGTATATAGAGGTTAAAAAAAATAATTTCTAATTTCTCGAATCAATTTAAGAGCTGATCGGCATAATATACCTATGAACCTATTTAAAAAAAAAAAAAAACATTTACATGACATCTTATTTTTTCCTATAAACTTTTTACTTAAGATTAACAGCAAACGATACATAATAAGTCAATCACTTTTAAACCTGAATATTATAATATGTACATACGCTCCTTTAAAACTGATTTTCTGTACAAAACTACACAAAAGTCTGTCAAAGTTAATATAAAAATAAATAAAATGTGTAGTGTTGGACAGAAAATCACAGAGTTCAAAGTAAAGGAACGCATCTAATAGTTTAAATATTTCTTACAACATTTATGCTATATGAGCATAGTTTTTATATCCCTCTTAGTTCACGATTTTATATACTACATAAATAGTCAGCAATGATAAAACTTTTTGACTGCACCTAGTTCTTTTGATATCTACTTTCACAAAATGAAGTCCTTTTCCTTCCCCGTTTCTTCCTATATACTATTGTTTCTGAATCATTATTTATAACTTTAGCGGTGTCTATGAAGAATAACCGTTATACCTAAATTCTATAAAAGTATAAAAAAATACCGTCTATACCATTTCGCCATTTGCACCCACGAGCACGACGGGTTTAAATTGAAAAGTCTTAAAATAATGAGCTGTTAAATACTTGTACCATCAATTACACCGACCACCCAAGCAGCATAATAAATCTTCCAAAGCATCTGACGACAAATAGTATCTTCTTATAGCCATCTTTTATTTTTCCTATCACTATCTGTCAAGTAGTTACCTACTATTTTTTAATAGTTAACACACAATCCTCGCTCCTACTGCATTACACTTGCTTTCTGGCTACTTCAATAAATTTCGAAAAAGATTTACGACAACTTCTTTAATTCAAATTTGTTTATTTTTTTTCTTATTTTCACAGATGAAAACCGGCATTATCAAGTTGGACTGCCAACGAGAACGACTATAGCGGCAAGTTGATCAAAGAAGACACGACACATATAAAGTGTCATGTATCTTAACCAAAAACAACATTCAACAAAGTAGTCAACAAACCAATTCTGAGATATGATTCAAATAAGCTCACATCACAAGGATTTATAGCCCAAAAACACCCTCCGTCTAAAACATTCCGATTCCATCATCACCTTCCTTTTGATGTAATTTTTCAAAACATCAAAGTTACTTAACACAAAAAAAATTAAAAATAAATATACACTAAATTTTATTGCAAACAAAGGAAGAAAGTGAAAATTAATGTGCACCAAGTGAAAAAGTGGCGAAAGAAAATAAATTGCATAAAATGCAATAGTGAAACAAAAGAAGGAAAATAAAATATAAATAAAAAAAAAAATTAAATAAAGTGAGAAAAATTATTCTATCTAGAATTTCCGTCTCAGTGAATCTATCTTCGCCTTCGAAGAACAATCTACCTTCCCTTTAATAGTATATGTAAGTGTGCAAGTGTGCAGAGCGCAGAGTTTCCAAGTTGCCACATATTTAACATAAAAAAATAGGTTTCCGTGCTTTCTACATACGGCGTCGTCGTTGGTGGACGCCGACACCGTCAACGGCAACAAGCTCGTCCATCACGACCACAGCCACAACTACAACCGAAGCTAAAATGGAATTCCTTAAAAGGAAACATTTTTCATTGTGGATTATTACATTAATATTAGCTGCATTAGTGGATCTCAGCAACGGACTCCAAGGTGTTCCAACATGGATGTAAGTTTTTTTTAATTTTTTTTGAGTGATTTTTTACATTTTCAAGTTTTCTTAATCTTATAACTTTCAAGATACGTCAGTCATCAGTGTCTATGCCCCAATGCCCATCCTGTTTTAATGATGCGCACTTCGCCTGATAATTTTAATTTTTTTTCTCACTTTCTATGGACAAGTTGGTCACAACTTTGCGATGGAAATGGTAATAAATTTAGTAATTTATCTGTCTTAAAGATAAAGATATCCTATACTCGCGCCCACTGTTTATGATTGTTGTTGTTGATTTTTTTTCCTGTTGGAGAGCCATCTTTTATTTTCTTTAGCTTTTTTGTTCGAATGGCGTGGATTAATTTTTAATCCTCATTCTCGCTTCTTGCAGTACAGTATAACTATTTTGAAGAGAATGTCCACTTAGCCTATGAACATCACAACTCGTTTCCTTCTTTCTTTCATCTTAAAGAGTGAAAAAGTTGTTCTGATTTGTGTTGTGTTGTGAAATGAAGAAGTCACATTCACATGTAATTATTTTTGAGAAATGATTGTGAAATAGTAATAGAAAAATGTCGTCGCATTGAGGTCGCGAGCAACGACCAGTGAACTGCTGTACCTGCCACTCATAAATCTTTACAAACATCATCTGCCTTATAATTTATTTACCTACTCAGTATTGTTGGAAACTTTGGGAAAAAAGATTCTGAATAACGGAAGCGGAACGCTGAAACTGCATGTATTTAAATATTTAAGAATGACTATAGAATTTGACTATTCCTCCGTAATTTGCCAAAAATACAAATCACAAATAGTGGAATGCAGCGTCAGCATGATGTAAGATAGAACTTGGTTAAAAAAAAAATTATAAAATATTGTACAGGTTGCGAAGAATGCAATACAGACTTGTATTAATGCCATCAAAAAAGCTATTAGTATGACTTATTCTTTGGGGCAGGTATTAATTTGTGCACAAAATTACGTATATTGGTTTCGGGTAAGAAACACAAATTTTTTTGCGTAGTTCGAATCAAATTTGTTAACTTATCCGAACAAATTTTTGTGAGCTGCGATACAAAATTTTAAGCCAGTAGTAGCTCTGAGGTTTCTAAAGATTTTAATTACTTAAATTTGTCAATTATTTCATACAACAATTTCATTTAAGTTTTGTATATAACAGACGCACGGTTAAATACAAGCACAATCAGTTTTTTCGAAACGCATATAACCAAAGGGAGTAAATCGATATCCCACTCATGGCTAAATGGAAAACACTTTCTGAAAACATTATTTCAGTTTTGCCTTTGCAATACATGTTATGGTCAAATTCAGCTTTCAAATTCAAGGATATCGACCACAACTTCATCTCAAAAATCCTACAAAATGTATAAGCAAGAAAATTAAGAAAAAAGAACTCGAGGGTTACAGCAAAGCTTAATATTCACCAAGATGTTTTCCTATTTGATTCTCGGTTTACAAACGTTTCAATATAGTTTAAATCAGTCTTTGATAAGTCTCGAAATAAAGTCAAATGACTTACTAATATCAAAAAAGAGGCCAGCGCTTAAACTTTTAATAATTTTAGAACATTAATAAAAATTTAAAAATCGTAGAATGATAAAGCATTCATAAGTGAGTTATTTCAAAGTAAAAAGAATAAATACTCTTATAGATTTCAACAATTAGACAGCCAGATTAAGTTCAGGCTAATTTAAGAGATTTTGTTAGAAAGGTTCACAAATTTTAGCATCTTATTTCTGGAAAAATGTGTGTTACGTGGGTTTATGAAAACACTGTAAGACTGTAAACCATTCCGTATCATGATGATAATTCGCTGATTCCATTTATTTTCAAGCAATAAAAACCCCTGACACTAAGTAATTGGACTGACAAACTGGTCAAACTAAGTTATTAATCCTAAGCTTATGCATAGAATTATTGTCATCTCACGTAAGATCAAAGTTAAAAATCTAAATTCTGTAGGGTTCTCCGTCCTATATATATGCTTCCTCACCTTTTATGGGTTTAATGTTTTGAATAACTGAATGAGACCTTTAAAACTTCCACAAATCTTTCATAAATTTTATGGCCAAAGATTTTGTGAAAACATTTCAAAGATAAGAAAAGGTTTTATTGAGCATTTAAATTTATGAAGGATGGTTCTTCAACTGCTTTTTTTTAAATTCTAGTTCCATCAAAAAATGAGACTTTTCATTTACGTATGGGATTTGGAAAGTTACACAAAAAATAAGCATCATTCAACTTTATAATAATAAAAAACTGACAAAAGCGGGGACACAATATATTTAAAACACGCGACACAATATTGTGTACCCCAACTCAGAATAAACTGAAATGGAGTAGGTATAATTACTTGTGACACATGTTGTATCGCAGCTCTCGCTAGATTTTATAACTTCTTTGTATCTGATAAATGTTTTTATAACAGAAGTTCGAGTGGACAATGCAATACAAGGCGAGCATGTAATTTTATGCACTTAATTCATTGCGCAGATCACTATAGCAATGAATCTTGAGGAAGCACAGTGGTTCTATATAGCAAAGTGGTGAAATAAAAAAATTAGTTGTTATAATAGTCAAAAATATCATTAAAGTAAATGAATAACACAAAAATTGTTTTATTCACAAAAGTTTTAATGTTTTGAGTTTTTTATAGTTTCGTTTTTATAAAACTTTTTTTATAAACTTGTATTTTTTTATGAAATTATAGGATAGATTAAATGCTAATTGTCAAATGTACAAATGGTTTTGTTCTCAAAATGAACCACTGTATAGAACCATTGCTTGGCTAAGCTTGGTGGACTAATGGCCTTTGTGGCTAACCAAAGCATGTCATTCATGTCAATCAACCACAAGAGGGAGTGCAAGGAAAATGTTAAATGACATTAAACAAAAAAAAACAAGTCTTTTTGAGAGTGTAAATCTTCTAGTCAAACTATATATGAAGAAGGCTGGTGTTGGATGTGTGGGGCGATGACGGGTGACGCGAAGTCATTTTGTCACCCCCCTCGTTTAAGTATAGAGCTATACGTTTCTGCATGATTTACATGTGATGGAAACTTTTCCTGACAGGAGACAAATTATTGTTTGCTTGTGATCTTTCGCAACTACATGTCGTGTGCCATTCAAGAAAACAGAAAACTGAACTGAAAAGATTAATGCAAAAATAAAAAAGCTCATAATTACTCATTTGCTAATAAGAGAATTAAAATAAAATGTCTTTGAAAAAACATCGTTTTGTGAGACATTTGGAAAACATTTATTTAAAAACGTAATAAAGAGTTTCCTCATGCGTCGTTTGTTATAAAAGTTGCGTTAACCCATTATTGCTTTAAGTGAGTATTTCGAGCTAAAACAGCTGAAACACTTTTTTTTTAAAGAAAAATGAAAATACAAAAATTCAGGTCAAAAATCTTTGTATTTTTAATATAATGTTGTTCATAATTTACGTTACACTTTTGTTACGTTAAGCTTTAAAAATCTATATACATATTTTGAACAAATTTATATAATGAACCAGCTCAGCAATTTTGTATAAGCAAACAATAGCAGTATAGGTGAGAGTATAGGTGAGAGTGATTAGCCAACGAAGCTAATTTTTGTCAGAAGTTAAATTTTTACAAAAATAATGATTATAAATACTTTGTTATTGTTTGTACACAAAACAAAATATTATTTGTTACTATTTGGGTGTATTTCAAGAGAAAACTCATCATAAGTGGTTCACCAATTTGGAAAATTATTGATCACAACCGCGTTTCGCGTTTTTTTTTTAAACTCGTCTTAAAAGGACTTTCTAAAAAAGGTACGGCCAGGATGTACAATCACAGTCCTAGTACCTAGTATACAACATGGGAAAGTAGTTAAAGACGGAAAACTTATCTCAAGTTTGCTTCTGAAAGAAAAAGAAAAAACTATTTTTAAGGATAAGAAGTGTATTTAAACTTTTGGTTCCTAATTAGTGTTTTTATTCAACTCACAATATATTTTTTGAACCCAAATTCGTATATGTATCAGAGTTTTTTTTTACTGGGAATTGAAACCCAACCCAAATTCGTATATGTATCAGAGTTTTTTTTTACTGGGAATTGAAATTCTTTGTTACACTGTCCGCTAAAATGTGCTCAAAGCTCTTGTTAAGTTGGGTTCACACTAAACGGTTTACTTTTTTATGAAGAACTATACAAATCTAAAGAAGATTTAGATTTTCTATAATGTAACAACTTTCCTAAACTGCATTTAATTAACACCAAATTCCCTTCCATATCAAATTACAAAAAACAAATCTCAAAACCTGACAAGAGTTCATGTATAGTATCTCTTATTCATGTTAATTTCCCCATCATCTTCACATCTCAGATCTGTTCGAGTCGAGTGTAACATGAATACTTCCCATTTATACAATAATTTGAAAGGCAAGAAAAGTCAAAAGCATCTTATGCTGCCACTCACATCGCATTTTCAACTCTGTACCACCTTTGGGTTACACGAAAGACGAAAGTTGAATATTTTCGTACCTATACAATATTGCAATCACGATCATTATACTACTATGCCTTCCTACCTCCTCAAGCTTTAAATTGTTTGACTTTTTATAGCCATCATGATGGCTTACCAAAAGGATATAATTGTGTAACAAAAACAACAAAACATACAGAAGTCAGCGAGTTAAACCAGAGAGCAAAAATACGATTACGAATAAAAATCAAACAGCTTATGTAGCTCCCAGAAAAACCAATCCAACCAACAAATGGAAAGATCGTGTCGAAAGAAGCGGTGTGATCTTTAATAACAATTTATGCGATAATTCAATCCAATCTTTATTGCATCGTCTTCTTCTTGTCTTTGTTTTATTTGTGGATCTTTTCGTACAATAAAACAAAGCATTCCAGTGAAAAAAAAAAACTCGTTATAATGAGGAATTATAAAAAATAAAATTGAAAAACCCGAAAAGTAAATTAAAAATGGAAAGAAGCGAATGCATCAAATTAATCCGTAGAATTAATGTTCCAGTTTCAGGGAAAAAATAACTCAAAATAAACCAAAAATTTCAACCCAAATTCATCGCTCTCGACAAAAGACTGCTTGACGGTGCAACCGCTAATTAGAAGGCAATTAAAGTCGGTCAACATCATCGGTGCTGTGGCGTGTCTGTACTCAGTATGATTCCCATAGTATGGTGGCTAAGCGCTCATTTGTCTGGAAGATCTAAACATCTGTTTTTTTGGATGGATATGAATAATTAAATTGTTTATTGCTTTCAAATTAGGTGAAGTTTAGACTCCTGTTGTACAAGGCATCTGTCGGACCCAAATGGGTATTAAAAATAAATTAGGTTATTCTTGTTCACACAACAAAAAATATTATTGAAATGTTTATATTTATATTTTTGTATAGAAAAATTATCTAAAATCTACAAAGAATGAAAACATGTAGAACAATAAAGGAAACATTCTACGCCGCGCAGAGTTTCGGTTCCCTGGGTTGTTAATATTATCGAGGTTTTTTAATATTTGATAACAACCACAAAATTAAAGTCTAGAAATTTCATTCTTTCGATGTATGTAGGTTGGGAGAAAACAAGAAAGTACCATTTCGATCGAATTTATTTAATGGAAACCCTTTTAGACGAAATGTTTTACATTTACAGTAAAGGAACTCTCATATATTACTATTAAAAAATTTTAAAGAAGGGACTCGCCATGGTGGCATGGCGGTGCGGGACATGTTCACTGAACTGGCCAACCTTTACCAGATGGCAATAGATCAATTCAAAGCTTACTCTTTAAGACTTTCCCATTATTTATGTTGTATGTATATTGTATATGTACAATGTACATCATGCATTCGTTTTAAAGCAGCCTTAAATTGTAACTTTTCTATCATAGTTAAACTGCCTTTTCAACTACTTATACGCATATAAATGTTTATAATGTCAATCTCAATGAATCCAACTCAAACAAGACACACAACATTTTAAATCCATTCGGTGGTGCTTTAAAAACAGCCATCATTGCCATTCTAGAGCATATCTATGAAACACATCGTCCCAGCCAACCTCTGACATATTTTTGTGACGCTGACGAGCCGTGCCCATTTCATAATAATATTCTGTCTGTCGGCACTCTTCTTTCAAAAAGATAAATCTTTTAATATGCCTCATGCACAGGTGTTCGCCCCACACATAAACTTTACTATATCTATCTAAATCACTGCAATTGTCTACGGTAAATTACAGCTTTTACATTTTTAAGAGTTACACCTTACTCCGTCTACCTTCATCAACATCTGTTCTCTGATCCATGTGAGTATACATTTTATAACGATTAAATGTAACAACTTAATTTACCTTTTCGGTAAAAAGGATGCATTATATTATGTTCATGGACGGGGAAGGAAAAAAAACAATATCAAGAATTTCTAAGAAGAAGAAAGAGGCTTCAAAGAGTAACGTCTCAAACGCCAATTAAACATCATATTACATCAAAATCGGATTTGAAAATTACTATAATTAGAATATAGATGAGATAGAATGGGTACGAGATCAACACATTCTGAAGATAGGGGGGCATTATTATAGTTTTAGCCTTAGATATGTATATGGACATACGATTTAATTTTTTTTTTCAAATATTTTATTTTATTTTGAAAATATTGTTCAACGATCAAATAATAATAGAATTGCTGCGCCATGCCATCATCAAGCAAACACGCAACTTTTGATTGATTGGAAGTGTTAAAACTCATAAAAATGGATGAAATGTATAGTGTTGATGGTTTTCGTGGAAAACTTGAAGTTTAAGAAAAATGTATAGATATGTTGTGGTAGTTCAATAGACAGTTTAAATTATTTAATTATAGGGTTGAATATTATTTTGATTGATTCAGCGAAACACTTTATATTTATATTAAAAACCAAAAATCAAAAATAAAATATTGGAGTAGTTGAAAGGCTTTGATCTACCTAAAGACGCATATGTAACCGCAATTTATTGTAGTTTAAAAAGTTCACAATGAGAATTAATTTAATAACTCCATTTTATTATATGCGATAAAATTATGTTGGATTGAAAACGAACAGGCCATTTAGTTCAAGGTTCTTGATGGAATTCATATCTGTATACAGTCAAGTCCAACACACGACCGATCGTGTTGAAATTGAGTAAAATTACCTAATAATGAAATGAATCAGTTCAAAATGTATATAACTCATTCAAATTAATTCAGAAAATAATCAAATATATTATTAAAAAATTATATTATAGTTCCAACAGTGGTTTTTAAGATTATAGAAATTTGTAACAGGCTGGATGTTTTGAGGTCAAACTATTTTAAACAAGTGCTAACAAAAATATTGAAAGCAACAAAAATTTCAAAAATCATCTTTAAGTTATTTAACCTTAAAATTAACTGATAACTATGAAATAAGCGACCGTATATCTTTTAAGATATAAATTACAAAAAGTTCATACCTACTGAAAAACTCTTGTTTTGACATTTTGATGGTAAGTTCCAAATTTACGTAGATCAATGATTTCGGTAGTGTCCGGCATGTTTCTTCATGAGTGCATACATAATACACATGTACTATGTAGATACACATATATCAAAATTTTATTTCAATTATAAACATAATTAGAGACTATTATTCTAAAAGATTGATTATGTTTTAAAAATTTCTCGTTCATAAAACTTCATTTAAATGATCTATCAGTCTTTAGGTATGCATCGAATATTTTTTTCATAAAAAGAGCTACCATTCAATCACAAAAAATTCCATGTAGGTATATGATGAATCACGGACTACTATAAAAACATGTTCAACACAGCAACCAATCCTCATCAAAAATACATCAGAATTTCAAAGACTCTTCAAAAATTCCAACAAAAAGTACGATGTGCACATTCCAAAGCCACCACCTGTCGTTGCACCAACTTTAACTCCCATCACTTTAGAGGAAACTAATTGTAACCCAAAGCGATTCCAATTGGTAAATAGCGAAGTCAAAAGCGGGAAATGATGCAGTAGACCTTGCGTCTCTCTTTATCGATTCTCATTTCTCATATGTCATTCCGAATATATGGCGGACTTTAGCATCATCTAACATTTTTACCGTGTTTTATCTCCTGGTGATTTGTTTTTTAAGGAAGTGCACTTTTCGCCTCCTCTTTCCAATTTGACGAAACGAACCATTTCCGATCAATTGCAGTTGCATGAAGTATTAGAAACACTAGCTCTTATGTTGTCAGTATAATATCAATGAAAGATAACTCAATTTGGTTGCAAGTTGGTGTGTGTTCTTCTCTTCCTACCAGATGCACAGGAACAGATTAATAAACTCTTGTGCTTGTGTAATGTGTATCTAGGAATAGTGAAGTGAAGATACTTCTTAGCAATCCCATACGTTAAATAAAAAAAAATAACAACAAAATCGATGACACAACACAGATGTGTGATGATTGTGGGTGGTGGTGATGTGTCGGTGGAGGCAGAATAATGTGAAAGACAGTCGAGTCACATGGTGGTGCTGCAGAAACTCGTTTAGTTATGGAACGCGGAGAGTTTTTGTTGTTGAGATTTTTGAAATTTTGTAAACAAACACCAAGCCCTGATGGCAGGCAGTTAATTACTATCGTAGATGTTTGGATATTTATAGGTTTTAATTGAAGATACATTATTTCATAGTACATTTATTATGAATTTCGAAGAAGAATTTTAATGGGTTTTGCTGGACTATTTTGTTGACTATTTGTGGAAGCCATTTGCCTTTTGTTTGTTTATGTAGCCAAACAACCTATGATGAAGATTGAATATAAATTCGTTTTAGCCTTTCACAAGACTATATCGAATGTATGAATATTTCTAATTTAAATAATATAACTATGTAAGTTCAGCGTATATAAAATTGTATCGAAATACTAAGGACTTTTTTAAGAAACCTATATACTTCGCCTAACCAATAAGCTTTTCCGTTACAGGCTATTTCGTTTCCATAAATCCGATTTTACCGATATGTTTAAAGTAGAAAATTGAGTTACATAGTTCTTACATTCGGGAGGCAGAAGGTATCAAGTATTGTATTTGTATTGTATTTAAATTCTCTCAGAAAACTGTATCATTATTTTCTAAGTCCTTGAAATAGTACAACATAAGCAAGACAATCTGTACAAAATGGGGAAATATACATACATACATAACGAACATTTGTAAAATATACCAACATTTAAAAATAGATTTAGTTATTTTACTTATTCTTAAAAATCTAAAAAAAAAAAAACTCAACAAAACACCAAATTTGTGTGGATCAAAGGTTGTTAAAAACTATTGCCAATCAATAATTCAAGTCCAATTATTTAGTGCTAAATCTTTATTCAAACATAGTTTATCCAATAATAAATAAGTAATACGTCGAGTTTTAATATTTTTTTAATTTTATTAGTTTATTAATTTACATAAATGGTAAGAGGCTTTTAAAAAATCAAGGGCATTGGCTGTAAACGTTCGGTCATATAAAAATACTCTGAAGTAAGCCGTAGGCATATAATATTTAAATAAATTCTGCGTGTCCTTGTTTCGATTAACTATATACACAGTCACTTACGATAAACTAAAGCTCACGCTATGCAAAATGTAATTTCTTGCTCCAATTCCTGAAACATAAAGTTACAAATTGAACTGACCATTACCACGCAAAAGTGCTTTAGACTTCATGTTAGTACCTCCTTTTGTATAAATATTTTCTTATCTTGCCCTTAACTACAGAATTTTGTTGAAAAATCTATTTTTAAACCAAGAGTCTTCGTTTTTAATTAACTTTATAGATTGTCTTTACGATACAAACGTATTAAATATACCTAAAATAAACTACTGGGACTCCCTTCCCATTTCTCTTAATTTAAAATTCCATTATCGAAGTTTTTTTTTTTAAATTTAAAATTAATCGTCAAAGACACACATAACATAAAATGTATGAGAATGTTTTCATATGCATGCAGACCCTAAGTTTATATATACAACATTTAATTTATGCGCCATTAATAAAAAAATGTTTTGATTGGTTTGATTGAATCAAGTCCAAAGTTTTCTTTTAAACAAAAGAAATAAATCATAATACTTAGTGTGTGTCACTTTTCCACACATCACCGAGTGTTTTCATTTTTCATTGGACAGGCTTATAGAGTGGTTGTTGCATGCGTGTATCTAAGCATGTTTAGATACAAAATAATCATCATCATAACACACATTTTATCGATTGGGATCAACAACGGACGACAGCGACACGCAAGAAAATAACGCTGTGATGAAAACAAATTTAATGACCACTTAAGTGCATTAAATCTTTTTTTCCATTACAATCACCCGACCCGACCGCTGCTGCTGCATGGTAAGGCTGAGTCTGAAGTTGAGTGTATATCGATGTCAATTTTGTTGTCCATTTAAGTTTTATTTTTTAATATCAAATCCCAATTGTGTAAGCAACAGTGAAGTGGAATGAAGGCGAAGGGTGCACAATCTTTTTAACTGAAACTAAATGAATTGAATTTGGATGCGACGGCAACGAAAAAATATATAATACAAGATTCGATTGACGGAATCTTGAATACATTTTTGGGTGGTCTCAGATTTAGGGGTCCGGGTGTTTGGAATTCTTTTTAGTCTTGATATTTATTTGGTCATTGGTGTAAAGAATACACTTAAATTAAGACATTTTTGGAATGATTTTTTTTTTTTTAATACTTGTTTTGTAGCCAGTGAAAATGAATACGGTTTTTTCCTTAGTTAAATCAATCAATGATATATTACATACGTCATACATAGAAAGGCTAATTAATGTTAGCTTTATATTCCCTAGGTACTTGGGATGGGAAGATAGGCTTTACCGTGTGTTCTTAATTTAAAATAGGTACATAACATACTTATGAGATATTCGAAATTTTAATTGTATTTGTGTCTGAGTGAATATGGTTAGCCGCATATAATAAGATATGCCTATTTACCTAATCTATTGAAGCAAGCTCTGAACTATTCCAAAAACAGATCGCATGTTGCTGTGCAATTTTCAATGGTCATCGTATTGACTTGACACCCACAGCTATATTTTCTTTTTTTTTCTCCCGTAAACTCGCACATTGCATTATATACCAACCGCGAATAGCGAGAGTGCAAAAGGGCCACGGGCCATAGTTTACGGTGGTAATCGGAACGAGATGCACCCATGGTGGATCAAATGACTGCAACTATTTTTCCAGCTATATTCATGTCTGCACACCTCTCGACCTTTTGGCGCAATTAAATTATCGATCAAATTTAATGGCAACCCATCGATGCATTTTCACGATTGTTGAGAATAAGGATAGTTATATTTGTTTCGTAGAAATTAATGTGACCAGATTGTTTATCTAAAAGATGACCAGAAGCAAATAGAAAGAAAACAGTATCTACTAATTAACTAATTCATTACACACAAATTGGAGGTTTTCAGATTAAACGATTCTTAAACTTAAAAATTATTGAACTTTTCCTCCCCCGAAGGAGGGTGTATTTTTTTGATTTAGAAAAAAAATTCAACTTAAAATTAATTTTCTTTTTATAAAGTTAAAAAAAAAATATAATAAACTTGTGTCTAATCTTCATTTTTAAATTTATGATTTTTTTCAATGCATCTGGTCACACTATTGATGATGCTGACAAATCTTAACAAAACCACCAACATGGTTTGCAGTCTGGGTTTTTTTTTCAAATCGATGAGGTCGATAGTGCTGCGCTAACATTGAGAATTGAGCTTGAGCATGATCTGCCAGATCACCGGATACCTCTAGGGTGAGGGTGTTCCACCGTCCGTACCACAATATGCTGTGCTCCGTTCCGCCCATCAACATCATAGCATTATCTTGATCGTTTAAAGTATAGACTTCGGTCTTCGTGTATGTAGGTATGTTGTTGGTGTACCATCATTCTATCTCTGTTTCTCCTTCCAAAATTGCGAACTCATTTTAAAATCTCAATTTTAAAATTGCCATTGCATGCAATGTACATAAAATGCAGTAGAGAATAATTGCAGTTTAAGGGACGCAGGTGCGGTGGTGTACGTTGCGCAGCTGATCGTCATGAAATCAAAAGGCAATATCAACGCATTGACGTGACGATAATAATCTAAACTACTCAACTCCTTCGTAATAGTCTCCCATTTCCTAAACCTTCCTTAATTTGGTTTCATTTTGTTGTTTTTGTTGATTTGGAGAGGGTGCTGGCTGCTGATATCAAAACAAAATCGACTTTTAATTTAAAGAAACATAAAAAAAAAAAAGAAATACAATGATTGGATCACTTCAGCTCTGCTTGTGTGGTGATTGATGGAATTCAATTGAATGTTAATGGGAAATATATCAAGCTAAAAAGTTGGATTTCATGAGATACAAGATTGCGGCTAAATGGATTTTTCATTCCTAAATGAAATTGCCAATTTGTGAGTCTGCATCAGGGTATTTAATATTTGTATATTTAATATGTGAAATTTCAAGAAATATTAATCAGTAATCGCACTATTGTGGGAGATTCGAAAAAAGAATGCGGAAATGATTGGAAATGAAGCATTGATTAAAAGATGCAATGAAATGATATATTGGGAATAAATTTTTCTAAAATAATGTCAGTCAAAGAAGGAAGCATTTAGTTTATATTATTTTATTGTATAGTATTTTATAGGAACATGAATATAAACAGAAAAAGAAGAATATAATTCATTAATTGGTAATCTTAAAATGATTTCACATGAATAATAATTGAAACAAAAACTTAAAATATAAAAAAATAAAATAAAATACTTTAAGAAACTTCAAAAAATACGTAGAACTTTAGAAAACGTTTGTTGTGTTAAATGTGTTATTTTAAGCCATGTTCAGTGGTACGGTTCAAACGTGATTCAACAACAGTGATTAGTAAAAGAAAAAAACCAAGATCCAAGGTGTTATTTCGTAAGAGATTATAAAACATCACAAAATTAATGAATTTATATAAATTTCAAAACAGAGACTGTCTTATTGTTTTCATTTATTTTTGTATTTTATAGAGCCGAATGTCATAAAATGCCATAGTAAATGTTGTATGGTAATAAAAAAAAAACTTGTCACTCTCTGCCAATTAACACTATCCCCGATACAAATGCATTAGCGTTTATAATAATAAACGCTTCGTTAAGTTAAAAAAAAAAAACATACAAAATCAAACTAATTTAAATTAAAAAGATAAGGAATGATATTTTCACTTTGACAAATACAAATCAAGTACAATGACCTTCACCAGCATGAATATAAACTATTTTCTTTTTTGGAAAAAGAGAATTTTTAAGGTATGGTACGCACCTATAAGGAATCGGTATAATGTTGGCATGCTAAACTGACAACATAAAACTAAAACCGGCTTAGAAATTTAAAAACAAATTTTATGTGTATAATGAGGCGTATTCATTGTAAATTTTTAAATGTTTTTTAGTCAAAAGTAAGGTTATTTGATTTTTTTTTTAAATTTAAATGCATAATTATTTAGATTTGTTTGTGTCTTCTCTCCTCTCCTCTTCATTTCATACGTTATCAGTGTTATTATTTAATACAACAAATAATGCAACATTATTATACATATTTGTCCTTTTTATAATCATAAATTTGAATAAAATGAATATGAATGCATATGAATTGAATAACAAAAGCGGCTTAAGAACATAACACCGACTCTTAAGAGCCAATAAAGTTACTTGACACAAAATATAACAATTTTCGTTTAAGAACAATACCTATTATAATAAGGGATGATTACATATCTCCTATATCGATCGGAGGTATAAACTAAACATAATTAATATTCTTATTTTTGTAATATGTTAGTATATTTGTAGGCACCTATTTATGTTATTTATGAAAGTTTGTATGTATACTAAGCCAGCTTAATACATAATGTATGTACATAGGTATTTTATGTATTATGGAAGTCTTATTTTTTTTTTCTTATCTAAAAACGAATTACTGATGGGGTCATAATCATATAAATAGTCTTTGTTTATGTTACAAGAAACCCGAAATTCTAAGCAACCTTCTTCAGTTCAAAAACATCTTTTACCTTCAAAAAAATTCAAATCTTGAATTCTTATTTCATGAAAAGCATTATGTAAATCATGTGTTTATCGCGTTGATGTATCTTAGATACAATCAAACAAATCGAGATAAAAGTGATAAATCATGAATGACAGATACATCGATAGAAGTACGCCCGATAGCTGTACCTAATTTTATGGTTTTCGATAAAATCAGAAACCAATTAACTGTGAATCAAGCTTCATTTAATACATGAAATAAAAAAGATCAACAATAAATGCAAAGCAACTTCTTTTTATATTCGATCGGAAAAAGATTCATGTTGCTGTAGATAAAGAGTTGCTCACTCGGCGACATTTCATTGATAGTTAGGCTGAGCTTTAATACTCCTTTTTTTTTATGTTTTTTTATGGGATTTATATAGTTTGATTTCATCTTTTGGATAGTAAAGGAAGCAACAAATTTGTATAACAGATGTGAAGGTTCGTTATCTTTCGAAAGGTATATAGTGAAATTTCTTTAATGACGTTTTGGAGGTTTTTTAAAGCTTCTTTCGATTAATTTAAGCAATTATATAAGTTTTAATTGTTTTCATTAAGAAAGTGCATTTATTGTTTTTTTTTTCAAACTAAATACCGTACATTACATATGTATATTAAGACTTAATTAAAGTTTGTGGATTGCTCATGAATATTTTAAGACTTTATAAACTATTGGAATTATAATTGTTAAAAAGGACAAAGCTAATTGGAATGAAACCATGGAGTCAGAAGTAATTGATAATAATGAATAAATATAAGAAGGTTATCCTTCTGCATACAAATAATTTATTGATTATATTATATTTCACTTAAATCTGAAATTTTCATGATATAATCGAAGATGCTCCCCTTTGACAGTTTTCTTAGGTCCTCAGGGCTTTGCTATTGTTACCGTGCCTATGCCAGTATAGTTAAAAAAAGACTTGTTCTAAATTTTTGAATTTCAAGCCTTTAAGTTCAATAAATATATAATTTTGTCTACTAATTTTGGATTCACTGTTACGTTAAAAAAATTCAAATTTTTGATCTTAGTTCAGAAGCACAAAAATAGATTATTATAAGAAACAAATTAATGGTTTTGGGTGTGGATGGATATATGCCAAATCACGAACACGAGTCTACATAGGTCTAGGATTTTAGGAATACATATATGTATAACAAAAATACCGCATGGTTGTGCATGTGCACATCTCTTTTCATTTTGATTTACAACAACGTATATTGTTAGTCTTTTCGTCTCATCAATTAAACGTTTTTAATTTTTAAACGTGATATTCATAGTACAAAACCAGTAAACAGGATAACAAATTTGCATCATAAGCTAAATATTCGTAAATAAACTATCGAAATGGTAGCGTGCTTTCTCTATATTGATTTCTGTAAACGACTGGTTATAGTTATAGCATATTTATCCGACTCGGAAAAAAAACTGTCTGGAGATACTACTTTCTTACGCTAGCACATTAAAGAAATGTTTGAAGCCATCAATTTCCCCAATTTTATATACAAACATTTCAAATACCCCACTTAAACTAAGGCGCTTAAATATCGCATACAAAACAATAATACCAACTAACCGAAATGGAATTCAAAACCCCAACATGAAATCTCCATAACCATAACTTTTCTTCGAATATCTCCAATTTATACAAACATTAAAATCATTAACATAATAAAACAATTCAAATTGTCAAATAGATTTCCCATTAAATACACAAAAAGCTGCTTTCAAGAAATCGGAATAATCGAAACCGGCTATATACGTTAACGGATAAGTCTCTCAAACATTGGCTTTCCTCTTTCAAGCCTTCTTCGATATAATCCATGGATTCGCAATGATATCAATTAAGATGAGCTTTCAACTATATTTTTAAAAGAAAAACACATAAATGAAATTCTAGACTTAAGAAATCTTCTCAAATAACAAAGAAGCTTCAGAAAAAATGTCTAGTTGTTTAGATTCCATTCTAAAACTGAAGACGGATAAATGCTTCGAGTGCTGAAAGAAAGATGCTTGGATCGCTTTCAAATCTCGAAAGTTTTGCATAAAAATTAGCTGATTAATTATATTCATTTCATTCTTCATGATTATCTCATCCTCGAGATCAAGATCTTCTACGCATGTCTAAAAAGAAACACAGAGTCCCAAGTGAATACGAGCTCATGACACTATTGGTTCGATTTGATGAAAATAGGCCAAAGAATGCCAGCTCATCCTGCCAATGTTGTTGATCAATAGATCAGTCGAAACACTGGAGCCCGGAATGTCAAAACACATTTTTCAGAAATTAATAACGATGACGGTGACAAAAGTGAACAATAAAAAAAAGTGTTGCACAGTAATAATGTTGTTCGAATTCGAATTAAATTCACGCCCACCTGTGGCGTTATATTCTATATGGATGACGACGACGGACACCGCGGCGACGTGGTTCTATAATTCCAAGCCTTTGTAACTGCACCAATCATAATTTAATGATCGATGGTATTGAGATGTCAAGGTGGGGTTGTGAGGCAGGCAGGCAAGCAGGCAAAGCTTAGCCTATCGATGTATTGATCTCCAGCTGTTGCTGCTGTTGAATCTCGAATAAGTGGTGTACACCTGTTCCACGTTCGGGCATACCAAAAGTGTTAGTTTTATTGGTAGAATTAATTTATTTTAAGCTTGTGGGACGCCCTATTGCTTGTAATTTGAAGTCGCATATTATGTATGGGATTATGAATATTTTGTTTGGAGTATTTTTTTATGATGTTTATCTTTATGGATACTGTGGTGAATTGATAATTCAATAAAATTGTTTAAATAATTTGTATTAGGTATAACAATTTAGCGGTAGCACTGTAGGCGTTATGTTTTTTTTTTAATAATTGTAAAAATGTATGCAGGGGAAGTTTAACAATGAAGAACGCATATTATTGCTAATTAAATAGTTAACCTTATAGTTTCAATAAATAAAATGCCTTATGACTCAACATTTATTCATTTCTATGTCAGGGTTTATAACAACAATGGCTCAAAATTTTAAACGATTAAGTATGATGTTAAAGCATTTTTAATATAATAAAAATGACTTAACATTTTACTAAATCGTTTAAAATTTTGCGCCAATGTTATTAGAAATTGGATCATAAAAGAGGATATATAGGGCTCTATATGGTTTTTAACAATAATGAACTCGTTATCTTCATTTTTATTAAATGGCCACCTTCTTTCTTACAGTTTTGTATTTCTTTTATTTTTCAGCTTTTTAAAATTAAATATTATTTGCAAACAAAATACATACTTTACAGAATGTATTATATTTTAGTAGGAAGTGTAGTCCCCTTAAATTCAGGTTGAAATTTAGTTTCTGCTCACTATATGAACTATAAGAAGTTAAGGGCTAATTACTAATACAAAAAGCAATTTTTATCGCGAACATAATGCAATCGTTAGTACTGCTATCACCCTTTAATATTAAAAAAGAAGTTGGTATAAAAAACAAAAAAAAATCCAATTTAATGACTAGGAATTCTAGTTTTGTTGGATATAATTCACACTAGATATTCGTTATGAAATTTAAAAAAAATTCCAATTTAATAACTAGGAATTCTAGTTTTGTTGGATATAGTTCATACTAGATATTCGTCATGAAATCTATGTTAGATGAACTGAACTTAACAAAAATTGCGTATTGACAAGGTCCTCACTAATCAACTGATGAGTCCAAGTGAGATCGCCGGGACGAAACGCCTAAATTTTTGTGGACTAAAGGCCGTTAAAAGCTATTTTGAATCAATTATGTACCTACTTTTCTTATTTTATTAAGTACGGCAATTTAAATTCGCAATTTTACATTATTCAATATTTTAGACTTCATAAGATAAAAATATTAAGTAAACATACAAACAAATAATAATTGATAAAAGATGAATTGACTACCACAACAATATAAATTTCTTGCAATATTGACATTGCACATGGATGGAGGTATAAAACCTCACCAGATGCCTTTTAAAAATGGTATCATATCTTATTTCAATTCTTTGAATCTATAGAAAAGAAAAAAAATATTCAATTTACATCAACATGTCAAAATTTAACAAAAGAACTTTCCAACCGTTTATCACGTTTAACTTCACTCAAATTAATTTTCCAACTTCATTTCAACTTCGTATTTTTCTTTATCCATCCATCTACATACATATATTCATCCATCCATCTATCATGACATATTTAAACTACCACGTCATAAAATCAATCCATTCAGGTGACTTTATAACTGTCTGTTAGACACATTAACATACATATTGTAGAACTTTAGGGGTTTCAACTCTACACGCACCCTTTCATTGAAAAAAATACGTATTTAAGTATATGTAGTCCTGTTCTGCCAGACTTAAAACATGGAATTAGGTGAATAGAAAAGCGAGAAGAAACTGCAAAAGAGGGATGTGTTTTATTTAAAATGTATCCCTTTATATAAATGTTATGAGAAAAAAGAGGACTTGCATAGTTTTTCAAATTCTATCATGTGTTCAATCCCGGATTCTTGTGGGCATTCATGGGGCTCATTGACACACATCATTTTTTTTCTTCAAAAACATTTAAAAAATTTTTTTTTAAATTTTTTCTTCAAAAAAAATATTTAGAGTTTTAAATATTAATCAAAAATACAACCTCCTTCTCAGAGTTAAGTTTTTAATTTTTCTTTATAAATTATAATAAATTATACAAAATTTGTATCAAAACGTTTTCACTATACGAATTGACACTCGTAGTTGGTTATTTCTCCGCGAAATATAAAATAACCCAAAGAGTTTAGTAATACAACGATATTCGGTTTATTTATTTTAGACTCTATGAATTTTAAGCCCCTACTAGATTAAAGTTGAGATCCGCACCTGAATAAACTTCTATGAATGGTGTCTGGAGAATGTACCTATACTACCTATACGTCCTTAAAGGCGTTTTATCATGAAAGCAATTGCAGTAGGTATGGTGCATGAAACTCAGTCAAGCGTTATATTTTGAGCGTTCCTATTGAATTTCATGTTGATGCAATTTATCTCAGTTAACTTTCCGAGAAAACCTATAAAATCGCCCATGAAGGTGTATTAAGATGTTTTCATACAAAATTTAAAATAAAAAAAATATATATACTTTATATGCATACGTTCATTGCCATTAAGTATTCAATCTAAAAATAATAAAAACGTTACGAAGAGCGAAACCAACTGCTGCACGAATACCCGACATTAAGACCCTATTCGACCAATGGCCATTTATAATGGGATCTCACTTTATTTAGCACACCACAGGAGGCAATTGCCCAAGCGCAATCGTATTAATATCATAATCACAATTGACTTTATATGTCATGCTATTTGGCACTATTGATGCTGTAATAATGCACTTCATGTTTCTCTGGCGGCATACAGTGGGAAAGAGTACACAAAAATTTTGTATCAATTTTAGGCAGAAACTAGTAGGTATTAAAAAAATGCTTTTAGATTTAACATTAAATATTTTTCACCTTAATTTCCTTCCCATAATTTTTGATTTTTTTTTGTTATTCTTCAAATTATTTGTTTATAGTAAGTAAATAAGTAAACAAAATTATTGGTTTCGAAAATATAAATTTTGAAAAATTGATGAAAGAAAATCAAAAATTAGAAATATGTATGTATATAATATGTATTTCAGGTTAATCATGAGCTCCCATGGTATGCAATATGTTTTTTTTTTTTCTGGTATCATGTCCACCTACATTCACATTTAAATTAAATTCATGGTAATGTGTTTCTTGCCTATAAGTATCTTTTTGAATTTATTTCGACTTTGCCAGAAACAGACTGTTCCACTGTGCAGTCAAATGACTGAACCTGGATTCTGAAGGCGACTTGGAAGAGAAAAATATAAAATCGCTTATTCGTGATCGGTCATCCATCCGTAATTCCAGAGCCTGATAATCCCACCAAGTATTTCATTTTTTATCATCAATTCCGTATGCGTGCTGCCTTCGTAGTGCCTCATTAAAGGCGTAAATACATTTTTGCTGATAGATTTAACTTTATATATTGGTTTCGATATTTCAAAATTTTATGGTAACACATAAATGATTTTAAGGTCTGTGCGTTTATCCCAGAGTTGATGTTTTTTTCAATGAAATCTCACGCACGAATAAAAGTCCAAGTATATTATACCATATGAGTAGAGAGAGTATAAGTATGTATCATGCTGCTTTTCTAAAAGGCTTTAAATTTACGAACCGAAATATTATGGCTGAGTTTATTACTAATAGTAATAAGAATTCCTCAGAAGTTGTAGTTGATAGTTTATTAAAATAAATTGTATCATCATTCATCTTGTCTGAAATCTTTTATTTTCAAATTCATGGAATTAAACCTGGAAAATAGCTCAACTGTTTATAAAATATATTTTAAATTTCTTAGGACTAATAATTAACACATTAAAGTTGTAATTATTGACAAATTTTCAGTCTTTGGTGTAGAAATTGGAGACCTATGTATTTTGCATGGTCTAAACAATTTCATCGGAATTTTAGTATAACACAATTATGTATTTTATAAGAAAGTTTTTGAGAATAAAGTCCAAAGCTTGCAGAAATATAATCATTCTTTCTTTGTTATAAAAAAAGATCGCTTGAATCATCAAATAATTGATAAAAAAATCAAATTAAAAACAAAATATCCAAAGCAGTCAAGCTTGTTCTTTCTAAGACAAATTCGATTTGACACAACTTATTTAAAGACATTGAGCTACAATTGTTTAAACAAATTCCATTCCTACCAAAAACAATCAAGAGAAAAATATAGCAAATTAAAGCTGTAGTAGGTAATGCTGGGTACATTTGAGAAAAAAGTGCGCGACAAACTTTTTTCCTCTCACGACGAATTCAATCCAATTTTTAGAACCATACAATTTTGAGATGGTTATACTACCTTGAACGACATTATGTCTTTGTTCATTTATTTCTTTTCATTCTCCTACCAGTTCCTCGATTTATAAGCCTATTGAACGTAAATGATCAATTTATAAACTAATTTTGTGAAAACCTTGTATTCTTATGAAAGGCCGTTTGGATACATCAATTAATCTAAATATGTACTTTTCATGTTGACAATATTTAAACTTTAAAACAAAATCAAACAAAATAATCATTAAGAAAAAACTGCTGACATTATTCTTACTGTTTAAATATCTTTTTTGTCATCAAAAATTCGTATCATATTTGGCAACGAAAACTTCTAATTAAAAGCTACTTCTCAAGCCAAAAACTTTTCCTTGTTATCAAACAAACTCATCAACAGGCGACGAACAAAGTCTTCTTTCGATACAAAAAACACACACCCGTTCACTTTACTTCAACTCAAGAATATAAGCCTTATTAGATCCCAAAACACAACAAAAGACCCATCTCATCCATCTTTGTTAGAGGAGGAGCCTTAAGAGCACATCATATAGTGCAAATACTAGACTACCAATTTAAATTAATTGGGGAGCAAGGAGGTGTGTATTTTCTCTCTTTAACCCTTTTTAACTCGTCCTTCCGATAATTATTCTCCTTAACAGTAAGTAGGTACCTTCGAAACGAAGACAAGAGACGACGAGAAAACTTATAGAGAGAAGAAAACTTGAAAAATGACCCCAAAAACTCCACAAGTCTTCACTTCTTCTAAATCAACCCTTTCCTTAGGATCCAACGTTTAAATAAATTGTAAAAGCCCAAATCTTTCTCCAAGGGAAAGTATCATATTTTAATGAACAACATCCTTGAACTTAAAGAGAAGGCATTCATTTTGTACAATGAGAGTATACCTAACCTACCCACCCTTTCCTCTGAATTTCCTCTCAACTTGTTTGAAAAGTGATAGCTGATACTTTTGTTCACTGTTTTGGCTTGAGTGAGTGAATATGTACCTATGTGTATGTTTGCTTGCTGATGTGAATTTTCTTTTCCATTTCCATTTCCATCCCTTCACGGAAAACGTGTACCCACCGTATTCTATCTTGTGTCAAAAAAAAAACAAACAAAACAAAACAAAGCCGCTAACGCCATTCTCCATATTACACATACACACACCATAAATAGCAAATATTGCCAAAATTCTAAGAATAAATATTTCTACTCGACATATTGTCTGCGTTCCCTTTTTATCTTATCTTAGCCGAACGCCTGTCGCGCCACCAAGTGGTATTCTTTTCTTCTAATGGATACCGTCATCGTGATGTTGAAAATTCCTCAAGTGGCTGTGTTTTTGTGGTTGCTTGCGATTGCAAAGACTTTTCAACTTCCACAAAGTTTTGGCAGGCATTCCTGTGTGCTCACTTGAGTATTTCCAAGTTATAGTTAGTTTTTACGGCAAGCAAATATCCATCAACTGCAAGTCATATTTTTTTTTTGTTATTTTGCATCAGACATAAATCAAGACTTTGGATGCATTATGCAAACAAGGAATTTGTTTTAAATTAGATAAACTTTCTAGAAGCTTGAAATGTTATATACAAACACACATGGAATGCATATAATGTAATTTTGAAGTTCGGTATAAACAAGGGATACAAAATTTTTGAGATGCTCGTCTCTTGAAGTGCTTACTTCAACACTCGATTTTATTTGACTCAAATTTGGGAGAAACAAGAATGTACACGAGACGTTTTTGAGGATTAGGCTGAAGAAATGTAATGTTTTTTTTTATACCCAGTACTAAACAGTAACTAGAGACAGTTATATGTACATATATATCAAACGAATTGCCAGATTACAAATTGTCATTGTCGTTTTTAACAGTCTTATTAATTTATAAACCCATTTGCAACTCCAAAATATAAATATTACTTGAAAACATTTTTCATCGATTGTCTAACTTAAGCCGAAACCACACCTTTCTCTTGTGATGTATTGTGGAGTGATATGTTGTGTCGCTGAATGTGCAAAATAATCAGAATTTTGTTTTGCAAACTTTAATTTTTTGTTTCGTTATATACTTATTCCCTTCCCCGAACACTCTCCTAACTTTCTCACTGGAAAATACGTCTCCGACACAGCGTGCTATGGCGCAAACGGTAAAAGATTGATTTCGACACAAAACACCAGAACACATCACACGATACAAATATGGATCTACGCTTATTAAATACATTAAAGCGAAAGCGACACACCACACGAGATAAGTGTAGATCGGGCTTTAGGCACAGCAATTGGTTGCCCAAACCTTTTATAAAGTGGAGACGTTCGATGAACAAAGTAAGGCAAGTTTCTATAATTACGAATTAAAAATTTATCTAAAAAGTGATGAAATGTTCATTGAAATATTTAGACAACTGTTGGAACGCGTTTATAAATAAAAAGAGATGTTTAACTGGACAAGAGTGTTCTAAGATATTTTAATAAATTCGACTATAATAATTTTCCAAAAAAGGTTAATACAAAAAATATTAAAAAATATCGATTAAAAATAATTCTAGACAAAATTCTCACTAATCGTTTCATGAATTCAGAGAAGTTTATTTTGTTTGATAATATAATAGTATTTAAAAACTAATTTAAAAAATAAAATTGATAAAAAAGACAATTGGAAAATCGTCCAAAAATAAACCAACATGTTGTTTCGAGTTCATATTCAACGACAACAGTTTTATATTTCTCTACTTCTCATAAACGATTCTTTCAATTTCAATAAATCAAATTTAGCTGATAGGACCAGTTTTGCAAACAAAATTATATTCTTATCAGGAACCCAAAATAACAATAGATACTAACAATAAAATAAAAAAAACTTAAGCAGTATGAATTCCCCAAAACATGTGATTTTATGTGTGATAGAAGTTTCATTTGTGGCGACTGCTTACTTGTGCCATCACAAGTTTTTGGGGGTAAATTTGACCCGTCAATGAAATTGTTCTTTGTATAGAGAACATAGCCAATTTATCATTGCCCAGGCGGTATGGGAATCGAGAACTCATCAGACACCCCAAAACATTTAAGATTTTTTGATGTTGTGATGTCAGCACAATCGCATATATGATTGATAGGGTTAAAGAGTTTAGTCTTGAACTGAAGATAATTCAATTTAAAGTTATAGCTGAAAGGTTGGAATAGCACAAACAATGTGTCATTTTTCAAGGACGTCTATTTTAATGACGCATTTATTTTTCAGTTCCGTACTGTCATTTGAAAAGAATAATATTGAAGAGATGAATTCATAAGAATGTTCGGAATAAATACGCCAATAGAATTATTAAATATACCAACTTTTAAAATAGATAAGAGAAAATTATAAAGCTTTTCTATTTTCAATTTAATTTAGTTAGATTTAGTTAGTGCGATGTAAAACAGTCATTTTATTTTACTCTGCATGCAATATTTATGGAACTACTTATCTGTGAAACGATTCTTTAAAATTTATTTCTGATTTTCTTCATGCATATCCACCTACTATTAATTGTTATAATTGTTTTTAATAAAAAATAAACTTAAAAAGCATACCTATTCAAGTTATTTTCTTTTATTATTTTGATAATAACAGCACAAGAAGAAAGAAAACAACAAAAAATCCCAACAAAAAGTTTCAAATTTTAATTGAAAATCTGACAAAACCACTGACATGCTACAACCATTACATTCCCTCTTCACTGTCGACAAAAATTAAGCTAAAGGGCTCGATTACATGAGTGGAGAGATTCAAATGCAAATGTTCTGGAAAAACAGCGTTTTGCTGTACGTAATGCCATGCTGGTTGCTGCGACTGTGGTTAGGATGCGTGGTTGATGTTATGTGGCTTCGCTTTCTGTTTGGGGTTAAATTACGGTTTATGTACAGTACATATCATTGGAAATTGCCAAATATAATAGGAGTCCAATAAATAGACTGCATTAAGTGGGTTGGTTATCTTGTTTTAGAGGTGCCATACATGAACACAAAAGCAATGTTTCGCATTTGAATTAGTTTACTCGTGTAGTTTATTCAATGCAACAAAAGAAAAATGTAGTTAAAGAAGTAAGACTGAAGCATTACCAGTGGCAGTGTACGCACCTGCGTTATCAAGCTTCAAGTCTTAAACATAATTGTAGTCTATAATGGCAAAATGCACAAATATTCAGGCCAGTATTCCCCTTTGTCCTCTCTAGAACGAATTTTTTGATATCGAGGGTAAACCGAAAAATTCAACATTTTGTAAAATAAAAAAATGCCAAACACACGCTAAATTCGTGTTGCTGAGTTATGGTACTTCATCTTTGTGCATACAACAACAACGTTCGACATGATTCTCGATTTCGGTGACCGATAGAGAACCGTTTTAGAAAAAAAACATCATTATGGGTGCATTTCTATCTTTATGAAATGCAATGTTTAATTTTATTTAATAATTCATTTTAAGAAAGAGCATTAAGTAAATTATATAGGTAGGTATACATTTAAAATATTGCTGAATAGTTAAATCAAAATTTTATTTATTTTTCACAGAATTTTTCAAGATTTTGTATATAAACACGTTACACGTTTTGTTAAAAATATTTGGGAGATCCATAGATCTCTACAGTAAAATTCAATGGTCTTCTGAAGTAGGGGCTTTTTATGTGCACGGCTACAAACTTTGACCCGGGTCCACCCCCAGATAGCGAAGCATATCCCGTAGATGTATCATTTCCTCCACTTTTATCAAAACAATAAACAGCATGGATAATCTGCTCATTCACATATCCCTTTAAATACAAACGAAATAAAAGAATAATTAACACAAACTTTAATTATGCCACACATTACCAAAGGTGGATATTTAACATCTACGGAACAACGACCAATCCAAGGTTTTTCACAAATGGCATATTCTCTATACAGCATCTGATCATGAAGTCCTTTTGTACCGTATCGAGAGCTGATACCTTCTGATATGACAATGCAGATAGCTGCCACAACAGCGAACGTAATAACTTCTAAATGCTTCATGACTAACTGAAAGCTAGGATTGAAATGTTTCTTTTTGTTAAGATACTCGAATTAAGATATTATTTGGGGATGTGTATCTTATATGATCCAATCAGATGACGCGAGCTTTTATCTTATCTCGATAGTGCAAAAAACAGAATGATTACGTCAATACATGTGTTAAAGGAAAAGTTGTAGATTGAATCACAATGAAGCTGGGAGCACATTTTTAATTAAATATGCGGTCTTGAATTTTTAAGATTTGTGTTCTTTTTTCCAAACATAATATCTACATAAATAAGAATGGCTGAAGATTAGTAACTAAATATAAGAGTCAGAGTTTTTCTTGATCATGGAATAAGCCCTTGCTAAAAAACAGGACTACCTTACTAAATGTACCTACTTGATAAAATTTTGAGTTCTAAAAGGAAAAACATAAAAAAATCCCGAAAATTCCTGGCATTGACAATTTTAAAAGTTTAATACATCAAGAAAAACTTTACATAAAGATATTTATTTTCATTTTTTAACAGATTCTAAATTATTTATACAAATTATTAATTCAAAATAGATACATTTTAAAAAATTTGCATTAATTTATTAATTATTGTATCAATAAAATGGTAAAATTAAAACATCAATTTATGTGTTAATTCTTTGACACTACTTTCCCCAAACTTCAACAGAAAAGTTCAAACCTAGATTCCGGAATGATTGCAAGCTCAAACTCAAAGTTCGGTGTTGAGGACCTCCTCCAGTTATTGATGCAAATCCCGAACCATAAACTTTATCTTTGTTCAAATCAATAGCACGCACAGCTGAAATCATTCTCGGATTATAAAATTTATTACCCTGAAAAAATAAAATGGTTTAAAAATCTATTTAAAAAAATATTTATTTAAGTTTTTTTCAAACTTACTACAGGTGGATATGTTATATTCTTGGAAACCATATTATTGGACTTGGGTGGCAGTGAAACCGATTCATAATAAATTAATTTGTCTTGAGGTCCAATTAAACCTCGAGTTAAACTAACAGCATAACATGCCGCAAAGCAAACGGCTGCCACTACGGCGAATGTTAGCACTCCAAAGTGTCTCATTTCGAACTAATTATAACTATGTTCGGATGGATTTTGATCTCGAGCTAATCAATTTTGGTCGATTGATTAATATTCTATTCAAACAAATCAAAATTTTATAATTATTAGAAGTGAACATGTAGGTATGTTTCAATTTCACCAATTTTGTATGGGTTAACTTTTTCAAATGGCGTAGTTAAATTGATTAATAGCACATTTTAAAACAGTCGCTTCATTTAAGCTGCATCCTTTTGATAATGAATACTTCTAAGCAAAAAAGAAGTTATGTAGTCTCTGGAACAGTTATTTTCAGTATCAAATAGCTTTTAATTATTAAAATTTCTTTCGACTATTTTTTAAAGGTAATTTTGACAAAATGGTCAAAAATATTGAAAATTAAATTTCAAACTTATTTATTTATTTA
This sequence comes from Epistrophe eligans, assembly GCA_951394125.1. NCBI lineage: Eukaryota > Metazoa > Arthropoda > Insecta > Diptera > Syrphidae > Epistrophe > Epistrophe eligans. The sequence goes on from OX596030.1 coordinate 100,378,538, forward strand.
TTTCCCAAATCATAGGCTATTTTTATATTTTCATACCATATAAATTATATTTGAAAAATGCTTCACCTCATCCCTAGATTTGACTGGTTTGCTCTATATAATTATTTCCGATTGTCAAGATTCTTGGTCATACTCACACGCTCACACATACATACAAAATGTTTGTGAATATTTTCAAGACTTCGCAAAATAAAAACAGTTGCGTAAATATTTACAAAAAGTTGAAGTGTGTGTAACCAGCTTAAGCGTTTACCTACCTGCTCAAGTTAATTTTGACATCATTTTTGAAATGAAATATGAAAACTAAAAAAATAATAAAGAATTTAAAATATACACACATACCTAGAAATTAATGTACATATGATTTATTTTTATTTTTTTTGTTTAAAAAAGATATTATTTGTGAGTGTCTCAAGTGAAATAAATACTACAAGTTATCTTTAATTATTACTCAATGCTGTGTTACTTCCGACGATTTCATCTATATTACCTATATATGTAACTTTATGGCATTTTGAGAATCAGAAGCGACAGATAAAAATGAATTGGTGAAATACCATTTTTTTTTTTCAATTCAAATTTGATAAAATTTCCTAACATACACCTTTCATTGTGGCCATTACACCCGTCGCCTTCCTTGTAAAAATCTAGAGATTGACTTTGTCCGTCGCATTTTTACTCTGCCCAGCTTTAATTGTCAACTTTCAGTTTGAACGACAGGGGTTGAATTTTTTGTTGCCCATATCCGCACTCCCAGTCCAAGCTCTGTTTGACCATACAAAATCAAAAAGTCTCTCAAATATTGCATATATTTAAGTAAATATAACAAAAAAAATAAAAAACCACTTCTGTTTTCGCTTCAAAACAAAATATCTGCAGATTGAAACCAAACCATGAATAAAGCAATGGAAATCGACAAATAACATAAAAGTGATTTTAATTGTACCTAACTTAATACATATTTACGTACTATAAAAAGGAACAACCGACAACACTTGCATTAAAATGCCATTTCATTTGTTTAGTGTACATCTTAAACATGGATTTCCGTGTATTAAATATTAACGTCTTGCTAGTGACTAACCTGGAGACGAAATATAATCATTATGCACGAAATACTCTAGATAGTGTTTTCTTAAAGCTGAAAAACTAAGAACAAAGAAAACAAAATAATATTCATCACATTTTATTTAAAACAAAATAATTTATCGACCCCAGATTTCTACTAGACAATTTATATTTTCATTTCTCTTCGACTTGAACTCTAAAGTTACACCTTTTGAACCAATGCCTCCGTGCAATAGATTAACAAGAGCATTGTACTTATCCTTACGATCAGTAACACGAATGGCAGAAATAGTCATTGCATCATTTTTCTGAAATTAATTATACTTAAATTAAAACACAAAAACTATACCAAATATTTTCAAATCTTACATTTTGTTGAAAAATATACTTCTTCGAACAGGTAAAACCAATGATACTAGATTTTTTAACTTTTTCCTTTGTAATGAGATAGTCTCTTGGACCTACTTCACCCCATTGATGATTGGCAGTTTGTGCACATACCACAAAAAAAGAAAGAATCCCAAGTAGAAGTACGAGTTTCATCTGAAATATCAGTTAAGTTGAATTTGTTTTGTTGAACGCTGGTTTTCTTATGGTAATTAGGTTACTAGACTCACGTTTAAGCTTATTAAATTATCAAACAAAACTGGTGCAGCAGGATTCAAGTCTTATCAATTTATTGGCTATATCAGTGTCAGATATAGGTTTTTATCTAACTTATTTTATATTTGATTATTTCAAAGTATCTTATCTTACTGGAAATCGAAACAAACAAAATACCCTCTCCACAATTCCACATGTCTCACGATTTCTTAGAAGTGGTTTTTCTAGACTGATTACGCACATGCCATTACCGTCTCTTCCTGTCCTTATGTTACTTCTATAACTATGGTATCAATCAATTTAGATTGCATTAAAAAAACAGTAAGTTTTGTATAGTCATGTAGTCAAAATGTTTGAATTCTTTTTTATTAAACAAATTTTTCACATTCAATTGTTCAAATTAAATAAAACAATCAACGTCCATAAATCTGTACAAGAGATTTTATGCATTTACCATGTTGAGCTTTGAATTTTAAGGTTAATCCTTTGCTTCCAACACCTCCATTTTCCATTACAGCGGTGGCACCACAATTATTTTTGTTTCGACTCGATACAATAACACATGTTATAGTAAGTGCGTCAATTTTCTAAGTAAAAGTATTTTTTTAAATCTAGAAATAAATGTTCTTTTTTCAAAATATACCTTTTGCTTGAAAACATATTGTTTTGTGTTTGAAAGGCTAAATAATAATCCACTCTTTGTTACTTTGTCTTTTGCAATAAGAAAATCCTTGGGACCACAAATACCCCATTGGTATTCGGCAGCATAAGTTGATAATGCAAAAGCCAACAAAATTGACAATAAAAGCAAGTTCTTCATTTTTTATTTATATTTTTATGTGTTTGTTTTCGCAGAGGTAATAAAATTGAACCAACCTTTCTACTTATAGATTGATGTCTTCTTTTGAAGAAAATATAAAGACTAAAAAACATCAATCAAAGTTTGCGCTATTTTATAGAAAACAAAATACCTGTGAGTGAAATTTAGACTCCGCCTGATACTCATGATAGATTTGGAATTATCGGAATTCGGATTTCTTACCTGAGATTGCTTACATATCTATAATCTTAACAAAGAATAGCTATTTTCTAAACTGTATTTTTTTAGATTATCAAATCATCAAAAAATTAAAATAAATAGCATGTCCGAGTGGGTCGCACCAACTTGCTATAACATTTATTTGTTAACTTAAATTTTGAAATTGTATAAAAACGCTAGACCTATTTCTTAAAAATTGTTTTTTTTTTTCATTAAATTACTGATATATGTCCATATAACAGGAAAATATTGTGCGCAGTATTTCTCTCATTTCTCAATTTCTTTGCTATATCTTAAAGAAGGCGGAGTTAAAGGACTGCGAACAACTTGAAGCAATATTAACATATCCATATTTAATAACGGATATATTAACGTTACCTGTAAGTGTTAAATGAGATGAAGGTACATAGCTTCTCGAAGCTGAAGCTCAAAAAACCTATATAATTCGCACATGCAGTTTTCATAAAAATCGTTAGAGTCGTTTTATGCCACGTACCCTGATAGATCTTTAAAAAAAATCTAGGAAAGAATTTAACAACCTTTAGTCCCACTTTTGATGAAGAAAATCTTTCCAACCAGAGGTTAAGGCTATATTTATAGTTTATGGGACAGACAAAAATATTTTAAGATAGAGAGCTTTTTTTCGTTTTTTCTATCATCGTTAGGGCAGGTTTAATTTAATCTCGAATTCGCAACATATTTCTGGACTACATAGAAAAATTACCGACGACGACGCACGCCACACCCCGCAAACTACACCGCACCGCATCAATATAAAGCAATTGGTATATGGTACTTAGGTGTCTTCAATTCTAAACTCAATATTAAAATTTATTTATTAATTTTCAAAAACTTTTTTTTTATACAAATGAGTTGAATTTTAAAAGCTTCAACAGATACGTACAATTTATTCAAATAAAAAAAAATAATATTATCCATACCGTTGGAAAACGAAAAATTGTTTAAAATCTCATTTTAATTAAAAAAGAATTGTATTTTTCTTTGTAAATAATTAAAGTGTTGGGTATAAAGCAAAAACGAATTTAACGGATTATCGTCCCCAGATTTCAACTCTTGATTTTGTCTTTTTGCCACGTTTAGATTTGATTTTAATGGTACAACCCTTCGATCCGGGCCCTCCAGACACCAATTCAGCTGTTGAATCATATTTATTAGATCGATCGGTAACTCTAATCGCAGTAATTGTTGATGCATCAATTTTCTTAAACAAAATTCATATTAATATATGTACATAAAAAAAACCTTAGAAACAATTAAACAAAATTATTTCCTAACCTTTTGTTCAAAAACATATTTCTTCGTTCTGACTAAACCAAAAGTACCACTGTTTGTGACCTTGTCTTTGGCTAAAAGTTTATCCTTTGATCCTTTTTCACCCCAATTGTATTCGGCAGCACAGGCACAAGCCACGATTGCCAGAATAACTGACAATGCAAATAAGTATCTCATAATTATTATATCGATTATTATTAACTTAAAACAATTTCTGACCCAATTGAGTCTACACTATGATGGGATGATTAATAAAAAGTTTTTAACAGACTAACGAATTTGAAAGAAATCTTGCTCTTATATGCAACATTTTCAAATTTTAATAAATCAAACTCCGCCTCTATTATAGATTGTTAGATTGTTAAAAAATAATATCTTATCTAAAATTTAAAATTTCCCAAACTTTTGCCAAAATGTTGGTGGCTTTTAAGCAATGATTATATCAACCAAAAAAAATAATAAATAAAAAACATTCAATTGATAAGAAATGTTGAAAAATACTTTTTACTATAAATTTTATAAAACCAATAATCTTGATTTTTTCAATTCTATTTTATAAACTTTCAACATAATAATTTGAAATGACCAGAAAGCGTCAAAATTGTGCAAAAATGTTTCCAATTGTTTCGAATTTCATTTTACATTAAAACATTCAAAGGTTCATCGGCCCCAGATCTCTACACGTGACCTGATACTTTTACCACGTTTTGATTTAAATCTTATGGTGCAACCTTTTGATCCGAGTCCTCCACTTATAAGTTCGGCTGTTGAATCATATTTCTTTTTTATATCTGTTACTTTTATAGCAGTTATTGTCAATGCATCGATTTTCTAAAAAAAAAATCACAATTAATTCAATACGCAAAATGGATAGGAACACATTTCTTAAAACTAACCTTTTGCTTAAATACGTACTTCTTCGAAACTCTGAAACCCCAAATAAACCGTTTTTTGACTTTATCCTTTGCAATTAGATAATCCTTTGGACCAGGCTCACCCCATTTATATTCACCTGCATTTATACACACGGCGAGTGTCACCAAAACTGCCAATAATAGTACGAACTTCATCTGCAAAGCATTATTTTTTTTGTAAATATTAATAAACCCTTTGTTGAAAATTTTTCCACTTTAAACTCACATCAGCTTTTGATAAAATTCGTAGAGAGACTGGAGTAATACATTTTAGAGTGTGATCATTTATTGAACAGCTGTAAAAAAAACTTTTTCCTATAGAATCGTGTATCTTAATCTAAACTTTAACTGATTTTTGAAACTTTGATTGCTCGTGTTTTGAAAATGCTAAGAAATTATCTTATCGGATAGATTAGCGTTTGTACACAAATAAAAAAGAACATTGATAAATTCTTCGATTGTTAATTGCTGATAAATCGAATTAACTTAAAGATCAATTAAAATGTTACTGAAAGGCTCAAAATGTTAATGGTTAGTTTGATTTTACAGTAGCAAATAATTCAGAATTATACAAACTACAGTCTTATATGTACATATGTAGCTTTATTGTTTTGTTTTTTTTTTTTGTTTTCTTTTCAAATAAAATCAAATCTTTATTTGCATAACATAAACACTAATACCTCTTTTAAAAAACTCAAGTAAATCATGAATTATTATTTTTAATCCGTGATTTAAGTGCGAAATCTTATCAATAAAACAAAATTGAAGTAAATTCATACTTATAAGCTAATTTACCATTTACCCAAGTAGGTGTATTACCGAGAATTAAAGTAAAAATACCTTAGATATTTTTGCCAACCGTTATTGATAAAAAGAAAACAAACGCTAGGGACACATACCTACATATTATCTATGTCAAATCGTTTAATTTCCGTCGCTCAATATTTTTTAATCAAATAAAAAGTCTGATATATTTTTTACTTCTACAAGTATTTTTGCTTAAGAGGTATATATTGTAAATGTATTTTCAATTTGGTCGCTCATAAAATTTGACTTTTTTACTTTTTTTCCGACTTAAGCTCTTGAACAAAAATTTTGAAAAAGGGAAATATTTTGTATTTTCTCAATGATATAATATCATAACATTCAAAAGTACCGGAACACAGCTCTTAAAAAGTTTGGACATGAGCTTTAAAGTTTGTATCGCTGCTTTGTTTCTAATGAAGCAAAATAAAACAGTTAAATTTGAGCCAATAGTCTCCGCAGCTAGGCTCTATAAATAATTTATATTACCCTGTAATTACTTGTTAATAAATAATAATAATAATAATAATAAAACAGTTAACCTTGTGGAAGAGAGGAATTGAATTTTGCATTGTCTCCAATAGCGCTACAGTTCGAACGCATTAAAGTCAAATACATAAACATTTATTTTCAACATTTAATATTTATTGGTATCCCCAAATCTTAACATAGCACTTAAAACTTTTACCACGTTTCCCAACAAATTTTAAGGTCGCTGTTTTCTTTCCTGGTCCGCCTTTGGTAAGTGTAACAGTTGCCTTGCACTTTCCTTTTGGATCTGAAATTCTTATACCGGTTATAGTTAATCTGTCATCTTTCTAAAATCCAAAACAAAAATATTAAAAATTAACAACGACTTATAATCAGAAACTTTTTTTGATTTTTACCTTTTGTTTAAAAACATATGTTTTCTTTGGTATATCAAATAACCAGGATCTTTTTGCAACCTTATCGTCAGCAATGAGATAATCATCTTCAGAATTTTCCTCACCCCAACTGTATTCTGTGCTAGTGGCGTATGCCACAAATGTGAAAATGATGGCAAGAATAATAAGTTTCATCTGAAATACATTAGGTATAGTCATGTGTTTTTTTTACTTCGATTTGATTTTATTAATTTAAGGGATAAAATTAGTGTGTGTGCCAAAATTTATTTTGCAAAATACTCCTAAATCTTTAATCTTTTTATACAAAATTCTATAAAATTTCAAAATATATAGATATAGATATAGATATAGATATATAAAATTGCAAAGCAACCCTCAATTTACTCACTTCTATATAGACTGGTATAGACTGACTTTCAGCAACTATATAAGAGTGAGATTCTGTCTGTAAGCTTATTTAATTCATTTAGATTTTTAAAAAATCATGCTAGGTCTGAAAAATAAGGTTGATTCCAAATTTCTTATCGAAAAAGATTAAAACTTCCCCCAGGGAGAATTTTAAAGTGGGTGTATATCTGCATTTTGATAAAACAAGTCAAATCAATAAAATCAGGTAAGCTCAAACCATTAAAATTTGATTTCGACTCGATAACATTGGGAAAAAGTACTAATCTAGAAATTATGAAAATATTAGTAGCTTTCTTGTTAATTGTTTTTGTTTATCAAGTGTTTTTATTGGTTTATCACTTGAAATTAAACGATCAAATCACCTCGACTGAAAGTTATGTGTTGTGCAGGTATGTCTGAATTATAGCGAATATTTTCTTAGATTAGTGTTAGATTCATGGATACGATAGAAATCGCACCAGCTTTTAACTTTTAGTATTAGTGACGAAATCTTTAGAGACAGTATATGATCCGTCCATAGTAAATATACATACTTACTGACTTACAAATAAAATTACCGGAATAATTAAGTGTAGTCATAACCCCTTGATTGCGCATAGCACCATTTTTTTAATTGATTTATTTAGTTTTCAGAGTACTCTTACAAATGACTATTCCAATTAATCCGATTATTCGATTCACGAATAAGCCGGCTTTAAAATGTTTGAGCAAATTTGAATATCGGAGGAGTTGTAAGACAGAGGTTCCTTTACAAAAAAACTAGTGAAAATGCTGGTGTCATCTTGAATGCAAGTGTATCGTGTACTCTTGGAACACCCACATTATTTGCAACACACTATTTTTGAATGCGTTCCCATTTCTTTTATATTTTATTTTAATTTTTTCCTTTGTTCAACCATTAATGTACAATAGAACTAATTTTAAAATATACAGTTATAATAAAAACCTAAGCGGTATCCTACTCACATAAATTCAACTATCATTTTTAGGCGGTCAATTCAATTTTAATTCAAATGGCGCCATCTTGTTTTCCATATTGTAAACCTTTTTGATAAGCACACTGATTTTCTAAATGGAATCACGTTTTATTACTCATTAAAAAAATACATTTTCAAACCTTTTTTCCTTAGCTCAAAACGGAAACACAAAAAGTTGATCATTCTTCTCCTCTTCTGCTTCAACTACAAAGAAAAAAGAATAAATGCTTGGTCATTAATCAATTCAACTTTTATCAGCTCCACAGAAAGTGGAAATTTATAATGAAATGTATTAATCAAAAAATGTCTCCATTCGTTTTTACGTTTTTATTTCTTTGTTTCTATTTAAAAAAATAAACAGACACAAAATACTGAAACAAATGGTTGTTTTATAAAAAGCAAGATGAGGCAAGTTGCACATTGAAAATTTACTACTAATTCATCGAGATAAGTATTATTTTTTATAGAGAAAAGAAGTTGTTTTTCCATCATTGGAATACAAAACCCATTTAGCGGAAGGTTGGACAAAAAAAAAATTCAATAACCATTTATCAAATTCAATTATTGTATCGCTTAACACTTGATACTCGGATTAACATTAAGATAAAGACTTTAACCAACACAACATTCGAGTGGAGGTTTTGAAGCAGTTTCATTGGTGTTTTGATTTATAAATCAATTTCCATTGCAGAGGATAGAAACCATTTTAGTGTAAAATGAAGGTTTTAAGTTTGTATCTAATTGGAACGAAATGATATGTTGTATATTATATCGCAGTTCTTAAGAGGTCAATTAGTTATGAGAGAAAATAATCTGAAAATTCAAATGCATTGTATTCTTTGGCGCCAATGATCATCGGGACATGGGGTGATTAAAATTTTATATTATTCGTGTGAAAAAGAGATACATTTTATTTGCTTACCAAGTTAGGATTAATAATCGTTAAATTTGTAGCCTTAAATTTGTATTTAGCTTCACCAATTTAGATATGTTCATTAAAAAAAACGAGGAAAAGGGTACATAATAGGTATGAATTGGAAAATTTTCCGGCAGTCTAGTCTCTGTTGTAATCTCAATGGGAAATCAAAGTAAAAAAAACTTTGTAGCAAAATGTACGGCTCACTAATAATTTAATTTTCTCCAATAATGATCAGCACTCATTGCAAGTTTTTTTTTATTAAAATTTAGTAATGTATCATTTCCTTAAAGTTTTTTTCTTATTTTGGATTGAATTTCTTTACTTTATGTTTTCCAGGTGCCTGGGGATAAAATCACCATTCATCGAATTCAGTAACGAAATCGAAGTTCTTGCTAATACAAGTGTTTCACTTAATATCACAAAAGATGAACAAGCACTTATGCATCAGGAAGGTTTAAAAAAGTTGGGAACATTTATAAAACCAGTAGATTTGCGTGACGCTACAACCGGATTTGTCAAAGCTAATTTAACGAAGAAGCTTCCACCATCTTCGCCAAGTAGAAAACGGGGTCACATAAATCCAATTCAAGAAGAAATGGAACAAAAACAAATAGTTCTACTCGACGAGGATACAGACGAGAATGGACTACCAGCGAGTCTGACGGAAGAAGATCGAAAATTCATTGTGCCGATGGCGTTGAAAAATGTCACCCCAGATCCGAGATCACCCCCCACAATAACAACATCAACTACAACAACAACCACAACGACAACAACTGTCACTCCAGACTTCGCGTCGAACATCGATGATCTTAAAAATCACATTCTCTTCTTGCAAAATATGACCAAACATAATAGTAACTTCCAGAGCAAATTCGTTGTCTTTCCAAGTCTTCAAAAGGATAAAGGTCCACCTGCAACAACGACCCCAAGTACAACCACTACCAGTACCACTTCAAGATCGCTGTATAGATATACACCTCCAGTACCGCCACCTACAAGACGGGCGACATTTCATTCCTACGCAACATCACCTACCCCTCGTTCTCATCACTTCGATCATTATTTCGATCACGAAGATCCAATGGTGGCGATACAGCGAGAGAAAATCACTATTGTTCCACAAGTCCTGCTCTTGAATGATCAAACTCCGCCCGATGATAATGAAGAGGATAGTCGTCGAATGGGTGACCACAAAGATCAACGAGTAATATATTCGAAAAGAAAAAACTTTCGCAAACCAAGCACTCCAGCAAGTGTTACCACAACGATTCCCTCACAAACAACAATCAATATCCCTGAAAAGCCTTTCCGAAAAAATCCCAAAAGACCCAGAAACAACGGCGAAAAACGAAACAAGAATCAGCGAAAGCCTTGCAAAAACCCAGATTCGCCCAAATGTCAGCGTCAAAGGAGAAGGCAAGAACAACAACAGATGTTAGAACAGCAGCAGTACCCACCATTTCAGCCATTTCTTCAGACAATCAACAATACGCGGCGTTTTGCTGTCTCTATTGAAATACCGGACTCTTTCAAAATCAAACCGAATGAAACGAAAGAACCATCTGCTGAATTAAAGCTTTTACGGATTCCCAGAAGTCACCATAATCGACGGAATATTGGTGGTGCCTATGGATCTACGTTCTATGATGCCCCATCGAAAGACTTTATAATGTCAGCAGGGCAGTTGGGAGGATTGAACAATCAGATATTCTTGAATAATACTCCAAATCCAACAGTAGCTGCATACTCTGAGCCCATCAATTTGAATCCAGATCTGTGTTATGATGTGGAAGCTCTTTCTTATGGTCAAAAGAAAATATGTGTTATGCATCCGAGTGTAATGCCGGCTATTAGCCGAGGAGCTCGATCCGCTATTCAAGTAAGTTTTTCATGGATAGTCCTCTTTTGTAGTCGTTTTTTTTTAAGTAGTACATCTTTTTAATTTTAAGTACATATAATATTACATAAATAACATATTTTAGTCCTGAGGGATAATTAAAAAGCGATAACCTGGATTTTAACAGAACTTTAGATTCTAATATCAAAGGTCGGTATTGTTACAATAACTTCAACCTTGCGTGTTTAAGAAGTGCAAGCTGGAGTTTTATTAGGTCTGCAACCAGAACCTCAAGTTTTGCGAAAAGTGCAAACTGTTGTATTAGAACGTAATAGGGATTCGAAGATTGGCCACTTATTCTCGCTGCCAGACAACATTGTTTACAAATCCAAAACGCAACTAACTTGACATTCGTTAAGCTAGAAATAAGAATTATACCGAGGTCAGCTTTGAAATTTCGGTATTGCAATCCCTCTTAGATGACTTAACTTTTCAATACCATATTCGCGATACTCTATCAGGTGGCACTTAAACGCAAGACAAACCAAATTCAGCTAATTACCATAATTTTGTTAAAGAAAGCTTATTGCAGACAAAACTTCAGGATAATATCCTTGCCCGAGGAGCAAAACCCGAACACGACCACTTATGCTCTAGCTACGTTAAGCTACCCTTCGAAACAAAAAGATATTCCACTTTATGTATGAGGACAGAAAGAGAAAACATTTCTATGATACGCAAACTGCAAAAAAACTAAAGAAATTGCGTACAAGACGCAACAGCAGTACAAAAAGTATAGGTACACAGGAATAACCAACCCCAGAGATAAGAAGAAATAGGTAGTGCTTCCTGGTTTTATATTTTTCTGAGAACAAAGTGTACAAAGTTATACGAAGGACACAAACATCCTTCATACACCACCTGTAAGGAGAAAGTACGAAATAACATTTTATATATCTTTGAAAGATCAAAAGAATTGTTCCGTTTTTCTTATTTTTGTTTTTTGTATTTGTATTATTATTAACGGCAATGAAAGCAGTATAAAGCTGGTATTCAAATGGAGGTCGTTCCATAGCCCCAAGCATTTTAAATCTTCTTCACTATATATTTTTGTATAGACTTCAAGTTGATGTGTGTTTATTTCTTTTTATTTCTCTGAGTAAATCTCGAAAGCTGAAAAACCCTCGCAGTTTGGAGATATGTGATGATAACATGTTGTTGAAGACAACTTAAATCAGAAGGGGGGTTGATGCTTGAAGCGGAATAGAATTAACATGGAAAATATTATTATTTGTTTGTCCTTGTAACAGAACTCCGGGGTGGATGGCATTTCTCATTACACATAAATCCCTTAGCAGGCGAAGGTATTCAATAAAGTTTTGAGAAAATTTCTTTTTTTTGTTGAATATGTATTTGTATACCTAATATGATGTAACAAAAAATGTCAAGTCGTTTAAGAAATGGCAAAAAGTCGAGCAATGCTTTTGATATATTATGTTAGTTCACACACACACAATTTCTCCAAAAATTCAATGATTATTCTTAGCCCAAAGTTAAACGGGGACCAAAATGTAGTTTGTTTATAAAACGAACTTCGAGATTATCATACTCGGAAAGATTTTAATATTAAAGACATTCTGGAAGACGCGAATAACTTTATCCTTTATGTATTGCGGAAGTTTAATTAAATCATGGTTGGTATAAAATCAATAAAGTCTTATGGCTTAATTATCTTAAAAGGTTATACAATTCCCAGTTTTATTGACTTTAAATGGCTTCAGAAACAAATATTTACTAAGTGGAATGGTAATCCAAATAATGGATATCTACTGTTTATTTGTTTGTTGTTCTTGTTGTTGTTGTTTTTTTGTGCTGGAAGTGGTCATTTTTAACGAAGAAAATTATCTTTAAGATTTATTTATCATATTTATTAAGAAATATGGTTATTCAATATTTCTCTTGTATATCCCCACCCAAAAATAGAGACTTAAGAAGCCATTACAGTCGTTGGCTTTTTACTATTTTGGCTTTTATGTTATTTAGTAGCTAAGCTAATCATTTTTCATTTATAACGTTTAAAAATAACAAATAGGTCTCATTGGTGTTTCTTTTGAATAGAAATAAAAAAATGAGTAGCTAAAGCTTATATGTAAGTTTAAAACGTTTTTCTTCAATTATTTCTATACCTATGTATGTACATATGTACCTATAATCTTTTTTTTATATATTATGTATGTATTAATATACTTATTGGAATTTCCTTATCGAATTTTAGAAAAAAAGATAACGGGAATTTTTTTTATTTGGATTGATTATCTCGATTTTTGTTTGTATGGTTCTTGATTTGGTTTTCATTTTAATTGCAATTATAGGTTCAATTCAGTTCAATTTCTCTAAATCTAAATTTTACATAAAACATATTATATAAAAGTTTTTAAACAACAAACGATACAAATTAAAAACTACTCAAAAACTCATCTACAAAAATATGCGCTTTTGAAATTCGTTTAAATTTATTTAAATTAAATGCGAGTTTTGGTAAACTATTTTACAAATTTTTAGGTATTTCATTTGCAATTTATGACTGGCAATAGTTCATAACACGATTTAAGTTTTGTTTTTGAAAATTGTACTCAAACGAAATCAACAAATGAAATTACAAAAAATTCAACGATCTGTCAAAATAATGATGTAGGTACCTACGAAATTATCATGTTCTCAATATATTAGGCGTGTTCAGGAAAATGAGATCTCAGAGATCTCAAAGTATAATATTTACACATACAAAATTATTAGGTAGGTATGTTGTTCTTTTTTTATATGTTTCAAAAGCGGGAATGTTCCCTTCAACAATTAATTTTGAATGGTCCGGTAGAAAGATGCAACATGTAAACTGTTAGAAAAGAATATCTACACCTATAAACTTCAAATTTTGTATAACCTCATATTGAAGTCAGTAGGTAACTTGTAGAATTTATGTTAAAAGTTATGATTGCGTTTCTCTTGTAACATTCTCTAATTTTCATTGGCAAACAAAAAGGACAATCAACTATTGAAGTGTCATGCACTATTGAACACGTGCATCTTGAATGCTTCTGACAGCACAATAAAGTTATCCATCTCTCAATTTGATATTCGAATTACAAATCAAACGAAGCAATGCAATAATTTAAGAAATGGAATGTATAAAATGGGAATGTCGTCTTAGAATGACCATGGTCATTAATGCAAATCTTATCGCGATAATCTCAATCAATCAAATCAAATGAAATAAATATTTTTTTATTATCTATTACCCAACACTCATTCCTTTTTGACTTTTTTTTAATTTTTCATTGAAGATCAACCTCAACTCTCAAGCCAAAGAAAAACGTATGCACGCTCTTTGACTCAATTAAATTTCTTGCACTTCCCTTACTCACGTCTTTCTGCTCCATTGATGCTGGATGTTCATGATTATGATTTATTTTATGCTTTTGCAGTATTTCAAAACCATATATGAAACACCAACACCATCGGTAAAATATATATCTACACAGTTTGAAGTAATGTTTGGCTTAACTTGTTGGGGACTTCCATGGGCCACAGTTCTATACATTTTCAACGTCATCGTTGAGTTATTCGCTTCATTTTTGTTGCAAAAAGTAGGTTCTATTGTGGGGAAGTGTGGCCAGAAGTGCGATTCTAAAGCCATTTTTGTATGAAACTAGGCTTCAAGGATGACTTGGCATATCATAATCGATTTTTTTGTAGGAACTGGTACTGTTTTTGGGTGTTTTCAATTGGAGTTTATTAAAAAGAAGGTAAAGCAAGATATTAATTAGAACGGCGCGGCGGCGCCAAACTTTAGACAGTTAAGTACGATGTTAAAACATTTTTACTATGATGCTAGGTTAAATACAGGATTTTTCCAATTTTTAAACGAGTGAGCATAGCACGATGCTATTTTTTAACATTTTATTATAGTTAAAATCACAATATTTCTAACTTTTTAAGTATAGTATCATGCTAATACAATAACATCAAGTTGTTTTAAATTTTGCGCCAAAGTGTTTAAAATAAAAAAAAAGTTAATGGTTTAAAAAAAGAAAATTTGTTAAGAAGTATCATAGTTATTCTTTAACATCAAGCCCACAATTGGGGGGGTGCATATGAAAATATTCGGATTATAAAATTTCATGTAAGGGTGAATTTGAAGCAAAAATGCCATTATCCGTATATTTATTTAATGCTTGGCTAGATAGGCCGTGTCTTAATGGTTGAAAATAGTAAATAGCTGTCAAAATTGGAAATATACATTTTTATTTAAATAAAAAGTCACATTATTCAAGGTTTAGACAACCTCCATTATTCAAGTTAGATAACTCTTATTATTAATTAAAAATGTTCTAATTAATTAATTAGTCGGTGGAACGCTTTACAGACAATACTACAAGTATGTACATATTGTACATACTTATAATATAATAATATTTAAAAAAAAACTAAAATACACACAACTGTCACACTGCCTGCAATGACATTTGTTTCTTTTTTTCGGAGAAAACCTCTTTTTGGTCTTCATTTTTGCAATTCACTTGGGGAATTTTAAACATTTTTAAAAATGTCTCATTGTCCTTTGCGTGTGCCTTAAAAGTGGTTCGATGGTTTCTACAAAGATATGTATGTCTGTCTGTCTATCAGTCTGCTAGCTTGTTTGTTTACTTTTTGGCTGCCGCATCGTATGCTGTTTGTCGTCAGTACAAGGCACATAAATCATTTTGTTCAGTCATTAAATCGCCATTACAACATTGAACTGTTTTGCGGTCTAAAGGAATAGATGTTGTTGTACCTATAGTTAAGTTTCAAAGTAATAAGAGAAACAAAAATTAACTTTTTTCTCACATTGTAACTTTGTAAGTTTGAAACACATTTCATTCCCTCGAGAGAACAACTAGGTCGTTGACGGTGCCAGTGGCAGTGAGAGATTCCTGTTTGCAATTTTAAGAACCGTTGCTTAGACTGAGTGGTTTTTATTCGTGACAGTTTACTCGGTTTGTTGATAAACGGTAACCTTTGATGTTAACTAATTAATGGATATTGATAGCCTGGAATATCAATCAAAATGATGACCAAACGAGAAGTAATGCAGTTCGTGGTTTTTAAATTGATTTGAGAATTCCCAGAAAAAAAGAATTTTAAAAGAGTAGTCAAAAGAGAACGTATGATACGTATAGGTACTTATGCCAACTCGTTTTAAATTTAGAAAATATTGTTTTCATTGTTTAATTTTGCCCCTTTGGTTTTGATGATAAACTTTTCAAAACCCAAGTTGTAGGCAAAGAAATCATTTTAATTTAAATTTGAATGCGGAGAATAATTAATGTTATGTCATGTCATTTAAATTTTAATTTTTTTTTAAATCTCACATTTATATCGTTCCTGAAAAGCTTACGTAAATTGTTCTTCATTTCACATTCGTGTAGTGTAGCTAAAAAAAAAAGGATTATGTATTACACATATTCTTCACGGAATGTCTTTAAGGGTGATCTGATGGTCATTCCTATAAGCTTAAGTATTACGGTGGAATTGTTTAAGGGGGCAGGGAAAGGAATTCAATTGTTTTTAATTTTTATTTGTTTAAGTTTATTATTGTGTTTGCATTAAACGTTATTCTAGGTCAAATTTCGAAAAAAAAAGAATATTATCTCTCTGTTTTACAAAATATGATTCTTTTTTCCCTCAGTTACAAGATTTTTGTAATTTTTTGTAATGGCAATAAGGAGGTTTAATGTTTTTGAATAAATACATAAATGCCGGAAGGGTAACCCAGTATTTCTAAAAATATAGATGTTGTACCTGCTTAAATTTGAAATTCAAAGTGTCAAAAATACTTATTTCATTTGATTTTCTACAAGATTTTCGAAGTGTAGATAAACAACTGACTTAATTTTGTCTGTTCAAACCAAACTAATGAATAATGATATTAGAATATTTATAAAATCAACAATATCAAGACCCAAACTACAAAGTCCATCCATACGTTGATCAGCATAATTTTGCTACCCTATACCCTTTCATCAAAATGTTCTTAGTCATCATAAATGCACAGAATCTGCTGCTGTGTATGTGTATATAGTGCTAGAAGGTATATACATATAGGTACGATATACCCAACACCTTTGAGCATTATTAGAGCACTTATTGATTTTGTGCTCAAATTAAAGTTAAATAGAAGATACTCTATATAATGGGTGGAGCAGAAGGGCGTGCTACACTGCAACATTCGAAGGCAAGCAAAGTCAAAGGGCTGATTGACACTGACGAAAACAAACCCTTAGCTCTTGCCTTCATATCTAAAGCTTAACGAATGCTTGCATTGCATTAGAAGAGGCAATTTGTGTTGCAAATTGTCATTTTAATTCGATTTCGTTAGTGTTGCCCTCCCTTTTAAATGCAAACAATTCCATTTGGCAAAGATAAGAATGAGAAAAATGAACAAAACATTATATCCATGGAGTCAACAGAAAATTATCTTCTTCGTGTGTACATAATATGCCTGTTATTTGTTTTGGTTGAATCTAAATAATAATCTTTTCTTCTTCTTTTTTTAATGTTTAATGTTTTAGAGAAGTTGAAGCATAGATTTGATGATGATGGATTTAAACATTGAAATCAAAATGGACAAATGAAAAATAAATAGAACAAAAGGTTCTTGATAAATTATCATTTTGATTATGTTCAAAGCAATAATTTGAGTCAGCGTAAATTATGCAAAAAAAGTTGATTGATTTATTTATTATTTTGTTTGTTTGAAATATAAACATTCCTTAGAAGAAAAATGGAAGATTCAATAAGAGGGATTTTGAATTGCTTTAAAAAGGCTTCAGCAAAAAATTTTTTATGAAAAATTTCAGCATTTAGCTTGAGGCTATTTTAAAATACACTTATAGAGAAAAAATCGAGTCAAAATAAAACTTAATTCAAATCATCAATAAGCAATTTCTGTTTATGCGAATAATTAACTATAGTTTTAGGTATATGTTCTGCAACTATAGTAGCGATGTTTGGTACGATAAATGCTAAATTCCCGCGAAAAAAACTCTTCTAATCACAAGCAAGTCGATATAATTTTTGCTATATTTTTTGTTTTAAAGGAATATCAAATAAATTAGTGAGTTTAAAAAAAATACTAAAAAGCTTTTTAATAAAACAGTTTTAGTATATTTTGATGATGTTGTTACATTGAAGAAATAAAAAGTTGATACCAAATTAGAATCGTATCAAATTCCGTTTGTCTTGCTTATCTCCCTTATCTTCGAAATGCATGCACTTAAGTGTGTTGATATCTGTGCATACCTATATAGATAAATTCAAAGCCATCATTTAGGTATAAACAAAAAAAAAATTGTTCCTTAACTCTGCATCTTAAGAACCTTTTATTTAAAAAAAATTGCCATAAAAAAACCTTGTGCAACAGTTGTCCTTATTTTATTCTCTTGTTTTGTGGAACAAAGACATGTGAACATAAAATAATATAGGTAAGTACATGTAGAAGATATGTCATCGTCGAATTCATGTCATTCTAAAATACTAACTTGAACCACGTCGTTTGTATATACATAGGTAGGTACTCAACCTTTTCATCTTTTTTGCACGTGCAACTCCTTTGTGAGCAATTTTGCATAAAATGACGATTTGTATTAAAACCACAGACAAGCACATTGCGATAGGAAGCTAGATACATAATGCTCAAAAGGTAGAATAGGATAATATAACTGTGTGGTAACACATCAACTCAACAGTGCCACTTGCAGTCTTTCCAGTAGAAATGTCAATCTTCTGCACTGACCAGCATTGAAAAGGACACAAAATACACTTTTGAGGTCTTGCTTTATTTACACCGACTCAACAAAAACAACAAAGCAACAGAAACAAAATACAAACCTTTGTACGGGGGTGTCCAGGGTGCACACACCATTGTAAAATGCTTTGGTAAATACCATGGATCGGATGTTCCACCTTCAACCCTTATAGCAATTTGCAAGTTTTTGTATGCAAAGTGGAGAAAACGAACGCCTCCTATACATTTTTTTGTTGCATTGAAAAGTGTGTTGCAATGGATGTTGCACCGCACGATTACAATCGCAATATTATTATTTGTCAGGGGATGATTTCTATTCAGCTATAGGTACACAACAGAGCTACAGCTATACTACCCTTTTCCATTTGCAGCCACCTATTCAATTGGAAAATTTAAATTTGAATTCAAATTAGTCGCCGATATGCAATTACAATTGCTAATAAAGGATATACTGTTCCTGCTGCTTCTGCTTATGCTTATGCTTTTGCTGCTGGGTCCTGGCTGCTGTTACTCTTCTGGGTTTTTTCCTAACTTTTGAATATTTTTTCGGGCGTAAATCCCTTGCCTAATGCGCGGTGTGTGCTCAAATCTGTTTTTTTATTTGATTGTTTGGGGAACTCTCTTTACTGCTGCAGCCGCCGCCATTACTAACGAAGGGCAAAAAGTTTTGAAGTTCAATGTTTCCATTGTTAAATTTGTAGCAAGTAGGTATGCAATATGCAAAGTATGCTGGCTTTCGAATTGGAATTTTATGCGTCTGTTTCTGTTTTATTTTAATCCAACTGGATTCAATGATGTGATTGGGTGAATAAGTGGTTAAACATGTACCTGGATTAAATTTCAAAAACTTTTAATACGGAATGGAATGTAATAAAAAAAGTAATTGGAATTTGTTAATTAGTCTATTCGTGTGTAAGTTGGTTCATTTGAGAACCACTTTTGATTTGTTTTTCTATTTAAATTTTGTATTGATATTTAGTTAGGTTTTATTTATAAAACTAGGTATTTTATTTAAAATTGATTGGTTTTATTTCGTTTATTAGTTTTTTTTTTAGTATTCAAATTCTTGATACTACTGAAATTTGTTTTGTTTTCAGGAATGTCAACATCAGTTCAAAAACCGCCGCTGGAATTGCAGCACAACAGATGATAATACTGTGTTTGGGCCAATGTCAAGTTTGGGTAATCTGTTTTTTTTTTTAATTTTCTTTCTTATATTTTATTTCCATTGACAATAGCTATGTTTAACAAAAAAGAAATCCGGCTTGAGGGGGGCTCGGCAAATTAGTAAATAGCGTATACTTCAAATTATATCTTTAACTTATTAAATAAATATTCACGTTTTTGTGAGAAAAAATCATAGGTAGGTAGGTACTTACAATTAATTTTATTTTGAAATAATTTTTGAGACACGTGAAATGAATAAATTTTCTTATCTTAGTCTTCGCATTAAAATTAAATTGTGGCGCTAATTACGTCCTGATATCTATTCCTTAAAAATTGTAATATTTATTTTTGTCATCCTTGAACCTTGAAGCTAATCCCCGGAGCCACTTTAAACCAAGGAATAAGGAATCATCTATCTACATATTTAATTATTCAAAATATTAATATGTGCAAAATAAACGAACAAGACAACTGATACACCGTAGTTTTGTATCAAGATGAATATTCCTACAGGACTAAGCATTAACATCGTTCCCTTCTCTTTACAAACTTATATCTACCATTCCAAATACCATTACGTCGCATATTTCAAAGTCATCCGGATTCCTTTTGTCTGGCTGGCACAGAGTTTAAATTAAATTTCTGGAAAGGGGTCCCCAGCGCAATTCACCGCCCTTTTCAGTTTCACAAAAGTAACTTTCGGCCCCTTACGAAAAGGAAATGTAATAAATGTGCACTAATTTACCAATTTGTTGCGGTTAACAGTTATGATGACTATTCTCTATCTCTTGGGTCTTGCAAAGATCCCATAACATTTTGTTTCAAAAGGAGGCTTGTATTTACAACATCAAACCGGAGGAGGAGGGTAGAATGGTAGATGTATCATGCTACCGCAAAGGGTGGATTTTCTCTCAAATCGTTTATTATAGAGTCGTAAAAGAAGGCTGGTAAAAACCTCGGCGTGTTGCACATATCTAGGTATACTTCGTCCTTTTGTTCAAAACAATGTTAAGGATTTGTTTTGTTCGGAGATCAGATTTGTACTATTTCTGAATGTGATATTTTGATTGTGCTTGGTACTCGTATTATACTTTGTATGTTTAAGACGCCGAACAAATTTATAAGAATATCCTTATTTGAGTGTAGACAGTTGAAATTTTTAAGGATTATTCGGTATGAAAGTATATACATACGTAATTGCATTTTTATTTCTGCTTATTTACCTACAAAGTTTTTTCAAACCATTTTATAAAAAGGTCACCCTATTAATTGAAGTACATATACCTATATGGATATACCTATACTATTTTTTGAAATTAAAAAAATATAGCGTTCTTTATCTTAAACTTCCTATGAAAATACATATGTACCTATATATTTTAATGTTGCCTTAAGTCAACCCTTATCCACAAGTACAATACGTTGTTTTATTTACTCAACAACGGGCCCCAATGTCACAACAAATCACAGTCATAATCTATGTCAATCCTAAAAAAGTCCAAGTAGGAACATGACTCATGAGTTTTATACATGCTCGTTCTCATATTCATAAATACATATCCTGAAATCCTTGTTAATTCCAAAAAATCATTAAACCAAGATTTTCCTCCCACATGTGCTCCCGATCTCGCAATCAAAAGCATAGGACATTCCTTGTTAAGAAGACTTACGAAACTCAAACAATAATTACCATTACCATGTGAAGTATATAGCAGGCAACCATTTAGGGACTTTCCCCAATCCTCGTAACACAAATTTTGAATATCCAGTTGGAAGCGCGGTCAAAAGCGAAAATAATGTTTGGGGTTCGGGAGAGGGGGAGTCACCCATTCAAATGTTGCGCCCGAATTCAAATATTAGTTCAGTTAAAACCTCTGCCGCACCCTGTGGGAAATGACGATAATGGATTTGCTTCTATTTATTTTCAACGAAAAATAAAACAAAAATACGGACAAAACTCGGAGACTGGTTTGGACTCAGAGATCGTAATCAATACCCAAACTTGGTTGAGGCATTCAGATTCAAAAAAAAAAATAAAAAATAAAAAAAGGATGAAAACAAAGTCCATTGAATGGTTAAGTGAATCCTGGAGGTGCTCTTTTTCTGCATCAGAGTGGCTGCCTGCCAACGGTGCAGATGTTGTTCCCAAGGGATGAATCAATGCGGCAAGGGACATTTACTACACAATACAAATACATATGTATAATGTAGATGCGAATAAAAGTGTGTGCGTTTGATCTGATTCGGATTTGGAATTTTCCGTGTATTTTCATTCTGAAGTGGATTTTGTGATTTTTGTATTTTTCAGGTCGATTCTACTCTACTCCAGTTCCAATACTTCGCAGTTCTAAAATTCAAGTTTTGTTCTAGTATTTCTCTAACTGACACGAGCAAAGTGTTTGCTTGCGAATGTGGGTAAACTCGACGATTGATTGCAGCAGGAAAGCAATCCTGAATATTTATCCTGGTTTGGTCTTCTCCGTTCTGGGTTGACTGAAGTGGAGTTCTTATGAAGAGGGGAATAGATTATCAGATCAGATGAATGTGTGCATAAAGGGAAAAGTGATATGATTACTTCGGCATTGATGGATTACTTCTGAAAGCTGAAAGACTCGAGGAAACAAAATTGATTTTGATGACATATGCGGGTTGTTTTTGTTTATGGATTTTCTTTCTGGGGTGTATTATATGATCTTTATCTTCTTCTTTTTTGGGTATAGAAATAAGCAAACAGATTAACGAACTAATGAAAATTTGAATAACTTAAATATCTCATCATTGCATGTATGGTTTAGCTTTTTTTATACAGTATAGTGGTTGTTTGCAGTAATTGATAAGTAAGATTGTATAGTCACAGTTCTTTTTTCCTGAAGAACAGCACTTTTTCAAGCGATAATATTTCGATTTTCGACAAAAATGTGTTTTCAATTTCTATTTGCAATCAATTTTCATTCGAGTGACTAGTTAAACGCTATTTTTAAAATGATTGTATGTATTATATTCCGAAGAATGGTTCTAGTTTCGTTTCTTTATTTATTCCATTCTAGATAAACATTTTATATTTTCTTCAAAGAACCCCCATTATTATGCAACCAGCTTTAGTTTATCATGATGTTATTTTTCAATTTTCCGAAAATGTTTTTTTCTTATACCTACTATAACACGGCCGAACATTTTTAAAATATTACAAACAAAACGTCAAATCGAAAGCAAAAACTATGTACATATGTAGGGGAGAGGGGGGCCACCTTTAAACACTTTTTGGTTTGGAGTCTCCAAAAAAAGTTTCATTTTAGATTTTATATAAATATCATATATTTTATAGCAAATAGGTATATTTTTTATCGTAACTAATCCAAGAACTTCACTTTATGGTAATCAAAATGAAGGTGTGAATTTAACAATATTTTTTCAAACACGAAAACCTTGGCAACAAAAATTTTAAACTCTTACAAACAAAATATGTATTACAAAAAGACTACTGTCAGATGAACATAAGAAAGGCATCGCAAAATCGTTGACGTGTAAAGATATCGGTATTTCCATGTTTAAAAATAAGTTTACGCTTTGAAATATTTATTTGTTAAGATTTCATGTTCAAAGATACTCCGCGTTCAAACGTGCCCCCTACGTATATTTTAGTAAAGTTAATTGAATACTGCATAATAGCAGACATTTAAAAAACAAAATACTTTTAAGTTCAGAATGATTTATTTAAAAGAAAATATAGCAAAATATGGCTGCATTAAAATATTTTACCGTTTAAAAACCGAAAAGCAAAAGGAAGTATACCTACCTAACTATAAGAAGATACAGCTTAAAATGAGCGCATCATCACTCTGAATGCCTTGCTTAAATTGTCGAAGCGGAAGTAATCCTCTTATGGTTATTGGAGAAAAGGATAACAACCATTATACTGAGTCGGTTATTCTCTAACCCAAAACCAAGACTAACCAAACCCAACCCAACATTTTCGTATACTCTCACTTGTTCACTAAAAAATTGAATGAATAAAAATTCTACTTGTTAGGAGGTTTAGGCCGGTCGGTGGTGAGGTGGTGCAAAAAAATGGGGAAACTTTTTCCATCCACTGCTGTTCCTCTTTGCGGAGTAGCGGAAGGATGTTAATAAAAATATCCTTGAGCAACAGTCGTTGTTGGGTCTTGTGCTTGGCCTTATGCTGTGTGGTGTACTGCGTTTGATACCATGGTTACCTTGCAAAGCACATTCAATTCAATTGTGTAGAGGACCAGATTGGTGGTGGCCCAATGTCCCACTTCATCGTTTATTTAAGGTCGAAAGGATTAATACAACAGATCACAAAAAAAAAAAACAAGAAAGCACTAAATGTGTACTTCTGGGAGCAGATGACTGTGAACAAAATTACTTGTGTACAATTACCAGGAGGACTGGCGAAGAGTTTACTGATTTTATCGTGGCGTACTTTTTAATTGAATTTAACGTTGCTAATGAACTGGAATAATGTTGATGTTATTTGTATAGCTTGTAGCTTAGTATTCGCGCTTTGTTTAAGGAACAAAAAGACGCGGAATTTAATAATACCTAATTAATTAATTTAATTGGTATTATTCTGTTTTTTTTTTATAATGCACACAATAACAGATAATGTGTAACAGAAGAAACGGAAACGAACCTGTTATGACATTTAACATAATAAAAAAAGTAATTAGGCTGAAATCAACATGATTTGATTTGTCAATATTATCAGCCAATTTCTTTAGTACCTAATTAAATACGTTACAGAAATTTAATTAAAAACCAAAAAATAAAAAGCACTTGCAAGCTTTAAGGTAGGTATACATAACAACCATAGTTTGACATTTGACGCACGAATATATAGCATTCTTTTGCCACACAAATTTTGAACCATGTAATGCGCTTCACCCGAACTAAATAATAAAACCAATGGTCTATGTGCTCAAGCTTAAAAGTATAAAGTATTAGTTTATTAAAACGTACACTATGTAAAGTGTAAAAAAAATTAAATCTGTTTGAGAAAAAATCGGCAGAATGTTTTATTTTTATTTTTCACTTAAAGAGATTTTAGTAAAAACGAAAACTAAGCACAGTTTAAGAATTTTAGAAATAGGCACCATCAACGACAGCACTTTTCACATTGTAAATGATTCGTGAAGCTCAGTACCTAAATGTAGCTCAATTTAAAATAACAAACAAAATTCTTTTATGCTTTCAAAATTGATAGACCAAAAAAAGCTCAAACGAAGAAATAAATATTGGTTAATATTAACGACAAATTTATTTCCTAATTATTTTTTTTACTAACTAGAACTTTCAATTACTAAGCGAACTTAATGTATTTATTTGGGATTTAAGCAAAAATGCAGCGAACAGAACCGAACAGACATATTATAAGTAAAATTAAAATTGAATTCATCACAAAGTCAGTAATAAATGTATAGGTTGACCACCTGTACCAAAAAAAGCCCAGTTTAGATTTGGTTTTGTATTGAATTTATTTTTAAATATTTTTCTCAATTAATCATCTTATTATGCATATATGTACATATGTAGATCTCATGTCTAATACCATCTTAAAATTCAATCGCAATAACTATTACTTTAAATAAACATTCATTTGCGTGTTCTAGGTATGGGGAATAAAGCCCCCCACACCCCAAATTATACCTTTATTTTTTCCAACTAATTTGAACCCTTTCTCTTTATTCTATATAGGATCTCCTGAAATGGCATTCATTCATGCGTTGGCTTCAGCAACTGTTACCAGCTTTATAGCGCGCGCTTGTCGTGATGGGCAGCTGGCATCGTGTGGCTGCTCACGTGGTGCCCGCCCCAGGCAATTGCACGACGACTGGGCGTGGGGTGGATGCGGTGACGACTTGGAATATGCTTACAAGTAAGTAAACCAAAGTGTGGGTGTGAGTATAAGTGTGCTTATAAAACCCCTTTACAACAAGCACATGTGCCTTAACACCACACCATTTCGCTTAACGTAATCAATTTATCGCCTGGAATCTGGAAAACGAGACTGCCGCCATATGGCTTTACGGTCTTCCGGGGTTTATCAATGCCGAACCAAAACGAACCTTGCCACTCCCAAAAGGGATATTTGCACCTTTTCGAAAGTCCGATTGGGTGGGGACGACAAGGAGACGGCTGATCTAATCCATTATGTAAATTGTACAAAACAACATAAAGCTAGTAGCTAGTTAGTTGTAGTATAAAGTTGAGTGCGAATCCTCGCCCCCACTATTATTTGTAAACTGTATAGGTATAGCTATCAAAGTCAAGGAGGACAAACAAACAACATTGACCTAAGCAATTTTCGCTTGCGTTCTGTAATACACTTTATTTGATTTTACCCCGAAGGATATAATGGAGGGTTGTTATGTGTAATTACATCGGCCTTTTATTTTATTTTGTGATGTTGTTTTGTTTGTTTCTCTGAATAAGTTGATGGGGCTGCCTGCAACAACAATGGAAACAAACAAACAAACGACAGGATAACAGACATAAGAGAGGATACCTTACCTACGAAACAAAAATATATTTTTTTTTTGTGAAAGTGTTGCCGTTGCAACATGTTATTGTGTTATATACAAAAAAAAACAAAAATTAAATTGTTAGGTAGGTACCTACTTTTAATTTTGCTTCCACAGTAAATTTAAATATCTTTAGTTAAAGGAAGGTGTGTCTAGAACAAAAAAAAAATGCAGAAACACTGTTAAAAAAAACCGAAATGTTTATCATATGCTTAACATTTCAAAAATTAATGTGTTTGAAGAGCTTCTTTTGTTTTGGACAATTAATGAAATATTTCTCAAATGTTTGTTTTTGTCCATTTTTAAACTTTAAGTGTAAGAATACAATACAAATGCTTACCTATACGAATAAATGGTGATTTTTCAGAAACTTATAATTTGTATTTATTAGATTTTTGACTTGTTAGATAATGTCTTAATTGTTGTTAATAGTTGGAAATATGCTTTATTAATATTAATAAAATTTCACATTACTCAAAGTACAATCGATTCCCTTGTCTGAATCAGATTACTCTTAGAGAACAATTAAACATGATAATTCATAATTTGGTGGACTATCTAAAGTTAACAAACGTTTATAAATACGAATTGTTTAGTGACATACCTTATCAATAAGGATAATTTTTTTGTTGGCTATTTTTGACAGCTTCATTTGTTAACCCTTAAAATCGTACTACCACTATATTGACCCCTACTATTAGCTGGTTTTAATTTTTTGCTAATTCAATAATATAAATTTTGGACATAATATATGAAAACGTAATAATTATTTAAGATCTGATTTAAAAAAAAAAGGATGTTCAAAACAAAAACGTACTTTTAAAATCAAAAACGGCATCACTTTTTTTCTGATGACGACAGAGGATGCTCGTATTTATTTACATAATGAGATTGTTCACTTCTGTGGTCGTCGTGTGGTAGTTACAATTTTCCACTTTTTTTTGTCCTTTTTCTTTTTTTTTTTTCGGTGGTTTTGCGGGGTGGCGAACTCCAAAATTGAAAGTGATACGATGATGGAAAATAATAATATAGTTAGAAATGAGGTGGGGTGGGGGTGCCAGGCTCGCTGCTCGGTTGTCAAGTGCAAAGTTATTCAAGCCCGAAAATATGCAATCGTTTACAACCACTTCCAATCTATACGGAGTTATTGTTTCAGAAATTTAAATAATTCGGCACAACTCCTCGTTGAGAAATCCGTGTTGGTAGAAATATGTATATTGTATACGTATAGGAACTTGTTTGTGTTTCAGTTTTGAGGAGAAAAATAATCCTTATTATTATCCGAAGGGTGAATAAATTATTATTCCGCGTGGTTAAGTTCGTAAGGAATAAGGACACATCCATCATATTCGGTCCAAAATATCCATCAGCCAATGGATTTAAATCATAACTTTTAACTATAGCTCAGTGCTTACTGCTCAGTCTAGTCTTCACAACTTCCACCACCCGCCCGCCCGGGGATGAAAATATATATGTAGGTATCTATTGCGTAGAAAGGGGCAATAAACAAGAAAAGGAAAAATTATAAAATATAATTTTACGGTCTACAAATCCTATAGTTTGTGATTTATATCCGTGCTGTCAGTAAAATGGATTCACTGAAGTAATTGATTAGTCTTCATCTGTGTATCTAGTACTACTATTCTGGATGAAGACTTGTTGAATCTAAAATGTGTGATGTCAGGCAAGACGAATAACATTTTGCTGGAAGCGATTGACATTTCGCCTGTCGTCTATCGAGAAACGCATGCATCATTGGTTCATTGAAATGTGATCAATTTAATTGAGACGCTATTTCTCCAAGGAATTGAAATGAGTCTCCTTGACGTCAGATTGACGTTGTGTTAGATTTGTGTAATTTGTAAGTGACAGTGGCATTCTGCTACAAATTTAATTGGTCAAGATGAAATACTTGAAGTGCTCGTGAGATAAATATATGAGTCAATTCAAAGTACACAAAGCTACCTATGATATTCCTACATACAATTAAAAAAAAAAAAACAAATTTATATTTTCTTGCAATTAAAGAAAAGTTAAAAGATTGAATATCTAAAAATGTTATTGGTGTGTGGGTAATTATATCATAAACAAGTTTTAAACAGATGATTCTGTATTATTTTCCAGTTCTAGAAAAGCAATAAAATAACATCTGTAAAACAATGCTGATAACATACCTGAAAAATCGAGATTTCAATCAAAATAATCAAACCAACAAAATTAATTAACGAACAATTATGACAACCTATTCAAATTTTGTGTAATGCCGTCATTATTGCGGAGTAAACAATGTTATTATCAAAAATGTCTCCTCAGTTCTCATATAACAAATGTCTAACTTCACAATGTTCTTAGAAGGAGCCAAAATGAAATATCCAACTGAAAATCCTTTTCGCCTGGTAAAGAAAACATTTCGAAATAAAAATACCATTCTTTTTGAGAGTTTTTAACTAAAAAGAGTGAAAACTGTTAATATAACGAGTAGAAAAAAGGTTTCTTCAATCCAAGAGCCACCGACCGGAGCTGGAGCACGGAGATATCTTTGAAAATGAAAAGGATACTTCTCTCTCTTTCGTTCTAACAAATGAGAAAGTGAAATGTTTCTACTCATGCTCAATGTTCCCGAATCAATCCTAACCCCATTCAAACAAATGCAACACCTGTTTTCATGGGAAACATACTAAGAAAGGACTAGTCTTGTTGTAGGAGTACACATTTGTACGAATCCTTTTATTCATATATAGAATTGCTTGATATACATATTCACCCATGTATCTAGACAAGTTGCACCATAAAGCAGTGCACAATTTGCTTCTACAATTTTTACAGAAGCGCGTATGAAGTACATATTATCAGGAGCTCAGGCACAATAGAAGGATATTTTTTAATAATTTGCTTATTTCAGGAATATTATAACAGTCAGATACATACATTATTCTCGTACACAGAATAGAGAGGATAAAATTCAAACTCTCTGTATTCCTGTTAAATGATTTTTTGTCTTATTAGATTTTATTGTCGTTTTATGAGAGACAAGTGGAAAGGCATTTTCTCTTTCTAACTTTCATTTAAAAATATTTCTGGAACATTTTGAGTATTTGAATGTAAACGTAATTAAAATTATGAGAATGAGGAGATAGCTTAGAAAAAACCGCCTTTGTTATGTTGGCAGCATGAAGGAGCTGGGATGGCAGGAATTTGTGCTGGCAAAACTTTAGTTGGGTAGGTCTTGTTTCAACTGTGTTGTGTTGGATAAACTCTCTGTGATATCTGCACCGACTGAAAAATCTGTTATCCTGTTAACTAAACATTCGAAAGAGGAAAAGGAATTTTTTGGCGCAAAGGTGAATGTTTATGTAATTTTGTAGACTTGAATTGAGAATATTCTCTTTTGCCAAGAGTCATGAGTTCAGTCCAGAGGTTGTTGTACCTTTTTATGTAAATTTAAGAACACGCAATCTCTTTTATATTTTAGGAAACTTATATACAGTTTACATACTTATCTACATTATTACCTTCATAATATTGCTGATTTGTAGCGGTGTTTGTGCTGTCAAAACTACTTATGTTTTCGTAATAGGTACATATAAGAAACGTAGCTGAGGGTAAAATTCAGAAAACTTACGCAAGTTGATATTTAGTTTTGCTGATACTCTTTTTGTTGACTTTGTAGGTACGTATTTATATACACTGCCGCTCATCTGAATAGGTTCAAATTTTTTATCACCTTACTTTTAGCCTCTTTTCGTATATATTGCAATGATATATCTTTGTTATATATCAAATGAAAGAGCATCATTATACGCTTAGTTTATGATAAACAAATTTGTTTTAAAACTTACCGTTATTCTTACACGCAAGCTAGACCAAATGAATTCATTAAAACAAACTTATTTTTTGGCTCATCTCAATAGGTTCAACGAATGAAATGGAATAACACAAGAAAAGTAATTGTAATTCAATGATTTATTTTGCACTTTTGTATAGGTAGGGATATGAAAACAATAAATAATAATGAGTATTACCCCCTTTTTGTAATACAGTCTCGTAAATTCGATTTGGAATAGAAAATAGAACTATACAAATTTTCCAGGTATTGAAGCGAAATTTCGGACCAGGCTTTTTTTATTGCTTCGATTAATGATTTGTCTTCGAATTGTCTCCCTGACTCGTATACTTTTCCTGAAAGAAGTCCCCACACATTTTCTATGATATTGAGGGCAGTGGAGTATGGAGGCCACACAAGCATCTTCACATTTTGGTTTTCAATCCACTGTTTTACCGTCCTTGCTGTGTGGATAGGGGCATTATCATATTGGAATGTCCACGCTATTGGTCCAAGTAGGTCAGAAATCTGTGGGAAGGCATTTTCTAGCACACCTTTATACGCATTTGCATTCATTTTTGATAAAAGAAATTGGAGTTCGAAGGTGCCGTAGAAGGAAATAGCTACCCACACCATGACACTACCTTCACATCTATGCAGACGGCTTTAATAATGCTCCTCATTTCGAAGGTCATGAAAATAATAATTAAAGCCGTCTGGGCCCACTAAATTTAACTTTTTTTCATCTGAAAAAATCACTTGTTGCCACTCCGACTTCCACGACATGTAATTTTTACAAAATTGAAGACGAATTTCTTTTCTAGATTCGTTAAGTGTTTTTTTTTTTTTCAAATGTTTGGCACTTTTAATAATCAATTTTTTTCAGAAATTAAGCATATAATTATGCTCTTTCATTTGATATATATACCTAAGTTATTTTTTAATAAAAGTAGTGTTTTTATGAATAAGAGGCGTATAAGAAAACATTTAAAGATGCTGAAGTTTATTGGCTTAAGATTATGTACATAAAAGTAGTATATACATAGGTAGGGTAGAAAGGAACCTAACCTAATACATATATTTTTGAATAAAATTTATATAGTACATATCTGAAGATAGGACGACATAGAAATATAGAATGGCACCATTTTTATTTCTTTTCTTAAATACAAATCCACATCTTAAAAATTAATCCCGATTCTAATTTATATAAGCTTTATTATAATTTCGCGGTGGGTTGGAAGGCAAATATGGTGCGTCCTTTTTCTCTAAAATGTTAATTGTTAGTTAACTTTGAACGTTCCTAATTTGTAAAAGTGTATCATAAAATCATTCCTAAATTCAATTTTGAGAGTTCAGAGTGTTACATTTTGTAATAATTTCCAACTCACCTCGTTGATATGAATTGAAATGTTAATCTGTCAAAAGCAACAACACTTTTATACCAAACATCAAACCAGAATTTTTGGAATGCGGATTTATAAAAATACTGATTGTAAGGATCTTAAAGTATTACATTTTGTATTTTAAGAATTCAAAAATACCTGCCGATTTTTGTTAGCGAAGGTTTACACTAACTTTATGTAATCTTAAACCTTTACTTTAACTTAATTTTAATTTAAAGTAAATATAAGCCACAGTATATAGGTAACTACTTCTCAGCGTTCCTAAAAAGTCACCAAATTTCTTTAAAGTTTAAAACTAAATTAAGTGAAAGCATCTTTTACAAGGTAAAATATAGCAAGCAATCTAAACCATTTGCATCCTCTCGAAATTTATTAATCATTTCCGTTTACGTGATAGTTTATAAATGAAATAAGTATAACCATATCTATAAAGAAATATGTCGTTGACAGACACTGCAATTTCTAAAGGCGGATCCTTGTCTATAGTATTCTCGTGGATATATAGGTATATGTGTTTGTAGGTGTCGGTTGTTTCATCAGTAAAATTGTTACAAACCGCCCTTCAATCCTCCCTCTAACTATTTTTATATGGCAATTTCTGATTAATAACATGACGAACAGACGATAAATTTTTCTCAAAGAATTTCCAGATTCAGTATAAAACAAAATATTTTCCACCATCTCCGCCGCGCCGCGCCGCCGCCGATGGAGTAATACACGATAAAACCTTTATATTTATTTTAATAAAGCACACTTTCATTATATCCTTATCCTTGTTTCCTGGTATATAGGTTCTCTCAAGATTTCATCGACATCAGAGAAAAGGAACGTAAACGTGGCACCCGTGGTCTGGCATCAGGACCTCGAATAAAGAATGATGAAAAATCCCAGGACAAATCATCACCGCTACCACCACTACAGCCTTTCCCATCTCACCTATCGGAGAAAAAGAATATCACAGCAACAGATGCTGTTTATGCTTCTTCTAGTAGAGCCCCCTTGTCACCATTATTGGTGGCGGAGCAACAAAACGGTACAACATCAACAACACTACGTACATCGCAAGATGGCCATGCCAATATAACTGTCAATGTCGATAGTGATAATAAAAATGGCAGCAGCAGTAGTTCTTTTACAGGATCTTCGTCTTACAGTTCGTCAGTCAACAAGGACAATCCGGAACGGGAAGAGGATAGCACGGAAACGGGCAGCCGTTTCAAGCCAGAAGATTTATTGGAATTGCAGGAAAGGATAACAAAGGAGATTCTCAATTCGAAATTACAGGAGAAGGAAATGCTGGAATTACAGGTAAAGGAGACAACTTTTTTTATAGCATTCTTGTTTGCTTTGTACTATTTTGACAACCGATGAAGACAGCACACGGAGGCATCACATCAGAACCAGGTGGAGCAGGCAATTCCAATAAAGTAGGAATGACTCCATCAGGCACACTGATGTTGTTTGCTGTGTGCACTTCGTCACTCACAGTCAAAGTCACAGGGGATTCGATTTTTAAATTAAAATTTAAAAAGTTGTGTCCTCGCTAACTTTTTTATTCATTATATGAGTGTGCAACTTTTGCCGCACATCATCCTAATTATTTTGCCCTTTGTCCTTTGAACAGGAAAAAATCAACCGGGAGATATTAAATTCTAAGGTTTTCAATTTGGATCACTACGCTACATCTATGTACGGTGGCGGTGGCAAGAAGAAGAAGAATCAGCGAGCTGTAAATAGCATGGGAAACGTTGGCAACAACATGATGGGCGTTATGGGGAATGGAGGCGGTGCTGGTCCTGGTCGATTGAAAAATGTCATGTCAGTGAAAGCACGAAGTTTAATGAATCTGCACAATAACGAAGCTGGCCGAAGGGTAAGTTTTTTTTAAATTGAGTCATATATTTTAACTTAAATGTTAATTTTATAAAATATTATCAGTAAAACAGGTGAAGTGAATTGATAAATTATTTTTACATGATATTCAATTCTAATGCTAAAATCATTACTGGATGCGATTTCCCTTAATATAACTTTCTGTTTGTTTAGTGGGCTCATAGATCACTTATTATTTAAAGTAAAAATATTCTATTGCAAAATTGGAAACATTTTTGGCATATGATTGGAAAAAACTAACATATTTGGGTAAATTAAATCCACCACCATTGCTGCAAGTTAAAAAATTAAATATTTGTTATAAAGGGTAGAGTATTCACTAGTGAGTTGTAATACTCTCAAATTAATTTATTAATACACAGATGGTGATATTTATTTTTATTAGGGGCCAGTTAAAGCTTTCCTTGAAACACAAATCAGTGGAATTTTAGATTTTTTTCTGACAAGTAGGTTATAGCCAATCATTGAAACTTGGGTATCATTGAAAAAATCTGCGATTATTTGTTATTGTTATTGTTGTTTTGTGATTTGATTTTAAAATTTATTTTATTTTTATAGAAATAAAAAAACTCGTTAAAGTAAGCGGCCGAAGTCTAGCCTGAGTCTAGCATCCTTTTCTTTTAGAAATAATAAACATTATTCACATTTGTTGTTTTTAATCCAAAACACTTAGTACAGATTTTAAAGGAAGAATGCGCGGAGTTCGGATCTAGGTTCGACATCGATTGATTATTTTACCGACTGTTTTTTTTTTTTTTTGTTACAATTAAAATACAAAATATAAAAATGAAAACACAAAACAATAAAAATAATTAACAAATAAATAACACAATTATTCAACGCTCAGTAGTGCACCACAAGTCACAACAAAATAATTTTGAGGTTAGAGTCGATAATTGAACGAAATAATGACAGATGAGAATAGAAAGAAAACCGAACAGATTTCATTGGAACGATTGTGTTCCACATCCACTTTGCTGAAAACGATTTCGATCATTGAAATAATAAAATTGATTTTAATAGAAAGTAGTGAAGTTAATGCAATGTTTTTCCAAATAAAAAAAATAGGTAATAAGCTTTATTTTGGTACCAAAATGCCATCATTTTCTTTGTTTAATTGTCTCATAATCGAAAGACAAAATTTTCAATAATCGTTTTAAATGAAGGCTACAACTAGCCCCTTAATTAAGCATATTTCCACGAATTTTAAAATAGTTAGACTGTGTCTAAGTAGACAAAAATCTAATAAATACGACTGAGAAAATTGTCACATAATCTAAATAAAATTTTAAGCCGAAGATATAGGATTTATTTCATAACATAACCTTGACTCCATCTGACAAGTTAAATTCAAGCATTCATTACATTAAATTAATTAATTAATTAAATATCTAAACATTTAAAAATTATGGACAGCACCATTCACAAAATATCTTTCATCCAATATGAACAACAAACATATGTATACTACAAATCATTTGGTCAAACAATAAAAAAGCAAACACATTACGACATCCTGCAAAATTTCAGAAAACTTTGCCAAAACAATCCATATCGTCGATACCTTCAAATGCTACTACCGCAGAACTAAAAACCCGATAAAAGCTGTCGCCAAATTGCTGGTTCTGATGTTTGTGCAGTAAAGTCTTTCTGTCTCATATTTTCTTTGTATCTTTTTTTTAAGAATTTTGTAAATTTGTGGTTAGTTGCGTTTTGTTTCGGAGTCATGTTATCCCGAAAACTCAATCAGTTGGCCCAATCGCACCATCATGCCAATCGAATAATTTCGCTGTTAGTTTTTCTTTTTTTTTTTTTGTTCGAGCTCTTGCTCCTGGAAGAACTCGTGTCGTCGACGACAAAACGATAAAGGATTCAAAGGACACCGACTCGTAGTTCCAGTTTGTGACATATCCTTTTCTTTTCTTCAAAAATAAACTATATAAAAAAAAGGAAATACAGTGCAAAAAGTAAACCTCCTTTTGTTGTCATTGAGTTTTCAAAAGATGGAAACATTAAGAATGAAAATGACTGAGGTTACGACCAAGACCAACAACCGCATCTAATATGCCAAAACCTGCTGGCGACGACGGAGACGCTCGCTCGGAAGAAGTTTTTACGTGAATGGAAACAGATTGCGCTCACCGTCACCATCACTGACTTGTTTCTCATATATTACGTGATTCTAAAGAGCTTTTCAGAAATAGTAAAAATAAGTTCACGGTGTTGGCGCACCAAAAACACAACATCGTCGATTGTACCTAAATATGAAGTTAGTTAGTTTTTTTTTCAAGTTTCCGAATGTTTTGAGAAGAAGGACAAGTTTTAGGTGCTTTCTATATAAAATTTGACGTGCAGTTAAAATTATGGAATGGTGGTCTCTGGTTGTGTCCTACCCTTAATATCCTTCCCCTCCGTCTTTGCCAAAAAGTATAAACGTTCACAATTTATGACGGTTCTTGTTTGTGGCATGAGACATTTCCATACAATATTGTAAAGAGCCGGAATTCTCTATTCAATTTGCACTCTAAAACGTTTTCGTCCTTCAAGCCTCAACATCAACAAAAACGTTAAGAATCATAGGAGCAGCTAGTAGCGGTAGATGTTAAAGTGAAACAAATCGTGTCTCATTTATCGTTGAATTTTATCCCCCATTTATTGCTGTCATAAGCTGTTTTTTTTTTTTGCTTCTTTGGTTTTTGGTTTTCTGGTGGTCGATGAACGATGCTCCTGATGCTTTTGTTAAAAAAGTTTTTCTTTAAAAAGTTATCATCAATGAAGAAGTTAGGACAACGACGACAACGATTTCAAAGTGTTTACAAATAATAACCTCAAGCGGTTTAAGCTGTCGTAATAATAAATATGAGAAATTAATCTTGGCTTCTTTGAGGTGAAATTTTAATGTTCTGAAGTTTTAAACTATAATGGGACATGTAAATTATAATTTTGACAATTGGTTTCTTAAAGGTATGAGGACTGAATAAAAAAACGTGTTTTTCATGTTTTAGAGAGACAATTTGTCTTGCATGAAATAAATTCTTCTAATATCAATGGTGCAAAATTTTAAATAGCCTGTTGTTGTACTTAGCATGATACCTTCTTCTTATCAATTTATATATTTAAAGATCTTTACCAAAATATTCTTAGTATTAAATCTTTTTAACTTATTCATAAAAAACCATGTCTTCGGAATAAACTCAAGCTAACCATGCCTAAAAAAGTGACAGTTCGAGCAAACAAGTGAGCAGACATAGCATTTTAATTGTCAAAGTGACATTAGTAAAATGTCAAATGAAATAAAAAATAGGAATTATGTATTTTAAATTCAACAAAGTGTTGAAAAGATAGTATAAAGCTTACTACTTACTTATAGCTATTCGTTAACAGTTATAGGACGTGTACCTGCACAGTTATTATAGTCCTAAAAAGTCCAACACTCATTTTTGTTGAGGATACCTACTACTTCTTAAGTAATGGAATTTCAGAAATAAATAATGCTCCATGTAGATACATAATAACGGCCTACATCCAATACTATATTAAAAAATTTTGACTTTTGTGTAAATTTATATAAAGTTAGTTCAAAAAATTGACCAAACTGTAATCAACTGCAATCAAGTTAGGAAAGTAGTTCCGAAATTTAGCTCACCATTCTGAACTATGTACGTTCTTATGTCCTGGAACTTAAATACACAATAATATTATCTCGAACTCATTAGCTTCCATTCCATTCCCACTAGCTGAAATTACCACAAGCTGTAACAAACCAAAAAAAAACCTGTTGAATACTGCCTTCTAACCAACCAAAGACCCATTGATTAACTGATATACCCAGCTTGTTGCGTTGTATGGACGGATATTATTGCAATTACTATACTTCATAGCCTTCAGGAGCGTGTGTGTTTTCGACTCCTAATTGCTTCAACTTGGTTCTCCGGCCTTGTCTGCTGGATTCTGCGAGACCAAGCCACCACCATGGGTGCTGTCTGCTCTTGGCCATATATACAAATATCGAGTAAAAGATTTATGGGATTTTTTTGTGGCGATTGCATAGACATAAATGCGAATTTGTAATTTTATCTGAATTTTTATCACATTTCCTTTGGTCGTAAAACAGTCTCCCAGGTGAAAAAAAAATATATGAATATTTTAATTAAAATAAGTAGAAAAAAAAATCAAATAAAACAAAGTGTTATTAATATCGTGATGTGATATTAAACAGATTTAAATGGCTGCTGGCTGAAAAATATAATTTATTGCTTTAGCATTTTCGATACTATGCGTGCAAGTAATACTTTTTTTTTGTTGACAACCATGTAAATCAAAAATTGCTTAATATATTTAAATTTACTTAATAATAAACTAAAAAGTATAAATAAAGAAAAAACAAACATAATAAAATAGATAAAAGTTGCAAATAAAATAAATATAATGCTTTAGATTTTGTGTGGGAAATTTTTAATTTCAAACATTAGGCACAGATGTGTTCTTTAAAGTTTTGTTACTTTATTTGAATTTTATATTTGGAATATGGAACAATTTAATGTAAGAAAATTAGAGGAGTTCAGGGTAAACGTGATGCACACTTCAAAGTCGAATAAAGATTTAATATACAGTAAATTGGAGTTGAATATTTACAAATTCATTAACAATAAATTAGCAAATCAATATTAAAAACAAATTTATTTTAATTTGAGGATTTTAAAAATATAAAATTTAGCAACAAAATTTTCACCTCCAGAAACTTAATAGGTTTCAGTTTTAAAAAGATTGTTTATGTCCTGATTCGAATCCGAACTCAGCCTTTCGTGATTTTCTTACCTTATTTTCGGCGTATTTTAGGTTATGCGATATAACGCAATTATTATTTTTAGAATTGGATTGGTGAATTTTTTATTGATTCAAAATAGCTCTAAAGACCACTAAGAGTTTTTTTTCATATCAAGCCAAAGTTGTACCTATGTAATTCTTTCTCTTCAAAATTAATTTTGAATCTTTCCAATATTTTTTTTCTTCTCCAAAAATAGTTCTGATCTTTTTTCTTTAATGCTTGCCATGTTTTAGGTTATGCTACATCAAATAAAAAGTCGTAAGAGACAAATGGCGAAGCCATGAACGATATTGCAGTTTCGTTTGCTTTTTAATTTATAATATACACTAGCCAAACAGTAGGTTATTATGTTTAACAAAATATTGTACAATATATAAAATTTTCGAATTTTTCAAATTCTTTGGATTATTTCTTTCAGAAAAATGATAAAAGTGGGTAGATAAAACTAGGAATTGAATGACCGTAAGGT
Organism: Epistrophe eligans; assembly: GCA_951394125.1. Classification (NCBI taxonomy): domain Eukaryota; kingdom Metazoa; phylum Arthropoda; class Insecta; order Diptera; family Syrphidae; genus Epistrophe; species Epistrophe eligans. Next base: position 100,417,261 of record OX596030.1, read on the forward strand.
TCGTAAAACCAAATCATCGAAAACTGTGAACTTTTGTACTTTTATATAAACGGCTTTAACACCGCATTTCTTTTATTTAAACGACAGATATTTTTTACGAGTAAAAATCAATTTTTCCAAAATACTCGAAACAAAAACCTTTTCCCAATCGTTTAAAAAATAAACGTTTAACAAAATATTTAACGCAAGTAATTAATACCTATAAAACAAAAGAATATCATCAATTAACTGGGCGACACGTTTCAACCGTTTTCGCAAGTTGAATAACTCCATTTCAAATATTTAAATAGTTTAACGAATTAAATTTTTTAAAAAATTAATAATTTTAACAATCTTTTTTATCAAATTTCCAGGCCGTTATCAAAAAGACTCGAATAACTTGCAAATGTCATGGAGTTTCCGGTTCCTGTAGTCTTATTACTTGCTGGCAACAGTTGTCATCGATACGAGAAATTGGTGAGTTTCGACAAATCTACACAGCCGACACTTAACGTAAATGGTTCTTGACTTAGGTGACTATCTGCGCGAAAGATACGACGAAGCTACTGAGGTGAAATTAAACAAACGTGGTCGTTTGCAAGTAAAAGATCCCCAATTCAAAGTGCCCACTGCCCATGATTTGGTGTATTTGGATGAAAGCCCGGATTGGTGTCGGAATAATAGACAACTTCAATGGCCAGGTTAGTGGTGTTGCCATTTTTATGCATGTAGTTAGTTTCGTGCAGTTTTTAAGGTTCTAAAATATGTTTATCTATGACAGGAACCCATGGCCGAATATGCAATAAAACTTCGTCTGGTTTAGATGGTTGCGGTATTCTTTGCTGTGGTCGAGGCTACAATACAAAAAATATTGTAGTACGAGAGAGGTGTAACTGCAAATTCCATTGGTGTTGCCAGGTTAAATGTGATATATGTGTGAAAGTTCTCGAGGAGCACACGTGTAAATAAGTTGAACAAGCCGAACAAAATTTATTATTATTTTGTAGAGCAGATTATTATTTGTAATATTTTATATTTATCGTAATAATTTAATTTATTTCAGAGATTTTATTTGAATTTTAATATAAAACAAAAATGAAAATTAAACAAAAGCAAAAACAAAAAACAATAAAAATTCCATACTTTTAAGAAATATTTGATTTAAGTCCATAGTTTCCTATGACGTGTAGGAGTAGGTACCTTCTTCAAGCGCAATTTCGTTTTCAAACTTCACAATCAGTATTAATTTTAAATAAAATAAAGTAATTGACTCTTGCAAGTACCAACGAAGGTATTGAACTCGAATTAAAAAAAAAAAAAACAACAATACAAAACACTCAAATGTTAACAAAAAACAAAAATATTTGTAAAATAGATTTGATTTGTAATTATAAAATAATATTTAGTTCTTAGTACTTAAGGTTAGCAAGCATAAACAACATATATGTATAATTGTAGTAACTGTCTATTAACTAGTTTGTATTTATTATAAGTGATTGCCAACCTCTACACTAAAAATTACAGTACTTGCCTATTTCTATGAAAGCTATTTTTACTAACGTAAAAAATAATTATTCGTATATAAACTATTTTTACCGCTTAGGATTTTTTATTCTATGTAATTTTAACTTAAGAACTATATTAAATATTATTAGTTGTAATATTTATTATAATTTTGTTTGATAGATTTCGCTTTTAAGATATTTGATGTTCAAATTAGTTATAATCTTTTGAAAAGTAAACAAGTAACAAGAATTAATTTTAAGTAATATGATAAAATTAGTAACTAGTAAACGATACGGCGGGGCGGTGGTGCAGCGTTGATATGCTTTGCGATATTGTGAAATAAATAACAAACAAAAATGTAGACTTGTAAGAAAATTGAAACCTTGTGAAACAAAATATTAAAATGATAGCTACGAGAAGATTAAGAAAGGAAATTACAAAAAATAAATCCAGAACGTGTAAATGAAATACTTTGTGAACAAATGCTTTCTGTTTATTTTGTATTTTAATTGCAGCTCAAAACAGGTACCTCCAAACCACAAATTTCAAGTGAGTTGGCAGATTTATTGAAGTATATCTACATGCATTTAAATGTAAATAGCTAATTCCAATACATTATACTCTCAACGTCCAGCTTAGAGCATGCTCTGCTCAAAGCATAGGCGCTCGAAAACACCAATTAGGTCAAGTTGGAAAAGGATTGTCTCATTCATAACCTTAGCAACAAATTTTGTTCTTTAAGTTTATAGGTAGCAAATAAATTATTTATACAGATAAACCAATTCTTTTGTTCTAAAGCTTAATGCTTTATGTTTGCAGTCGGCATGCTTTCCGTTATCACAGGTATATTCATTATCAGAAATGTTATCCTGTCTAACTACTTTTTGATAGCTTTAAGCGATTAGTCTTCTGAGAGCCAGTAAGGAGTTCAGTATACCCACATTTGATTAGTCAATTTAATTCTCTTAAGTTGTAGCCATTTGAATATTTTTCAAGATTTCATTTAACTAAATATGAGATAACAGTTATGCAATTAAGTGAAATGCGTTTTCTAACTTTAATAGAGTTACTAGTATTTATGTTAAATACAAGAGTGAACAGCAGCATGCTGTTCGAAGAAAATTTGAAGGATTTTCGGGAAGCCCTTCCAAACATAAGGTAGTTCGATTAGTGACTTATATCTATTAATATGGAAATAACCAAGAAGCAGTTATCTTTTCCTTCAATGTGTTAATTTTTCGGAAGTGCCATGAAAGAAAAGTACAAATTTAAAGTAAAATCCTTGATTCATCTTATTGAAAGTTATAACTCATAACTGAACATCATTAAGACAAAAAAAAAAAAAAAAAACAAATAAATAAATATGTATGTGAAATGTAGTACATTGTTTTTATCAATGAGATAATGCAGTTGAAATATAGTGATAAATCTAATTCAAGTGTTTGCCTTAACCATTGGTTTATTATGTTATCATTGTCTATGTGCTTTTTCGTGTTTGCTTAGATTACACACTTATGTATGATATAAAAATGAAATTTCCAACAAAATACTGCTTCTGTTCGTCCAAAATCACTAAATCATAGTCGTTTCTATAAGACTTTCTCCATGATTAAACGCAAAATTTTAAATGAAATCGTTCGGATTTTCCCTATTTTGCTTTTTAGTTGGCTTTATTGATAAACATAATATAAACTCTTCTTCCCAATATCCCCATAGGAAGAAATCGGGAGCGGTTAATTCCGGAGAACGTGGCTGGTTTTTGGTTATTTGTTTAATGGTTCCATCTTTACACTTTAGATTTCTTTTCAAAAATTAAAAATTTAATCAAAGAAATTACAAACTATTGAAACCCCTTGGATTTTTTTGCGCAACTACGTCCTTAGTACTGCAAAAAGTCGTATTTAACAAGTTATTGAAAATTTTCACGAGAAAAACAAAACTACAATTTTATTTTTGATTTTTACCTATGTTTGATTTAATCTTTATCAGAAGAAACAAAAGAGTTTAACAAGAGTTTTTTTTTTGTTTTTTTTTTTTTAAACTTATGTAAATTCGATGATTTTATTTTGTTTGTGGTATTAAAAATCTTACAGGGATTTACAGCCTACCAGAACTAACCTTGAAGGGCAATGTCGAAGAGTTCATTGCAAGTACATTTGTTTTAATGGACATCATTCAACTATTGAGCGCGATGTCAATAATGTTGATGTAAGCTATTCAGAACAATAAATTTTGTGTACTTTCAATTCTATTATTTTTAGGACAAGGAGTGCATGATCATCAGTGAGCTTTATCTTGTCAGTTACCAGTTCCCTCGAAAAATACTTCCAAAGAGACTTCTAGGTTCGATTTCTGACAAAGTCAAGCACTTATCTATTTATTTCTCAGACATTGAACACATAGATCCTGGGGCTTTTCAGGGTCAAACTCTTACCGGAGTTCACCTGGAAAACTTGAAAATAACCCACATTGACAAGGACATTTTTGAAAATGTCAATGAAAAATTCACCAGCTTCAGTTTGATACAAACCGATCCTGAATTGAAGTCAGTTGGTGAAAGTTTTCTTGAATACATAAAGTATCAGATCAAAAAGCTGACAATGCAAACAGGCCTGATAAATGTTGTAAACCTGACAAATAGCAATTCTCTTTTGAATAATTTAGAAGAAATTGACTTGAGCAATAATAATTTCGGAGGAAATCTTAGGACAGGGAGCTTTAACCAGTTGTCATTAGTGCAGAAACTCGACTTGACTCACTCAGCAATAACATTTTTGCCTGAGTCTATATTTGATAGTATTGTCGTCACCTTAAGGATGTTGGATTTATCAAACAACAAATTAATAGTTGTTAGTCGGAATATTTTTGGTGGGCGAAGGCTTCCTAAAGGACTGATGTTATACCTGAATGGAAATCCTTGGGAGTGTACGTGTGAGCTTCAAAAGGAATTTACTGCTATTTTGGGTTCTGAAGACGAAAACGTTTATTGCGGAAATAAGGAAAATGTTTTGGTAACAAGTGAACAAAACTGTCCAATCTTGGTTTCTACCACACCAATTCTAGATTGTTCTACTGGAAGAAATCTAAATGGCACTGAAGAGGTTTTTAAATTTGGAGTGACTTTCCCAGAAGCAGTTCAAACAACGGAACTGCTTCCATCTCCAACTACTTCAGAATTCAATCCTTATGCCACAACCCATGAACTAGAGTGTCACAAGGACAATGGAAAACTAGAAACTGAGAATTTGTCCATTCATTGGCCAAACACACAATTCGAAATAGTAAAGAAAAGGGTGTCTGAAGTTGACATTGTTGTAAAGAAGAATATGAATGAAACTTATGGAGTCTTGTGGTTTAGCAAGGTGACACTTCAATACTATAATATGGAAACAAATCACAATAAATATGGACTTGGATGTTATGGTCGTTTTGAGCATGTTACCACCATCAACCATCTTCTTCCAGATATATCATACACCTTCTGCTTGATTTTAAAAGATTACACAACTGTTTCACCATTTTCATGTAAATCTGTTTTTATTGGGGACACCTCGGAGATTAAGTTTAACACTTGGCTAAGTACCAACATGAAAGCTACAGGAATAACCATTATGATAATCTTCACTATCCTATTTATGGTTTTGGGTGTATTTTTTGCTTTTGTTTTGCTTAAGCACAAGCCTTCCCTTCTTAAGGGAAGTAAACGTGTTGCAATGCAGAGGAGTGATGCATCGAACATTATCGTTTTTCCAGAGGATAAGACGCTACAGAAGTTTAAATTGATGGAAGAACAATTAGCAAAAAATAAGTTGAGAGGGTGAGAAAGAAATGTGTCTTTTGTAGGTTTTATTTTCTATTAATATTAATTTTATATTTTCAGGTTCCCATTTCAACGTCTTTCTTCTTTGTCGTCAAACAGTTTGAATAGCATTCAAAGTTATATGAGTCCTGAAAATTTCAACATTTACGAAGTAATTCCGGCCTATCAATCTGCATTAAACGTCAGATATGCAGAAGTGCCATTTAAGCGTAAACGTTCATCCAATGATCCCTTGCCAGAAATTCCACAGAAAGTCGAAAAAAATACCTCACTTCATTTAGCATCAGAAAACTGGAAGGATCAAAGCAATGAAACAGAAGCTAGTCTTTATATTTGAACATTTTAAATGAACAAGTTTATTGGCTGCGCAGCGTTAGGAAGTTTATATGTAGTTTTTTTGGCAACTCTGTGATTGCTGACTTAAAAAAAAAACTTCGTGCAAATTATTCTCCTATTCAGACCATGACAATGAAAAATCAGACAGAAATATCTAAGCTGGATGTGTGTTTTTTTAGTGGGAGAAAGACACAAACGAGGAATAATTTGAGAGTATTTTTTTAATGATAGACTATAAATCTAACAGAGGGAGCAAAACAAAAATAAAATCATTAATTTTTCTAAAATAACCTTATACCTCGATTGAATAAATATTAAAGACCCGCAATTTTCCCTTCCCCTAAAACAATACCTATCGCTCTTAAATATTCGGCAAAAAGGTTATAAATAATGGAATACCTGTGTTAATAAAGTTATTTTGTCATCTCTTCCAGGCGGCCATATTAGAATAAGTTTAATTCAACTTAATTTAACTAGTTTTCGTGAAATAATTTTGGGAGATTTTCGATAGTTTTACTTATTGAAAAAGTCATTTAAAATTAAATAATTATTTTAACAATCCTATTAATAAAAAGCACATTATCCGCTCCTGTTATAAACACTTCATCGTCTTGTAGAAACATTCTAGTTCATGTGTCACTTACATGCACATTTATGAAAATTACGATAGTAAAATTAAACAAATATCTTTGAGATGTATACATGTGTGTGTATTAAGAAGTTATCCGTTCATAAAACACACAATTTTACGAGTTAAAGTTATCCGCTCGGTATCACATGCAACAAGCTATTAAACAATTATAAAGTAACAGCTATGGCATTTCTATTTTTCTATTATATATAAATTGTTTAATTTTAAATTAATTTTAATTTTAAATTAATAATTTTAAGTAACTATGTAAAAGGAATATCGATATTGTTATTCATAATTTAATTTTCGTTTCTGCAATAAATTTTAATTTTCAATAACAACTAAAAATCTATAGATTAATGTAGGTATAACTACTATTAATTGTATACATATTTACTTTTGGCCCATTAAAATAAATTTCTTATAATAATGACAAGAAGGTATCTGGTAGTCTTAATCTTAGGGGAAAAACATTCCAGTTCTTTATTGGGGGATTCAAATTTTTATTTTTGGGGTTATCTGTCATAATGGTGATTTCTATGAAAGTAGTAAATTAGTAGCCCTTGGCGTAGTAATTGGTGCGTAGGACTTTAAGCCGTCAGGCCTTGCCACCTTAAAACAAAAACGTACTACCACTTAGTTTGTTGATTAGTTTTCTCCACTTCCTGTTGCGAAGAATTTAAAAAGCTTTTAAGAGTATATCTCTTGTCACGAAAAAGTGCCTCTTACCATATAGATATTCGCATTTGCCATAATACTGTTGGTTATCTTATCTCTATTCCTGCAAGCAACACGCACACACCAATGGTTGAAAGTCACTGGTTCTTCACGAGTTGTATTTATTATTTTGAATCATTTTTATATAAATTAAGTTGAAAATTAGCTGTCTGAACACAATGGAGATGGAGCTGCAAGTGGAACTGGAGCTGTAATAGCCTTAAAATTATTGAATACACACAAATTCAATGTTAGGAATACATATACAGCGGAACGCAACTGCAATTGGAGCTGCAGACGGAGTTTAACGAATTCGCCAGCTTTTAACTTTTCACGTATGTAGTAGGTACCCACAGCTCTTTTGACGTTGCATGAAAAAAAAAGCCGCCAACAAATATTGTAGGTTTTAGTGCTTAATTGTTTTGCAAAAAAAATTATAAATTAAAATTCATTAAATTCATACATATATGAATTTGGAAACAGTTTAAATACATATATGTAAATGTGGGCAGAAAAAATAGCACAAGCGAAACTTCCAGTTTGCAGCACTCCATAGTGTTAAGGCGGTAAAAACTTAAAAATGAAAAAAAAAAAATTATTACTATTATTATTGAAGGTACATAAGTATATAAATTATGTACATTAAAACCCAAAAAATTTTGTACTACGAAAATATTGCGGAAAGTAATTCGTCCAACTAATTTACTCTGGAAATAAATATAACTTTGAATCAAATAAAATTCTATAAATAGACAAGCAAATTAAATCCTACAGAAATAATAAAAATGACATAGGTATTATTTCAATGACCCAGTATAGAATGTATAATTTTCAAGTGGAACAACAAATAAACCTCCGATAAAAATCGAAACGTTAATATAGTAGATATGAGGATGTTATCTGAGCTACGAATTCAAATATATTAAACTATGGAAATCAAATTTAATTGGATTAATTTTTTAGAACTACTTTAGTCACTGTGCAACGGTCGTGATATAAGGATCAACAAAATGTTTATACAAATATTATGAGTTTTCATTCAAAATTAACTCAATAATGTTCAAGAAAACATTTAAACTAGTTAAGAATAAATGCAAAATGTTTCATTTGCAAACATCGATAAGAAATTTTAAGTAAGTGAATGTTAAGACCATTTATTGTTTTGAAGTGAAGCTTCGACGCTTGCTCTGGGGTGAGGAATTAATACAGAAAAACCGGCCGAGATGCATGAAGTAATACTACACCATATTAGCATAGGTGGAATTAAAATACAAAATCGAAAAAAAAAAAAATCAATCAGCAAATTAGAGTGGAATATAGGGAGTAGAAATGGCAAAAAAACAATTCAGAAATCACAGACGTGATATTCATATTCATAGCCCGAGTCTAACTGAAGTCAAAGGTTTGAATCAGCGGCTGTTGCTAAAGAATTAAACATCTGTCCTTAGATAAGGATATTCTATTACAATTCCCCATCAATTGGACACAAGCTGTTGTAATTATTTTCTTTAGTGTTTAAGCTCAACTACATATTTATTATTTAGGATTTAAAAAGACAAAATAAGAACTTATTAGATAATTGTGAAAATAGGCCATTTATTTTAAGAATAAGTCAATAAGTCCAAATGTAAATTTTTTTCTCATTTTAAGATTTTTTATAAAAAATAAAGTGTATGTACTTAAAAATTATACAAAACAAAATCGTATACATACATTGGTATATACCTTCATATATTTACATCCATATTTACATATTTATTTTCATTTTCATTTTTCATTTCTTTTCTTTTTTTTTCAATTTAAATTGGAGATTGTTTTCTCGTATTTTCCTTCAAATGTTCATTTATATTAAAAAAGTACCTACTTAATTAAATATAAAATAATGTTTCAGTAGAAAGATAATATATATCAAATCTCTGTTTGTAAAATGTGCGGTGGCAAACCTTTTAAAAAAAAATTATAACGAATAAAGAATAACATAACATAACATAACAAGTCAATAAGTCTAGTGAAAGGGTTTTCGATAAACAAAGCAAAAAGTATTCTACCTGATCTTTTCATTTTTAAAATTTCTAGCTGGCGAAACTTCATTGTAGCTTTTGGTCTAGCTGGTTTTGCTTTGCTACTTATTTTTGGAAATTTCAAAAGCAAGAGCAACTATGAGAAACTTGAAGCCGCAAAAAAAGAAAAGTAAGAATAACTTGGATACCAATTTTATTTTTTAATATTTAAACAGTTTTTACACTACCTTCCAGTTCTCAAGTCCGATCAATTCAAGCATTTCAATCGTTTGATGAAAGATCTATCAACTGTACATTTAAAAATTGTATAGTTACCTGCTCTGGTGAAGTGAAAGATGTTAAAAATTATTTAGCACTCAAGAAAACTTGCTCTTCTATTATACTTCGTATATCCGATGCAATATTTCCTGAAGACAAACTCCAAAGCAACTGGTTACAAGGAAGTTTTTATCTCAACTCCATTGAAATATCTCGAAGCAAACTGAGTGGAATACAAGATGGAGCATTTGATCAACAAACCGTGGCTTATGCTATAGAATTGGAACTAAATGATGTTCAACTACCGAACCTAACCGAAAAAACATTCGCAGGTTTGAAGACAATTGAAAAATTTACTTTGGTCAATAAAATAGAAACATTTTCTGGCGAATCATTTCTAAAACCGATGATGAAAACTTTGAAGAAGTTGGTTATTAAACATGTGACAAGTGTTGCTACCGATCCTGGGCCATGGCTACGTGGAGAAAGCTTTCCCGAGCTAATGACAATAATTTTTGATGGTAGTAATTTTGGAGGATGCATTAATGCAGCTACATTTGAACATTTAAAAAGAGTTTCATTACTGACGATGAATTCATGTAATATAACTAGCATATCTGATGGAAGCTTTGACTTTATGATGATTCAGATGGAAGTTTTAATAAGTTTGCAAAACAACCAGTTAAAACGACTTAATGGTGAATATTTATCAAAAATAGATTCATTAAGACGATTAGATATCCAATATAATCCCTGGGATTGTACATGTGAATTGGAACATCTTGTCCGAGTATTCAAGGATTATCCTGAAGGATTTGGACTTAATTCAAAATGCAGCACGCCAAGGCTTCTAGCTGGAAAATTTCTCAATGAAATCAACTTAAACTTATGCAAAAATGAGCCCTTAATTCCTTCGGAAAAAAATACTTCTACTTTAAAACCAACAACAGTTTCAACACCTTCTGCGAGTTCGACAGCTTTTCTTACAACTACTAAAATGCAAAACACTTACACCAATACTTCACCTGAAGATAGAACTACCACTCTTTCAGCTGATTCGGTTTTCATAGAATGCGCAACACACAAAGTTCGATTTACAAATTATCCCCCAAAACTCCTAGAACTCTCACCAGCAGATGGACATTTTAAAATCCTTTCAATTAGCAAAACTAGTGTTAGGATGATGATTGAAGGTCCAAGTGATGATCTTGCTGTAATTTGGTTTTATGAACAACCCAGCGAGAATTATGGAAATGTCCGAAAAGTCGGAGAGTTTAATGTTGAGTGTCAGAGCGAGCTTGAAACATCATTGGTTATTGAAGGTCTAGTCGAGAATCAATCCTACATTTTTTGTCTCGTTAAGAGTGGCACAAGAGTTATATCACCATTTAATTGCCAGTCTTATTTCAGCACATTTGGAACTGTCAACGATACAATTTGGTTGAGAAAAAACGACAAACCACTGGTAATTGGTGTTTTTGTTGTTAGCATTATGGTTTCAATTTTTGTTGGACTGATTGGAATGTTTTTATTGATTCGTTATTACCCATGCTTATTAAGATGTACTAAGCAGATTGAAATCGTTAACAAGAACATTGGAGGAGATCGAAGAAATATCGAAAATTCTGTCGAGCCGTCTTTTGGAAATAGGTATGTTTTTTTAAAAACTTTCTTGCGTGCATGTTTCCAATTTTTATAATAGGTACTGAATTGTTTTTATAGTTTGTTTGCAGATAGGACAACAACTCGTTTAAGACGATTCTCAACTGAAAGTGGTTTGAGTTACATGATGGCTAATATTTATGAAGAATTGGAGTACTATAGGAGATTGAATACAAACAATGGCTTGTTATTTTCTAACCGAGTACCAGGAAGCCCAGCGCCAGCCCCACCTTTACCAAAAAGGATCAGTGGCATTTTAAGACAGAATGCAAATGTCTTGGATAATGATGGATACACGAGTGTAGTCTGAACTGAGGAGATTGTGCACTAAAGTGCACTAAACTTTTTAATAAATTATTCAGAAGTATTTTAAAATTTATCAGTATAACCTAAATGTATGTCTAAGTAAAAGAGTGTAGATTATTTATATAAGACACCTTACCAGCCAAATAATAACAATAAAACAATTATTTTGAAGATCTCAAGCAATAATTTGACTGATTTGTAATTTAGAACTTTACATTAGGTGTGTTCCTTTACTTTGAAACTCTGTGATTTTCCGCCCAAAGCTACACAGAAGTCTGTGATAGTTCAAGCAATAATTTGACTGATTTGTAATTTAGAACTTTACATTAGGTGTGTTCCTTTACTTTGAAACTCTGTGATTTTCCGCCCAAAGCTACACAGAAGTCTGTGATAGTTCATATAAAAAAAAATCAAATGAGTAGTTTTGGACAGAAAATCACAGAGTTTCAAAGTAAAAGAACGCACATAGTATGTGTTAAGAAATCAGATTGTAATGAAGATATCGGTGGTAGGTAAGGTAACTTAAAATTATTCTTGGTAGATTGTTTGTGGCTTGTTACCTATAGCTCACGTGTGTTACAATAGACAACTGCATATGCACAGAAGAAAATATATACAAAAAATTAAATACATAAATTCTAATTCTAATCCCTAATTGTTTTTTTTTTAACAACACAACACATTATTTTTGATTATAGCGGTAGGGGAGGGATGGTAGTTTGCCACTAGGAAAAAATATGTTTTACAATGTTCTGCAAATAATAAATGAAAAAATTTAAAAATGTTAAAAGGGCTAAATTTTTGGAAGCTTTTCTTTTTATTATTTGTTATTTGAGCATTTCTTATTTTAACTTCTTTTTATTGTTTTTCTTTTATTTAAAATATGAAATTATGCAGGTATATTTGTCGACAACCATTTTTGTTACGAGTATAAGGCATTTTAAATCAGCTTTTTCTCTCAAAGTATTTCGTCGTCCAAGAATTTTTTTTATTTCATTCAATGGCAGCTAGCTATTTACATATATTTCATTGAGTTACAATATTAAATCTATACCTTGTTTGCTACTGCAAATTATAAGTCAATGCTTTGATAGTAAAATCATCCATGTACTACAATATGGTAGCACTATCATATAGTCTTATCAGAACATTATTATCTATACTACTACAGAACCAACCCAAAATGTTTTCAACGTTATAATAATTGTCAGTGATAAAAACTAATTAATCCTTTATCGTATTCGATACATTTCTTGGGATATATAGAAATGAAAAATAATTTCCATGTTTGCTTGAAAATTGTGCAGCAGTGATGACATATTCAAGGGGTTCCTCTAAATCAGAATTTTCCATTTGGTAAGAACAATAATACTTATAACGTACAAATATTTAACTATCCACTATATTTTTAGTTTTTGGAAAGATTCCAAAAAAAATATTGGTAATGCAATCAGAGGTTGTTTGTGCCTTCTATTGGTTTTATGTTTTATCCTGGCAATTGTTACCATAAGTATGGCTAGTTCAAGGATTAAAAAAACTGGAACACAAAACTTCCAACCTACCTCTCAATTGGAATTGGAAAGCAGAATGCTTCGAAAAACTGAACTGTCAAGCGCCTGTCGAATTTTAAATTGCACCATCCATTGTCTCGACGCGAAAAAAATTTACGACGAAGTCTATGAAGTTCTTCAAGTGAGTAAAATTTTATATATTCGTATAGTAATAGATTTCGAAAATCCTTTTTTTTCAACAGGCTATAGTGTGTGAGGAAAATATAACACTTAAATTAGACAACCAGCATTTTCCAAACTTAATTTTGACAAACGGATGGAAACCAGCTAACAAAGTTATCAATTCTGTCGTCATTGAAAACAGTGAGATAACATACATTAGAAACGAAGCTTTCAATTCGTTTGACTTTACGGCAACAGAAACGCTTACTCTTTTGGGTGTCAGATTGAATAAACTAAGCAATGGAGTGCTCTTAGGATTCGCAAGGCTCCTATTTCTACGCTTAGAAGGAAGAATACATCAAGTTGACAGATGCTTTTTTCAACCCGTCCAATCTTCTCTTACGCGCCTAACCCTCAGAGCTAAGCTAAAAATTTCGGGAAAGGACAATATTTTTGGCATTAGTTATATGTCGAATATGGATGCCTTGGACCTAAGTGAAAACATTATTACGGGATCTCTCTCTAGAAGTTTTTTCCTTGCAGTTCCCTGTTTAAAATATTTAACTTTGTCATATTCGGAGATATCATCGATTGACATAGACGCTTTTCACGACATAGCCAGCGATCTCTTGGTTTTGGACTTGAGCAATAACCGTGTGTTAACACTTGATGTAAGATCCATAGAACATGTCCTTGTATCAGGCATTGTTAAGATTTATCTCTTGGGAAATGAATGGCTTTGTGAATGCCAGTTAAAACCCTTAATAAGTTTGTACGAAGAGTACGAAGATCAATTCGGAGATGTTCCTTACTGCAAGGCTCCACTTAATTTCTATGGCGTTCTCTTCACAAATGTAAAATTTGACGAAAATTGCAAGGCAGAACAAAAAATTAAAGGCGCACTCTTGGCCACACCTATTGATCACCATACTAAAACAGATTCACTTAGTTCAACAAGTTCAAGTACAGAAGCGAGTGTCTCAAACACTGCTCCTTCATTTAAAATGGCATGTCTGTCGACGATTGGTCTAGGAGATGCTCAGGAAACATTTTCGGGAGATGGTTCCTTCGAGTATTTTTTATTTGCACCACCGTGTCATGATTTTGAGCTTATTCTTTTGCAAAATAACTCCGTTCAAGTTGTTGTTCAATATGCCGATGAGCCAATCAATATCATTTGGTTCAGTGAAGCCATCGAAAAGTTTGTTCACACAGTGAATGGTATCACTATCGATTATAATTGTGAAATGTACTCAGATCCATTTCTTCTGGCTGAAGACCTGGAAGATAACTGCACTTACACATTTTGCCTTGTTCCCAGTGGGACATTCTCAATCACACCTTTTAATTGCTTGCCACTTCATGTACCGTCAAAAGTCAATCTGGAACCAAACGTTTGGATCTCACATGACGAAAAAGAACTTACTCTGGGAATTGCTTGCTTGATTCTCATGTGTTCTTTATTATTTGGTGGAGTTGTTGCTTATTTCGGAATCAAAGCATATCCAGATATCCTTGAAGGCAGTAATCACGTCCTTGTGGTCAAGAAGTCCAATAAAACAGCTAATTATGTTTCAACAATCACTGAAGGAGAGTATGCAATTCATAAGAATAGTTTGAAGAAGAAAAATAGCTCGTAAATATTTTGAAGCTTCTTTCTTTAAAAAGATTCTAATAATTACCTAATTTCAGAACTCTTCGACAGGCCACCCCTCAATCCTTACCACCAGTACTGTTATATAAGAATACTGAAGAAATCAAGGAAGAATCATCCCAAGAAGCCGAAGACTATTACGAAATGCCTTGTATCTACAACAAAACCCACAACTGCCAGCAAAAGTGTTTATTCAATAAGTGTGTAATTACACCCTCTTCACCACCACCATTGCCGAAACGGAATTCAGACAGCACATTGTACGGTTCAGCTAGCGAATTTATTTCTGACGTTCCTTACCCAAAATTGAGTCTTTAAATTTATGTTTAAACAAAAGTGTACAAAAATATTCGTTTCATATTTCAAAAATATTCCTGAAAAATATAACATTATTTTGAAAATTCTAATATTGGTAGTTTCGGGTTTTCTAAGTCTATTTATGCATTTCGAGTTGCCGAAAAGTAAATATTTAAATAAAATAAATAATTTAATTCACAACAAGAAGTGAGTACTCAAACGCATATGCAAGTAGGTACATACATAATATACACTGGTGCTGTAATCAGTTTCACGCCACAATTTTTTATTTTTCAACGCACAAAAATTTGATGTTCTGATCAACTGGTCCACTATTCCGTAATTATTATCAATTTTCTTGTAGATTAAAACGGTTCACAACGTACTTATTGCTTATACACCGGAAAGGCATCATAATATAAAATTTAGAATATCTTTTGAAAGTTTTGGTATACGATACCTACTATTTAAAGTTTCAAAAAATGTCTGCGTAAGAAATTTAATCGAAATTCTAAGTATTTTTTGTATGTTTTATAACACAAATTCTATATAGTACTGAAATAAATCACCGATTAGAATACTTATGCCTATTAAATTGGACTTGTTTGAATTATTGAAATTTGTTAAACCGTTCTCCAGAAAATCGTAGCCTGTTCGCTACTATGTGAAGTTCTTACCGTTAGCAATGGATTTTGGAAAAAAATAGTTTCTGCTAATTTTTTTCACAATCAAAATCATAAGAACCGTTTTCGAAATAGAATATTCCTTCATATTATTTAGTCTTTCCTGTTGTTGAAACGTGAAGCTTGATCAAAATCTCGGGCTCGATTTTTTTTACACAACCATATAACTCATCATATTGTACCTACATATAGGTACCTACAATGTATGTATATGTATAAAATACAAATTATATTTATGGTTTTGCCGGCGTTCTTGGATCACCATCAACGTTAAGGGTCGATGTCATCTTTTTTTCTTGTATTTCCTTATTTTAATTGAAGATTCGGTTCACTTTCACATATTTCAACGGGGAGTGAATTCTAATTATAGTCAAACCCGACGACGAAAATACCCAAACAAAATGTCTATTTTGTGTGTAAACGAATTAAGAAAACAACAACATTACATTGTTGTATCCTCTCGTGAACATCTCGTGTTTACGGGGTGGTGCAACAGGTTAAAGATACACAGTCATTAGCCAAATGGAATAAAGACGGATTTGTACGATCGATTGACCAAAAACACAACCAACAAAAATAAAATATATTAGATATATGTACGTACATTTTCTGAAAATAAATCTGCAGTAACCAGGGCAATTTATTCAATGCATATGCCAAAAATAAATTTAAACGTTATGCTTCTATGAGTACTTAAAGTTCCATACACTCTTTGGCGGTGTGGTGTTGCTGTAAAATTGAACTTAAATTGGCTTTTAAAATTATCTGAATAGGTGGGTATACCAATTTAGCTCTTGACGATTATATTATCTTTGCCAAAACCTTATAAACCATTTTCATTCATGGATAGCAGAATATAATTTTTTTCAAAATAAAGTTTATCGAATGTATTTTCATTTCTGATTTGCTATAATTTTAGGTCTTAACCCAAAATCATTTTAAAAATTATGATTTTTGACAGCTGTCCTTCAGGCAGTAACAATCTTCCGCCACTTATTTTGCGTAAGAACACAAAATATTTGTGTGTTTATTTTTTGTTTTGCACTTCTACCTGGCAAGGGCCAAGAATAAGTTATTGACACACAATCATGACATGTAGCGGATTGGCACAAGATCTCTGTCCACTAATTTTCGTTTTATTTTGATTTTCAATAGAACATTAACAAAATTGAGCAGTTTTGGCAACATATCCCTGGCAGTTGTACCTACATACATGTAACAAAAAAAAGCACCTCGAATTCAAAAATATACGTGTATATCTTTATAGGAATGAGAAATGTTCGTTTTTGGTTTTTCAAAAAAAAAAAAAAAAATAATAAAAAAAATCGGTATGTCTCTGGTTGTTGTAGTTGTTTTAGTTCTCAAAACTGCAGTGTATATAATAAGTACTATGTACGCCAATGCGATGCTACAATTTGAATGCTGTGGTGAATTTTGATTTTAAAAATATTTGTTTTTGTTACATGTGTATTGTGTAAGGTGAAAATATTTTTTTTTGTGCGTGTTCTGGCCTTTTGTAAATCAAAACAAAAAATATACCTACCAATTTATTTTAGAATATTATAGTGTTATTACGTCGCTTTTTTTCTAATTATTATTCCAATAAAAACTTGTTTTTCGTATGCGAATTCAATACAAATAAATAAATCATCATCCAAGTAGAAAATTTAGCACTATTATATATAGTTACCATGTTAGCCCAGCTTTTTTCGTTGTTATTTTTAGTATTTTCTCTTTAATTGGTGTAGTTAAAACTGACAAACTGGAACTATATTTTAAAGAAAATAAAAACGTCAATGGTTTTCTGTTTTCGATAAGTTGACATTGAACCTTATTATATTAATATATGAATTCGTATAATCATTTGCATATATTTTAACTTTGTAAAGTTATTTGGAGCTTAAAACTTATACACAGTTGGTATAATGCATGCCTCCGAAATGGCATTAGAATGTTGGAATCTCGCCGTTATCTGCCTACTGTATCTAAGGTTACAGCAACAATCATCATATCAAATTTCATATTAAATATGTTGTACTTATTTCATCAAAGAGATTTCCTTGAAGGGAGGTTCTTTTTTTTCTACAACGATTTCCAAAACTTGACAAAATTTATATTTCTGATTTGCAAACGTAAACCTATGGCCAAAATTATCAAGCGTTCTTAAATTTATGAATATTGGTTGTGCTTAAAACGAAATATTCCAAAAATCCATCAGTTAGGATTTTTGGAATATTTCGTCAACGCAATCTTGGCTTTGATAAAAAATTTGATTGAACTTGGCTATTTGTAAATTAAAATTGATTTATCTTTGTGACATATAACTACATTTTTTGAATGATTTGGATATGAAATGTTATTTGGGTTTCTCAGAAGTATATATGTAGCTATTTAAAAAATTGAACAAGTTAAATTCACTCATTAAAAAAATGCTCAGGAATTTAAAAATATTTGGTCAGTACCATATGTTCCCGTCATGCGAATTTTTGGAAATATACCTGAAACAACTATCACTTTGAGCATTGCAGACATAACATTCAACCAAAATCAACATTTATAAAAACTTTAAACTTTAAACCCTTTAAAGACTGACAGTTTTTGTAAAAGTTAAAGTGTCATATAAAATTATATAAAAGAATGATACTAAAAAGATAAAAAGGTGTTTAGTGATTTTGACTTTAATAAACTGTTAAAAGATGGAAAAATGCAAAACTCGTCTAAAATTTGTAGAATTCTGTATCCACCTGCGTAACGGTTTAAGTTGTTTTCATCCAACGAAAAGCGATGACTTGCTTTCCTATATAATTCCCGCAGGACTACAGGATTCCCAGAGCAAAACGATGGGTCGTCAGATACGGTTCGGCATGTTTTCTTCACCAAAAGACCAGCTCGTCGGTAGGGTACCTGCCGTTGAAGGACCGCACATTATTTCATGCCGATAAAAAAAACATAATAAGAACTATCATCACTCGTGAAAATTATCTCTCCTAAATAAGAGAATTGGAGAACCCGAAATGTAAATGGGTCCGGAGTGTGTCCCTCCCTCCGTTTTCTGAAAAAATCAAAGAAAACTCCATGATTGTCGATTCTCTCGACTTCTTTTGATAACCCCTAAATAGTACTTGAGTAAACTTTTTATCTATTTTTATAGCTGTTCAAATACATCATCAAGTCTTTCTCTTCAGTATTGAAAATAAAATCACTCCATTTTAAGAACCACAGTAATATCATGAATTAACATCGTGATAAATCGACTAATTTTGCGCCCAATATCTTCAATTATTTAAATAAAATGTCTTAAAATTTAAATCCGAAAAATGAAAAATTATAAGATACCTTTTACTTGTTTTGTTTATGATCTCTAGTTATTAATCCACCTTATGTTTATTTTAACGATTTTTATGAAAGATGCTTTCAAGTGCATATCGATTATGTTCAGTTTAATTATATTTAAACTAAACTGGCTTTAAATTGATTCGAATGCATTGGAGAAACCTCCCTCTATAGAGATAACTTATAGCTTTATCACATCAACATTCCACTACTGCATCTGTGATTTTATATTCGACAGCCAATTTATTCTCATAAAGAGAATAAAATTTCCAGGCATGTACGGAAGAATTTGTTGTAGATACTCGCCCGGGCCGCATCGGCCTAGCCTCAAAAAATTTCTATAATTGTGTTTAATATTGTGGTGTGTTTTTTTTAATTAATTCTTTGTTTTCATACAAATTATTTAAATTCCACTTAAAATACATAAAATTATTATTAAGTGCTGTCCAATGCAGATTATCCCACCATGCACGACGCGACGGACGACTTTATTTATTTTTTTGCAAATCCCAAATGTCCCAGCCAAATAGATGAATGCCGATATTTAGCTGCTGCCATTTTCCAATGTTGTATATTTTTCTGTCTAAGTGGACTCGGGTTTTTATTTAATTTTTTGTTTATTTTTTAAAATTTAATTTCACAAAGTAGGCGGTGCGCGGATAAGGTGGGCTGGGGTTGTATAGTAAGAGATACTTATCCACCACTGCCCTACCCTATACCCTACCCATCCCAGCCCAGACATTGGTGCGCTCCTATTCTTCTAATGTCCCAAAAAGTCTCAATTTCCAAAAGTGATGTGTTTAGCTAGTGGTTTTTATTATTTATTTTTTAATGTTACTTTGCAGTTTCAAAAAAGTTTTTTTTTGGGGAATTGCCATTCAATGAACTGTCAACCGCGTTGATGTTAGACATGAGTGTGTTTCTAATGCAGCTCAGTTCAGTACACGTTCATTGAATATTTTTCAGAGAATTTACGTAAAATAAAAAAAAAATATGACGATATATTATGATTATAGTACATTTCAGCGTTAATGAATTTTTCTCTCTCGTCCAGGAGCTGTGGGAACACGTCCAGTCTTTCTTCGTCATTCAATTGATAACGTTTCGGAGGTGAATTTTCCTCAAATCGAAAAAGTCGAAATTACTACATCAATAAATTTTATATGAAAATTGGATTTTTGTGAAAGTTTTTTTTGTCAATCAAGTGATTTTGTTTTTGATTTAATTCTCCCAGAATAATACAAAAAAATATATCAAAATGTCGAGAACAATGGTAAATAAATATTTTTCTTCAACTTAATCAAAGTTTTAGTTTTATTAAAAAAGTGCCTGTAATTTAATCGGATCACTTATAACCCTGTCATATTTTTTTAACACTTACGCAAGGAATATGGCTAAATGTTAAAAAAAAAATAATTAAAAATAATCAGGTACCTATAAAAAAATGTATGCAAGTTAATATTGGCAATTTATTTTTTTTTATATTTCTGTTACCTACATATACGTAATTCAAAAATAGTTTCGCCTAGTAAAGAAAATTTTGTATTATTTCATAAAGATTTAAAATATGGTTAAGGTCAAGAGATTCTCAATTGTAATTTTTTTGAATAAGCTCTGTGGTGACTTCAAATAATTTTTACCACGGAAGTGTTGATTTGATTTTGTTGGTATGAGTCAAGTGAACTTATTTAGGACGTTGCATAACGTTTAAATATTATCGGTTATAGGAAAATAAACTTTTGAATTGCTTTAAATAAATATTTTTATATATAAAACATATTGAATTATATTTACTGAAATATTGTTTGAAAGTTTGTTAAATTTTCTTAAAAATAAAATTCTACGACAAGATTTTGGCTTTAAAATCAGAAAAAAAGTATTAGGAATTTACCATAGCTTCATATTATAAAAATGTGGTTTATATTTTTCTTCATCTACCAACAGCTCACAATTATGTTAATTTAAATTTGTTTTTAAAATATAAGAATTGTACTTCTCTGTTTCCTTATTTCAATTTTAATTTTAATTAATTTAAACTTTAAAATTAAATTAAAATTGATTTAAACAAGAATTTTTGCACTAGCTACAACTATATTTTAATTTAATCTTTAATTGACTATTCTCTCATATCTTTTATAAACAACTCATTACGAAATCAATACAATTTGTGTAAATAAATTGATGTCACGACAGCTCGTAAAGAATCAAGGCCAGTTGACTTACAAACTCTGAACCATGCTTGTGTACGTGTTGTTAGTTTCAGGAACGGAATGTTAATGTTTTTTTTATTGTAAAGAGCCTCTCATATCTCATGTTAGGCGGTTGGATTTGGAAGACAATAATAGGTCCCTCCACTCAATCACAGAAACTGTCAAACATATGTATGTATACATTAAAAAAGATAAATTTAGGTACAATTTAAAATAGGAGCATTTTCAAGATATAGAAATTGTGTTGTCGATTTAATGGAACACTTGTAGCCCTGTTCTAGCGTTGCTTCGTTTCATTTTCAAATTAAAATATCTGAACGTTTAAATCTTGATTTATGTTTGCACTTTAAAAAAATTTGCTGAAATTTGTTTGATTTAATCACAAAATAATTCCAGTTTCAACATAAAATTTTATCTTTTGGCTTTAACTCCCCTAAACTGTTTTAAGTTTAATGTGTTAACCATTTTTTTAACTTTTTGTAATTATTTATTATATTCAACTTTATTTTATTAAAAGACTATTTTTAAGAAATAGCAGATCAAATTAGGTTTGAACGTTGAAAATAATTAATCTTAAAGCTTAAATCATCAAATATTTAAAAATGAAGCAAAATTCTATGTATGTATATTGTATATGTTAGATACTGTAAGACTCCTAATTTCTGGTAAAACTTTTTCAGCAACATTGTTACAAGTCTGAAATAATATGTTATCGTTATTCATTACGACTTTTATTTTCTTTTACATTTTCCTTTCATTGATATTCAAGGAATTGACTCAGATCAGAATACAGAGTGACTTTAAAAGTTTAATATAAGTTTTCAAAATACAAAATTTTGAAAATTGTTAATTTAAGCCAGAACCTAAACAAGTGCACCGATTTCCTTCAAATTTGGTAAGGAGTATTCTAATGTGATTTCCTAGAGGGAAAATATGAATTTTTATTTTAGCTAATCTAGTTATTTTTATTAAACTTCTTACTTTGTAATGATCGAAGTGATTGTTATTGTGATATTTGCAAAAAAAACTTTTCGTATTACGAAAATAGGATTTTGCGTTTTAAGTAAATTGCCTTATTTTTTAGTTATTTACATAACTATAGCTTTTGAATGACTGCATACAAGGAAATGCTTCAAAACTTTACATTTTATTTTGGCTGTAAATGGGCTTGTTACTTCCATGACATGTTACTTTTGTCCACGTCTCCCCTATAGTCTTTTTCTGAAAGTAAAAGAATGTAATTGTTTTAAATTGAATTCTACTGATAAATTGTTTAGAAAAATTATTACTTACTTTTATTTTAACTTAATACTTCTTTCTTAAAACAAAAACAAATAATGAAAGTAAATTTTTAACTTTGTTTTCTTTAAAAAAAACACAGCAAGTATTCCGATTTTTTTACCGATTCCCTATTATACATACATATATGTACATCAATTTCTGGATGTTTTAATTTCTCGATTTAAAAAAAAAATACAATTCAAGTGTTCTACCACCAAATTTAGTGGCTATTTCACCAGGTAAAATCCCGATCTTTAGACCTTTAAAGTTAGTCTAGTAGATTTATGTTAATTTTTTTTACGTCGCCACCGATTTGATTTGAACCTACCCTAAGACGCTGTTTTTGAAAAATATAACCATATTTTCAGAATCATATTCAATGAAATTTACTCAAAAAATCCATAACGTGCAAAATTAAAAATTTTTTTTCCAACATTCCCAAAAATTATAACTAATAGTTTGCAAATGTCAAATGAACAGCAAAATGGAAAAGGCAACCAGAAGACAGAAATCACCAAAACTAGCAACAACTATGAGCAAATAAATAATCATTCCCTCCTGTTGCCTTCATGTTTCGTAAGGCAGAACCAAAACAAATGAATACCTCTTAAAAACAGCGGTGATCTTCCGATCACAATCCTCAGTATGTTCAAAAATATATGCATAATCAACAATTCTTGGCTAAAATCCTATTTTTGACACCCAGTTGCAGTTTTGGCATAGTGCAATATTAGTGCAACAAAACATCACCGTCGTCTTCTTCGTCGCCTCTGTGTTGTAATTTCGAGGCAAATTTTACACAAATAAACAATTTGAAAAAAATCAAACAAAACAAATAAAAGAATACAACATTTTTCCCTTGTGCAAAAATCTGCATTCGAATATTACTCTTTGTCATTTTAGTCGAAGGATTTTTTTCGTCAATCTTTTATAATCCGTGTGCGAAGATCTAAAATCAGCTTTAAAATTTTCTTCTACTCGGGCACCCATCGATCTTCAAAGTGCAAAATAAGAAGAATAGTTGTATATACTTTTTATTTTTTTTTAATTTATAATTTAAACTTATAGTTAGTCTCGAGAAAATAAAAGAAATTTTTATCTTTTGTGCAAATTGTATTGTTTTTTCTATTTTTTTTTTTTTTTTTTTTTTTGAAAATTTTGAGTGTGGTTGGTGTTGTGGTGGTTGTTGGTAACAGCTGATTTAGCACTTTGGATGCATTACGTCTAGGTGCACCACGGCATAGTTTTAGCGACCTCTGCCCACACTGCACGACCACATATCTTATATTCACACTTGAAAAAGTGAGGAATTGCGAGAATAATTTTTGGACTTATTATTCTGTATCCGATCGAATGAGGAGGTGTTGTGCGCGGTCCTCAGCTCCTTAAAACACACCAAAAGATTCCATTAAATTTTCAAGCTCAATAAATTCTTCCGCCGTAACTACCGCTTCGATTTTAATTGTTTTTTTTTTTCATTATCTTCATTAATTTCAAAACTTTCATTAAAAGAACTCGAAACATTTCCACCAAAACCATCGAAATATTGGATCCTGTTTTTTTTTTTTTTGGAAATTTCTGTTAAGTGTCAAGTTTTGTACATACTATTTTTTGTGAATATTTGGTGTTGAATTCTTGTTTTGTGTTTTACGTACAAAAGTTTTGCCATGGTGAGTGTTTAATGTTTTATTCTAAGCACAATTTTTTTTCTTAGTAAATGTTTTGTCACATTGTCGGAGGGCATTTATTTTGTATCATATACATTTTATTACACAATCCTCAGAGCTTGGTCTGTGCATCACACCACGAAGGGTTACATAGTTTTGCACAAAGATTTTTGATGAATATTGTAAAAGTGTATTATTTTAAGCAAAGTATTATATTTAGATCACAGGCAATTTAGCATAGCAGTAGCAGCGCATAGCAATAGCTTTGGCGATGGCGGCGGCTGGTTTTCTCAGATGCCAGCAAGTTAGAGGAGCATAATCTTCTAATTTCAGATAAATACCTACACCTCTAGATATACCTATTGCAATGGTATTGCTTAACCCATGCATCCGATGGATGCTCTAGAGGTCGGTCTATCTATATGAAGGACGGTGGTGGTGCCGCCGCCGCCACCGTGGCGACGCGGCATGGTGATGGCGATGATGGTGATGTTGTGTTAATTTTTTTTGCTACTGTACTTACTGTACCATATAATGTTAAATTCAACACGAATAGATATATTTTTTAATTTTTAAATATTTATTTAAAATTTAAACGTAAATGACATTTGAAGGAGTTAAAGTCATATAGATGCAACTCATTTCTCATTATTTCGTACGTGGGTGTATCTGCATACTGCATATATGTACATACTGTTGAATTATATTTGTATTTTTCAACTGTTACTCCTGAAGGAGAATTTTCAGCCTTCCATATATGGATTCGTATTGTGTTATAAATAGTTAGACGATATATAGGTAAATGTTCTTCAAACCTAAATACATATGTAGCAAAATGTAGAAATGGAAGTTTTAACTGCGCTTCGCAATTTTAAAAATTGACCGAATATTTTTATATATAAACATCGGTTAATTCATTAACATGTGCACATTAACATTGAACAACCATTTGTGTCGATAAAACAATAAATGCATTAGCTGATTTTTAGTCATTCTTATAATTCATAATCATTTACTTGAAATTCAGAAAAGAGATTGGACTCAAAACAATACCCAATTCAATCAAAAACTGTGTCGACCAGTCACTTTGTAAAGACGATGTACTAAGCTTCGATATGATACCAAACTATGGTACTAAATAAATATTTAAATATTGATTCTAAATGATGGTCTCTATTGTCACGATTTCGATACTTCGTCGTAGAATCTGATTCTTTATAGTGAATCCAAACAGTTGATTAATTCACATACAACAAATAATTTCAACTGAAAATATTTCGCCATCAAATTTCATAAAACCTTATTTGTTAAATTTGTTAATCAACCCATCTTTCCATAAAAATAAAAATATCTAATAATAAATAATAATATTTTACTCATGATAACGTTATTACCATTTTTATTCTTATATTTTTAGGATGAGCTCAACAAAGAACAAATTGCTTGTAAGTATATTATAAGATTCATTGCAGTGTTTATAGCCATGGCCTCATGCGGTTTGATGTCGCAACCAGCAACCAGCATCTAACATCTTATACACATACTTGGGAAATTGTCAACCACAAGTTTTTGATACCCACCATAACATGGAAGATCAGGCTTTAGGGCCACAGACATCATGATCAAACTAATATACAACAATGTGCTACGATCTTCAGGGGTACTTTTAAAAAGTTTTCTTCACATGTACCGAAAACTGAAACTCAAGTGTTGAAGAAACCCTCAAATTAGGTCGACCGAAGGTGGCTTTGAGACACAACGGTGTTGGATTAATTGAACCGAGAGTATCATACTGGCTGGAAGGTATAGAATTCACTTTTCCCATAGCTTTGATGAGAACCTGTCGCCGGATCTTCCGCAAATTGATGTTCTTTCACGTTACTTGACATGCAAAAACCGCAAAATACCATTTTAATTATAGTCTCTAATAATGGTATATACCTTCATACTACATATCTACAATAAGCTTAAGTTAAAACTATTGGGTATATTTATTTTATGTTTGATTCGAATGTCTTTTTCAACAAAACTGAAATTCTTCCAATAGAAATGGGGAAAGGGA
Organism: Epistrophe eligans; assembly: GCA_951394125.1. Lineage (NCBI taxonomy): Eukaryota > Metazoa > Arthropoda > Insecta > Diptera > Syrphidae > Epistrophe > Epistrophe eligans. The sequence goes on from OX596030.1 coordinate 100,443,357, forward strand.
ATTGCGGTGATTTATTTTGCTGGCGGGTTATTCAACTTAATAATGCTGCTGTGTGGCTCTACCCACACAACTAGTTATACAAGTCAAAACAAAAATATTGTAACACTCATGTGACAGATATAAGATATACAGGTCCAACGGATTCTGCGCGATCGCGTGTGCTTGTTTGCTTTGCTTTGCTTATAGCGCTTACTCAACAGCTAGAGAATGTTTTGAGCCTTTCCCAGAGGAGTATAAGCTCTATTCAACTCAGCTACCGTTCAATAGTAGCAAACCAGTCAAACCCAAGATATTATGCATATTATATACATATATCTACTTATGCTCATATGTATGTACATTGTACAATGTACACAGGTATGGATAAGATATTTCGAAAGGCTATTTTAGAGCTATAAGTATCTCTAATACATGACGTTGGTATAAGATAATAAATTTCCTCTCCAACTGTGATGGGTGTGCTTGACTGAGCGTTGATGTTTGTCAATCTATCAAATGAATATAGTGGATAGTTTGTTATAGTATTTGGCTCCTAAAGCCAATTAATGTCTGACGACGGCTATAGTTAGTTTGAGTAAATTATTACTAAGTTATTATAAAACATTAGCCTTAAGGTACAATATTTGAAAGAATATCGAAATATTTGGCTTTCATTTTTATAGTTGAGGCGATACTACCCCCATACTACATAGACAAGACCGAGACGAGACAGTTTTTTTGGACTTAAATTTTTCGAGACGCTTTTCTATAAATTATGGAATTGATTTTTCCAATATATGTACCTATACCTTAATATTTTGCGGATTATATATTTGATATATACACGAGAAAACGACGATACGGATAAATAAATCATATACAGTCGAATCCCTTTAAGTCGAATTTTCACGGAATATTAAAATTAGTTTGAGTCAGGAGGATCTTTGAAAATATATACAACGCATAGAAGAATATAGCAGTAATGATATCTGCCAAATTATTATTAAAAAACACATTTAATTAAACTAAAACAAGTTAAAATCATTCAATTTTATACCTTCCTAAAACTTGCCAAAGAAATTTCAAGTAGCGTTTTATATTGAACACACATATTGTATACTTACTAACTAACTTATTTTTCATTTGAAAACAAAAAACCTTAATGACGATAAAAAAAAATAAAATAATTTACCAAACTTTAAAAATAAATATTAATATTCAATAATTTCTATAATTAGTGCTTAAAAATGCCTTCAATGCATTCGATCCTGCCAAAAATGGATACATTGAAGCCACCATGGTCGGTACAATTCTAAGTATGCTGGGCCATCAATTGGACGACAACGTTTTGGCCGAAATTATCGCTGAAGTTGACGAGGATGGCTCTGGACAAATTGAATTTGAGGAATTCACAACTTTGGCTGCTCGCTTCCTTGTTGAAGAGGATGCCGAGGCTATGCAAGCCGAACTTAAAGAAGCCTTCCGTTTGTATGACAAAGAGGGCAATGGTTATATTACCACCGGAGTATTACGAGAAATTCTGCGTGAACTTGACGACAAACTAACTAACGACGATCTTGACATGATGATTGAAGAAATTGATTCTGATGGTTCCGGCACTGTTGACTTTGATGGTAAGATGGAATAAATTATAAATCCATTATTTCTATCAATCTAACAATTTTATTTTCTAAATATACAGAATTCATGGAAGTCATGACTGGAGGCGATGATTAAATGTAACCAAAGATAGCATCGTACACCTTCATGCCACCTTGTTCAGCAACATTAACATTTAAATCAGTAACGTACAAGTGAATAGACATAGACGTATAATAAATATTCTTATTACCATTTACACCTCGAAACGGACACTTCAATCAAAAAAGCAAAAGTTGGACATATTACATCTCTTATATGCATTTTATTCAAACACCTATTGTTCCATTCGCAGATATTAACTTTGAAATTATATATGTACATAAGGTTATGACAGCCAATAGCCTTCACAAATTATAGCTTAGATCAGTGAAAGCACTTGTCAAAACAAGACGGTTTTATATCTCGAAAACACTCCCTCTCTGTGGCCTGCATGTGAGATTGAATAATTTCATTTTAAATTAGAATGCGAAGGTACCACTATTGTTTTTTTAGAAATGAAGTTGTACGTATGTACGGTTGAGAAAATTTACAATTTTATTTTTATTTATCTTTTAACTGTTTTGTTGAAACTGAAAAGCAAAAATGAGTAAATTCTAGTCCTTAGAAAATGTTTTATGTATTTATAAAAAGACAATTGGGTGTATAGCAACGTAACGTACATTTAAATAAAATCTTTTCTATGCTTCATTTCTTTTGTTTATAATAATTATTTAAAATGTATACAATGTATTACGAACAAAAACTATATTATTAATCTTTGTATAAAGTGCCTAGTAAAATAAAGATGTAATTTCGTTAACAATTTTATGGTTTTAATTTTTTTTTTCTAGAGTTTTACAATAATAATCCAACCAATTTATTTACATAATTGGTTAATGATTAATCGATTGTTGGTAATTTTGTATTAAGTTGACATTAAATAAAAAAGTTACATACATATGTACATAAGTCACAATCGGATACATACAAATTATTTAAAAGAATGTAAACGTTTTTTAATAATTTTTTTTTGGCTTAAAATTTGTTTGTTGAAAAAATTTAAAAACAAATTTTACATGTCTCAAAATAATCTTATGGCGTTACATTAAAAGTCAAATACATATTTTTTTTGTTTTGAATTTAAGAACTGAATACTCTATTTAAGGTTTTAATAATATTCACTTTAAGAAGCAGAAAACACAATAAACATTTGAATTTATATATCTGCCTAACCTATGTCTAAGATTTATAAGAAAACATCCATCAACAAATCCAAAAAGCAAATTGTAACAGGACTTTTGCTCAAAGAACTGAGTAAACATCATGCAGAAATTGTTACTCGAGTTATAAAAACCAAACAAACATTCATCTTACAAATTTTAAAGTGTACAGGCAGGGGCTATGGATTTTTTTGTTTTTGGGGCATACCTCCCAGGCAGCATAAGCAGAACCTTTATCAATTAAACTGTTATAAATTACATTGGTATTTCTCTAGTCACAGAAACAAAATATGTGAAACCATTTAAAAAATAAATAAATATTTCATATACATTTAATCCTAGCATACATATTTAGATATTAAAAAAAAAACTGTCTAGTCTTTAAAAACTTTGTTATAGTAAAAATTGGGGATCCTCAAAATCGTGGTTATGTTAAAATAATTTTTTTAATAGTTTGAATTACGATGCAGACAGTTTCTGGATACTTTAAAATTTTCGCAGCCATCAACAAAGTTTATATCGAAGAAAAACGCCAAATTTTATTTAATTGAATACAAATAATACAAATTCGAAAAGACGAAAACAAAGTTGTTTCAAAATTCGACAACAGAGATCTAGCTTAAGCTTTGCAGGATACTTTATTTAGGATGAATAAAAAGATGTTTTGATTTAATTCTAATTTCTGAAACCAATTAATATTTACAGCCTTCTTCTTTTCAGTATTAATTATTTAGTTATTTGTTTGATTTTTTTTTAATATTTAAACGAATTTTCGCAAAATATTCTTTCAATACATATTTAAAATTTCGTGTGTATTGTTTTTTTAATATTCAAAAAATAGTGAAATTAAATTTAATGCAGGCTTTGAAAGTGGGCATAGGGGAGCAATGGGTGTGATTGGTTAACTTGACTTAAGATTGCATCACACTATGAATGTAATTCAGCTCTGTACTGAATCCTTGAAAATATTGCCCTAAATATAGGTTAAAAAAACAACCGTTAAATTGATTAAAAACTTCTGAAATTGTTTTGGCACCGATGCCATGTATGCTAATTGATTTTTTTTACAAAAATATTAAAATTGGTATAGCGGTTCTTTAAAAAAATAGTTTTTTAAACATATGTTATGATAACATTTTTAAGAAAAATGTATTCATATGCATAACGAAACGAAAGTTTAAAATAAAAAAAAGTCTACAAGAGCTACTGTTATTACTGACTTAATGTGAAATTTTTGCCAGTTATTATAGATCGTACTATTTTTAGATCAGAGAAATATTATAATCAAAACTGTAAGAGGCATTCTTGAGAAAAATAAGATTTCCGTCAATGGTTTTTAAAAACACGTTTATAAATTTTTTTAAACTTCAAAATATTACCATTTAAAAAATTTAAAACATATTCCCCAGCGCTTCAAGAATATCGAAATCATAAATTTGAATGGTTTTATGGCAGGTACTTTTAATCTAAAAAGCTTACAAAATTTCAATTTCTCTTAAAGGGAGGCACTTGAATCTTATATTTCGGGTTAAAAAAATAACTATGGCTTAAGCTAAAGATCGAGGTATATACTGTTAGAGAGACTGAAATATAGACGTGGTATTAAAAAAGCTTATAGACTACCCTCTTTAAGAATCCAGCTGTCGGAGATACTTGTATTTGTTAGTGGAGCAAATCTTTTTTTTATATTAATTGGGTTTAAACGTAAAAAACTTTTTAAAACATGAGCTGTTAACTTAATACTGTGTTAAAATCAAAATGTGGCATTTTGAAGAAAAAAATATCTTTACACCAAAAAAAGGATTAAATGTTCCCTAAATATGAGTTTATTTCAAATAACCCTTAAAATCAAAAAGGTGATCAATCGATTTAACCAAACTGAACGAAGATGGTCGATTTTCTTAACTTTAGAATTCTGATATTTTATCGAAATGTAGTCACACAAAGTCAAAAATAGAATTTGAACGGATTCATAGCTACGTAATTTCATTTTAATTGGTAACACGAAAATAACAGCTAAATCAAGGTCATTGAAAACTAAAGCTTTAACGAAAATTAACCACCCCTGATGTAAAGATCATAATTTATAATTTAGTTTTCAACAGCTTCTAGTGTGTAACAACAATATACATATAATATATATGCCTTTTCGAAAAGTCAAAGGTACCTATTGATTAAAAAAAAAAAGTGAAACAAATTTAATTAGCCCAATTTTTGCGGTTTGAATTTCAAAAGCCTATTGAATCCCAATTGGCTATATCAAGGGCAAAAGTAAAGTGTAACTCAAAAAAAAAATAAAGGCAGCACTCCCACCAGTCAACCAATCAACACTCCCTCGTTTCACTCTCAAAACAACAATGAAACATTTCCGAATCTGTTGAAAAGTAAAAAAAAACACATGTTAATGGTGTATAATCTAAATTGATTTAATTAAAAATTCCTGTATCAAATTTAAAAAAAATTCTTCTATAGATGCGGTGACCAAAGTGTTTCCCAATGGGGGTGTATCAAAGCAGCTCGCTTTTAAATTAGTTCACGATAATATAATAAAAATATACTGACGGACAGAGACGGTTCGAAGAAAAGCAAAAAATCCAAAACTAAATAAAAAAGGGTGCTGCCATCAATGCCATCAAAAGTAATGCAAAAATTAAAAAAAAAAATAATAATACAAACAATGATGCCTTGATTAAGTAATAAAGAAGTTTTAAGGCTCGTAACATTTTTTTATGAGGCCGGTTTCTTTCAAGCCAGGCACAGCACATACTTAGCTGAAAGCCTTACCAAAAGATTAGCTTAAAACTTCTCGATCCCATGGTACGTCATGTGCATTTATGCAATAAAAGTTCTACATGTAATATATTTGATTCCCACTTAAACTAAAATAATAAAAAAAAAATAGCCTTCGTTTGCATTTGACTATAATTTCTCTTGCTACCTCATTAATAAATTACTTACGACCGACGACGACGACGTGTTCACTTTGATATTTCAAAATTCTCAAAATAGGAACAGGTCGGTTGTTTGGCCGATTGGTGGAATTTTACTGAAAATAGATTCGCAACACTAAAAAGGCGAGTATTTATACGGCACTTGATTGAACATTTTTGCATCTGTGCGTTTTCTATACGACTTACCAGTTACAACAATTATTGGCTGGGAGGCACATTATAACATTTATATAGAAATGCACGATTCGTATACGTCTTTGAAAATCTACCATCAGGATAATGCCGAGTAGCTCGATTTTCTTCGGCTATGATCTATGAATGTGACCTAATCAAAATTTTAATTTGCAACGGACAAATTGAGGCGGAATTTATGCGAGCACTTTCATTTCATTAAGATTTGGCATCGCTGAAGCACAACCAGTGGACCATCATCGTATCGTCGTCGTGGGTAGGATTGTTTCGGGAACTCGATGTTTTATGATTTATTATTTACTTTTTCTGTATTGTCAACTGAATGCATTTGAATGATCTGTAAATAATTTCCAACTCACTGGTGAGCATTTTAATGCACCTAGTCGACGAGTACTTGTTGATTGATGAGTCCCTGATTGAGAATGATGAAATATTGAAACAGTGGCGTAGTTAAGAAGAGTATATGCATTTTATTTCATTCATTTGTTGAATAACATTCATCGAGTTAGCGGAATTATAAAACAATTTATTAACTCGCACGCGTGAATAACAAATATTTTATTTAAATGCGAGACTATAAATTATTAATATATTGCCAATGTAAAGGTATTTTTGCCTTATTATTTTACCTACAACCAATTAAAATATAAAAAAAATTTAATTTGAAACATTGATAATAGAATACCTCCATTGGAGAAATTTTCGTCTTTGAGAGTGAGACTGTGATTAAGCGAGATTTTGAAATGAAAGATTTTGATAATTCAAAATTTAGATCCAAATATACAAAATTTTGTTATTAGCAATTTAAGTTTGAGGCGTATAATCAAAATAAACGCTCATATTCCTTACCATTCGGGTATGTAATAAATTATTCTACTCATATATTTACTTTAAACCTTTGGAATAAAAAGGTACAAAATGTCTGGATCATGTTTTTAGATGAATAACCAAGAAGATTTCCAAATTTGAATTTTGTATTTAAATACTATATATATTTTCTATACTTCGTAGACTAGAATTATCATTTAATTCTCCATGTTTGTATCCAATTTCACTGCAGACTAATGTCTAATGACTTAAGTTTTAAATTAAGCTTAAAAGTTGTTAGGGTTTCATTTTAAGAACAAATATTATCATTTATTATCGCAAAGAAAACAAAACTAATTAGTTCATTGAGAAAAAAAGTGCTGTGCTTTTAGCCAATTTTCTCAAATCACTGCGTACAACTGATGATATTTCAGGTTTTCTGAACTCTTTCTAACATTTATTTTAAGTCCTTGGGGAAAACTCGGAAAGCAACCGAATAATGGTCGTATTTCATAAAAATTGACATACCTATCTTGAATTCAGTACATGAGTACGATAACTTCGGTAGCCTAAAATATAATAACAGATTCTTGCAAAGGGATAAACTACAAGCATTTTTTACTATCGAGCGGTCAACCCAAGGTACTGCTATCCAACAAAATTGTTGACGAGATTCCAAAATTAATTATCAAATCAAAACATTTTGTAGAAACTCTTACGAATGTTGCTGAAATTCTAAGCTTTACCGGTAAGTTCTAGAATTGTTTGGTGTTTTACAGTGACATATTGTATATGTATTTGTATTGTATATACGCTTCAGGCATCAATTTGATCTATTAGAAAATTGGAATTGTAAAATTTGATAGAAACTATGTGCGGACGCCACCACTGTCAACCTAACATTAATTAGGGCACAATGTAAAATACCTATACAATAATTAACTAAGGTACACGCACATCTGCGTTGCAGTGCAGACAAGTCACAAATCTAAAAACAACAAATCCATACATTGCGATTCGTGGCATTAATTTTATTTATATCCAAAAATAAATAACCATAGCGAAGTACTCAATCTGTTCCTTTTGGCGGAAAAATTCGAATACCTAAATTAACCGTCCGTCCGTCATCGTCTTCGCCGTGCCTATGATGGGACAACGAATCGCTTAGTGCTTACTCTTGTCCCTATTGACACATTGAGGGACTATGGTTCGAAATGGTCAAACGACCTGCCATTGCTGCTGCACCAAGTCGTGCATCTTTTATTCAGTGGTCACCGTTTCGCAGTATTGTCGCAAACCTTCACAAGCGATCGGGCGTTGTTTTTTTTTTTAACTAAGAATTAATTCATTCTTTTCGAAGAATCTTCCCACATTTTGTTGCATCAACATTTTTTTGTTGCTGCGAAATACGGCTGGCTAAACATTGTGAATTTCATATACAAAGCAAATAAGAGTATTTTTCGATGGGAGGGGGTGTCTGAGGGATGCCTTTGATGCTAGATCGATTCTGCAATACAAACTGCTGCAAGTACACGACCGACGAACTTTTGGTGATAGAAAACGTTTTATTTAATTCTTTTTATTTTATTTTTTTGTTTTGTATTTTTTTTTTTACTTTTATACTGTGAGAGTGTGTGGTGAACAAAATTCCAAATTTAATTTCGGTATTGATTCGGTTCAACGAAGAAGCATAGAAAACTAGCGTTACTCTTGGTGGCGTTTGGACAGTGGTTTTTGCCATTGTAGACTTCATTAACAAAACGAACAACCAAAACCGAAGAGGACCGATTTTATTCTATATTCTGTTCTGATAAAACACCAACTGACATAGTGGGAGAGACAACAAAAAAGTTTATTTAAAAGAAGTTTGTTTTTTTATTACAAAAAACAGCTTAATTAAATATAAATAACAAATAGTTTTATTGATTGTTTTTTTTATTTTTTATTTTTGATTGTTAGTTTAAATTTAGACATATCGATCGGAAGGTATTTTTTATCGTCGATTTAGATCAAGTCTTGAGTGATTACAGAAATTCGGTGCGGTTAACACGTTCGGGTCGGTGATCAGACTCCTCTATTAAATTGAAAAGAGTTCGGTTAAAGGAAGTTATATAAAAAACAACAGAAAACAAAAATTTCTCCAGTGTCTCCTCGTGCCGGATCGAAACACAAAATCTAACAAAAAAATGGTATATTTATATGAGCAAATAATAGAAAAAAAATATGTTGCTAAATTTTAATTAAAAAAAAAAAACAATATTTCTAGATAGCTAAATACTAAAAAAAAATACATTCGCTTTATGCTCTAAAACTATAGTTTTTTATTATTAAAAAAAAAAAAATAGATTACAATAATTAATATCAACCACCAATGAACAATATTAGCCAGTTACGCAAGAAATGTTTGCTGTTTCTCCGATAGCTGGCTGTCCCTGTCGATGTTGCAAAATTGCATTGAATTGATATTTTTATTTTAAAGATGTTTTGGCAATTAATAAATTGCTCTATTCGAAAGTGTGACACATAATTAACATTATGAAGACGACGTGAAATGACATTAATTTATTAACATTTATTAAAATCACATTAATTTTTTGAGTATTTGCCAAACATTCACGTTAGATCAACCGATGAAGTGTATCCTTTCAGGGATTAACAAAATATTAAAACAAAAATTGTTTTTGGTTCTTTTATTTTTGATTCAAGGATTTGTGATTTTTTCTTTTTTTAATAAAAAATATTTTTTGGGAAGTGAAGGTTAGAATATAAATCTATACGTCTTTAATTAAAGTGAACAATGTATCAATATCCTTCAGTCAAATACAGATAATAAATACTGATAAATTACTAATTACTAATTAAAAAAATAAATTTACTAGAAATACTTTTCATATATACACCTATAATTAATAAATGTAATATCATCCTATGAAGAAAGAAATCATTAAATTATGTTATGTCTCAAAGCTTTATTTAATACATCGCTTTTCTTCAACTTCATACATACACTCACACATTCATCAACTTGTGAATCATCGCAATTTGATCTTCTAAATAACAAAAACCAAATCTTTTCACTCACAACGCGCATGACTAATAATATCAGACCCAACTGTGGTGATTCTACCAATAATTTAATTGACAATATTTTTTATGATTTGAGAATTTGATATCAAATATGGCTTGGTGTTTTTTTTTTATTTCATCAGTTTCGAAAAGTTAAAATTTGATATTATAAATTAATAAATTAATAAATTAAAATAAGATACAAAATAGAAAATAATATAATTTATTTTTGACTAGCAAATTCCATAGCTTTTTGCGATGCGTTGTTTTTTCCAATCAAGATTTTTTACTCTCATGCCAATTCTCCGAAAAGAACGCGCAATAATTAGAAAAAGTGAGTATAGTAAATGAAAGCTGGTATGCCAATGGAAAACAAAATTTTCCAATTCAAATAATTATTTCATTGGCTCAACAAATAAGTTTGCTTGAATCAATGAAATAATTTATTGGCACAACAAACGAAATTGGTCAATTTGATGAATTGTTTCATTGTTCTAACAAATTCTTTCCTTTAAACAACAAAAAAAGGACATTGCCGTGTCAGACCAATTTTTTAAGAGATAAATAAATTAGCAAACAGAATCAATAAATCAATGGCTTCTATCAATCAACGTTTATGAGCACCCGTGCTCGAGATAAATAAGCTCTCAACAGTTGCTTTCAATAATATTTTAAAATATTTTCTAATATTTTATTTCTATTTGAAAACAGCAGGCAACGTTATTTTTGAGCTAGGAAAATTATTCATTATCATGAAATCGTCCTAAAACCTTTAGTCCGAAAGTTTGAAGAAAATCTATTCTGCGGATTAGTCTGTAGGGGAAGGTTAAGACTACAGAGAGACGGCTGCAGCAACGTTTTTCTTGTTCTGTATTATCAACATTATGTTTATGTATGTACATAATGCAAGTAAAAACCAGTCAGTCCTACGCGTCTGACGCGACACCAACCAACGACGCCACGGATCGGCTGACTATAAACCGAAAAATATAATTTTGTTTCACTTGACATATCAGACATATGTTTAGCACCACAGGCTTAATTCAACTATAGATTTTAATTAAATATAGTAAAAATAAGATCTTAATAACTTAACTGTAAATAGGTAGGTGTAGGTGTGGCAAAAAAAAGCGAAATAAAAATATTTAAAAAAAAATGAGTTTAAGTAAACACAAGAAAATTATTATTTTTATTATATTATTAATTAATTAATATTCGAAAATAAACAATATTTGTTTTATATAAAAAACAAAAATAATTTCTCTTTTAACCTATAATTTTAATTTTATTTTGTTATAGGGTGAACAAGAGTATGACAAAGAACAACTGCGAAGTAATAAAAAAATCATTATATTACAAAAAAACATAAAATAAATCTAATTATTTTTTAATATCTTAACAGTTCTTAGAAACGCCTTCAAAGCATTTGATCCAGAAAATGAAGGTTTCATTGAAACATCAAATGTCCAAACTATCCTTGAAATGTTGGGGCAAAAGTTGGAGGACAAAGCTATTAAGAATCTCATCCAGGAACAGGACAAAGCCAAAATAGGAAAATTAAATTTCAGCCAATTCTGTGCACTGGCAGCTCGATTCGTTGAAGTTGAAGAAGATGCAGAAGCAGTGGCCAGAGAACTGAAAGAAGCCTTCAGAGTCTACGACAAAGAGGGTAAAGGTTATCTGACTGTAAAAGTGCTTCGTGACATTCTGCATGAATTGGATGACAAATTATCAAACAATGAATTGGACATGATTATTGAAGAAATTGATGCTGATGGTTCAGGCACTGTGGATTTTGATGGTAAATTTCAACGAAAATTTCAATTTTTAATGTAAAATTTTTAATTTATTCCTTTTTCTGTTTATAGAATTCATGACTGTCATGCAAGGTAAAAACTGCTTTGAGGTCACATTGACTCGCAGAGTGTCTTATGATTTGCCACCTCGTGGTTGTGTTGCAACACATTTCCATCAATTTAATCCGTTCTTATTTAATTTTTATTCATACCAAGATTTAAGTCCGTTTTTTCCAAATAACTACAGAAATTGGCTTCGTTATATGATTTTTTATCAAGGATTTCCCCGCATGCCAAAAAAGAAAACCAACATGATTATGTACTCGCGTTGTTATTTTGATTAATTATTTTTAAAAAATTCCCTGGTCAACCGTTTTGTGTTCTTTTGTTTGTGTTCAAAAATAACTTTTAGTACAAAGTATTTAAATTTGTGATTTTTTTTCTCCACTTTTCATAGGCTAAGCTAACTTAACAAAAGTAGTACAAAGAGACTAAATAAGGGCCATCGTAAGAGACGGATATTGAAAAAATAAATGTTGTTTCTAAACTACAATTTCTTACATATTGATGATGATAAACAATAATGAAAGGGTAACATATTATTTCATTAAAAAGAATTAATAATTTAAAAGCGCAATTGTATTAAGATAAAATAAAATTGAATGAAAACAAAATATTAACAAATATTTTTTTTATAATACTTAAAGTACATCTTGAAGTGGGTGGGAATAGAGCAGTCAATTAATTTTTTAGTTAATCATCAGGCCCTATTTAAAAAGTTCTTTAGTTAAAACAAAATATAAAAAGTTCATAATAATTCTTCATAAACAATATTCTTTCTTAAAGAAAATTTAATACCACTTTTTTTAAGGTTTAACTTTTGAATACAGTTTTTTTATGCTACTTAAAATGCATATGTGCGAAATTAAAACAAAATTGGTGAAGTCATTAATGAGATAGACGGCGGCAGTTACTTAAAAATATGAGATCGTTTCAAAAAAAAATTTAAAAACCCTAGATACATATACATACATATGTACATATGAAAAGAAATATAAGGCAACATTTTGTTGAAAAATTGATGACGTTTGGGCTGATTGCATTCTTGTACCAACAAGTTTCCATCTAAACTTTTAATATAACTTAAGAATTAGCAACGGTTTAAGCTGCAATGGTAAACAATGTCAACATAAAATGTATTTGGCCTGAACATTGAACTGAGTGGGTAAAGTATGCTTTATATGAAAAGATGAAGAAGTTTTGATTGTCAGTTGATATGACCAAAAAATTCTAAATGGATATTTTAATTTTACTTATGTATATACAAAAGAGAATAATAAAAAAATATGAAAGTCTCCAACATCAAGTGAGAAAACAAGGTGTTTTTACGGATATTAAAATTAAAGTTCATAAATTTACAACTTCCTCGCTTTGAAAAATAAAAATAACTAAATAAGACACCTTAACTAATTGCGATTTTGCTTAAAAATAGTTCATTCGAGTCGTCTCATTTGAAGTATAGAAAAACTAACTATAACATTTTTATGCATAACTCATTCATTTGAAACCAGGTAATAAAAATTATCTAAAATCATATTGAAGCACTACCAGCCCCATAATTAAATCAATCTTAATTAAAAACAATTTCTATAAGATGAAATGCTCAATCGGGCGCACAGCAGAAGAGTACGTCACATGTATATGTACATATGTATACTTAACGTGCATTGAATGTATGTAAAGGAACGTTATTTAGTGTCTAGTCTAGCGTACTTACGTTAAGATATACTCATAAATATTGTGCATTTTTTTTTTGAATAATCAAATTAAAAATACTATACGGATGGATTATATCACAGTATTTCATAATAAAATATTTATGCGGATTTTAACACATATTGTGTATATGAATCAGTCAATTTATAACATTCATTGAGTCTCGTTGCAGATGGTTTTAACCTGAGTTACCGTTGAACAATTTATCAATAATTATCAATTTGCCATCGATTTTTTTTTTTATTAATCTTTTGCAGTGCAGGCAAATAAAAACATAAATTTCCAATGGATATCATTAAAGCTGAAATTTCCCTCAATTAGGCCCAGTTTTTTAGTGCCAGATAGGGGTGGCTACGAGACGAGACAAGACGAGACTTTTGTGTAAGTCTCGTCTTGGTCTCCTTAAAATCAGTATCAGTATCGGTCTCGCTAAGTAACTTGAAAAGGCACTGACACAAGCAATTTTTGTTCTCTCTTCATAGATGCCCGCCCCCTTTTAACAATTACTTAATTACTTAACTAAACTAAGTTAGTTTTTTTTGTATTATCGCCTCCTTTCCCAGCCCGGTCACTATGGCTAAGTGGATTCACGGTTAAGATCTGTAAACATAAACGTTCGCCCGAGTGCCATATTTCGGATTATTTATCGTAAAGTTACGTGTGACACGTAACGTATTACACGTAACTGTTACACGGAAGACACATGTTTTAAGTTTACCCTTCCCCGGCATAGATGTTTATCAAAAACTTTTTTTTTTATATTATTTGCATATAACAGCTACGTACATATATGTGAACAAAAAGCGTAGTTCAAAATTTTATTTTGATTTTCTATTTTAAACTATTTAATTTTACAATAAAAAACTTTCTTCGGACAGAAATAAAAAAAACAAAAACGGCAACATTGGCTGGAAGCAATAATATATTGAATAAATGTGAGCATTGGGACGTCATAATAATATTCAAACAATCATAATAAAAAATATTGTTTAATATTATTAAATCAATTGACTGAATAATTGGTTATCGTGAGCTGCCGCTTGTAGAAGGCTAAGTGAAATAAAAAAAATGGTATCTGGTTGCTGTTTCACGGAAAATGTTGAAAGCTTTCACGCTCTACTGTGGGTGATGATCGTTGCTGCTGCTGTGATACACTTTCGTTAACTAGACTAGACACTAGGAAAATATATATATTGCTTTCAACTACGTTTACCATGCAACTAAACTGCATTACGGATTTCATCCAGGAAGCTCGCTTACCACATGTACATATATATCTTTGCATAGAAGACACTATACTTAGGGGGTGGTTATATGTGTTGTATACGGTCGGTCTTTAGTAACTTGAGGAGTTAAATTTATTGAAGTGACATGAATCGTTAAGTCAATGGCTCAATTATAGCTCCAGATGGCGCTGCAATTAACGCAGTAGTTAACTTATGATAAGAATCTATATAATGCAGCAAGTGATTTATGATAGTTGTCTGGGTTTCTGTGCACTGGAAATGAGTACGAAAGAAAATCATTAATTGGCTTCGTAAGGTTGATAGTTTTTGTTTTTTGTTTGTCTGCATTTTAAAATTTGTAGTTGTCATTTTTTATTTATCTGTAGGTACATAAGTTTTCAGGTAAACTGAAGTTAATGATGACAGACAGTTGTTATTATAATCAAAGTTATCTAGGAGAACGCTACCTCAGTATTGCTATTTTTTCATAATAGTAGTATAGCCCAGTCGAATTACGTAGATTATGTCTTAGGGGAAAAATGACGGAACTCAAGTAAATTGCATGTATTTATTTACATGAACTTATTTTTGAGTTTATATTACCATATCGACGAAAAAGTGGTTTACCGCACCATTTGGAATTTCTACTTAATTATTTATGTTATTTTTACATTTAAAAGTTCCAGTAGTTCTTTTTTGTTATGTCTTTTGAACCAATAATCTTGATTCGCTACAACAATGAACCTAAATTTTATTGTGTTATGCAAAACATTTTTTGAATGGTTCATATGGGCTCACAAATTGAAAAATCGATTTCTTGTTAAGTTTTAGCCGACCACAGAGCTAAAGTCATGATTTAATGCTTTTTCCTTTAATTATTATTATTTTTATGAAAAATAATTAAACATTTAAGCGACCTGTTGTCCTGTTTTTGATCCTGATTGTATCGTGCGCAACGAACCTGACTCTTAAAAGTTGTGGAAACAAAATGGTTTTTATAATTTAAGTTTATATATTTTTGCATTCCCAAAAGATTCCTTGATTAGATTAATTTAAACAGGACCAAGTACAAAAAATTGGCAGTTGCAGAGACTTCAGTCTGAAACAAATACTATGAAAAATCTCTGACCTTTACGATTTTTAATCCCACCCACAAAAAAGTGGTTGAAATACAAAACTTTTCTATTTGATTCAAGTCAAATAAAAGATTAATTAAAACACATAAGGTTAACTTTATGTACTATAAGGTTAGGTACTTTTACTAATATCTACCCTCAATCTCAACCAACTAGGCTGAGATTCATTATTCAGTCCGGACCTGTCTATACATTCAAGATGCATACAATGCGTTGTCTAACCCTAATAATATGAATATCTCTAACAACAACAAAAATTGTCGCGCCTCTTCAAAATATTTTGTAGCATCATGCATGGCAATGAACAATAAAACAAAAACTACAATTACAATTACAATGGAAATCATCTATGTACAGTTAATTAAAATTGCAAATTGCTTTGATCCATTGAATTTGTCTTTCTCAAATGCCAAATCAATGAAAAATGAAAGTACACAAGACGCTTGGAGGACTACGTGTCAGTATCTGGCAATTACCGTCTGCCAACAAACAATTCGTCAATATATAACAATCAGCTCATTTCGATTCGAAGTTATCGGCAACGACTCCACCCAGTTTCTTTTTTCAGTTTTCAGAGATTGTGCTCCAAAGAAAGTTTTTTTTTGTGAAGGCTTTATGTGATATTTATATCAAGGCTATATGACTTTCCGAAGACAAAATCCACTTCTAATAACGACAGCTTTTCCTTTATATTTTAAGATGGATTTTCCGCAAATAAAAAGCTTCCCGTCGCGTTTCGTTAAATAAATTAAACTTATTTGGGCACCTGTCGCATTTCTATCATTTTGTATCACTTGCCATTTTATTGGACTTGTTAATGGTACAGAGCTTGAATTTAATTAATATAATGGTCTTGAAAACGTAAAAAAATTCAGTGGTATAACAGTCGAAAATTTAGACTGAGCAGTCAACTGGGACTGGTCGATTTAAGGTACAAAAAAAAATTACGATTATAACAATTCAATGGATTTGATATTTCACCTTAAAATTTGTTGTTTACAAGGAATTTTAAAAGCTATTGTCAGTTTCACGCGAGCAAAATTTTGTTTGCCTACTTAATAAAAGTGAAAAATTAAGGCTGTCAATGGAATTCCATTCCGCCGGAATTGAATGTTTACAATAAGGGGATTTTTCCAACAAGAAATCTTGGGGGAAACTCACAATAGTGAAATATCAAATTTTCTGTGTGAAATGTTTTTCGGGTGAAACTCACAATAAAGCTGAATTTGATCTGTGACAATAAACTGTTTAGGAGGTTTGAAAAATTACCGCAATGAGACTTACAACATGTTGATAGTTTTTTTTCGAATCCAGCAGAAATTGTAGTTTCCCTCCATTCCTGCCGATACAACACGCACAAACAGAAAGGATTCAGGTCACTAGGTCCTGCTTCTACACAAGCTGTCAGGCCAATTTATTCATAATTATAAGGTTTATCAGTGAAAAGTTAACTATTACCATAATTTAGAGTCCATAAAAGCCCTTCCATTTATCTTTTGATACGCCACTGAACAATGCGCTGGGGAGATCCGCCACAAAATAAATTACTATGAATTCACCTGAAGGCATGCGTGATTCAAATATAGATCATAATGATGCTGTTGAAGCTATATTATAACCTTGATTCTAATTCCAAGTCATTAAAATAACCCGTGAAAAATAAGTAAGGAAATTTTTTAGCGTGTCAACTTGAAAATTTCGGTCAGTTTTTATCCCAGTAAAACACTTATTTTAAATATTTACCCTTAAGCCACATTCGATCAAATGGCTTCATAATTCAAAACGCGGTTGTCATAAAAGCCTGAAGTGGTACAAGTTCTTTGAATGCATTTCTGCCGCCAGCTATATAGCTTCTAGAACAGCTGCAACAGACCTCCGGTCTATATGACGTGTTAATTGAGTTCGAGACAGAAAGAACATAACTTTGAACGCTACTTCTACTCTACAGCTTTGACAACCATTAGTGTTGCTTAATCGAATGCATGTATCAGGTGTCTTTTTATTTAAATTGATTAATCCGACTTTAAGGGTGTTTTGCTGCCATTATTATCTTTTAAACGGTCTATCGTAATGGGTACGATTATCATCGCGCAATCTCTGCGAGGCGGTAACGAGTAGATATTTATTTGATTTGATTTCAGAATAGATTGAATTGTTAAAAGATTATTATTGTTAAAAAACAAGCAAATTATTTAAACAACTTCCAATTTCGGATTCAGAGCAATTTTTTTTTTGTACATGAGAGATTTTCTTTAATAATTATATTAAGTTGTGAACGAAGGCAGGCAATTTAAGGCACCTAATTTGGTCTTTAGGAGAAATATTACCTAGCTACGCCCAAAGATTTAATCGGTGCTTAATTACAAACTATGAATGCCTCTTAAACTAAATCGCGTATCTAATCAACAAAAAAAAATCAAACAAAATTCGTATTTTCATTTTTGTTTGTCTTATGGCTAAATCGTTGTAATAATTCAATAATTTCCCACGCCAATTGATGGAATACTGATCAAAATGTTGCGAATTGATTTGCAATTATCATGGTCTTCCATTTAGCAAGTTAGCGATTGGCCAGTCAGCCCGGCCGGCGTGCCAGAGCAAGATTGTGCAGTGCTGTCATTATTTTGGTTTGGACGGCTGGTCGAGAGCCGTGACTGCGAATGCGAAATATATAAAAAAAATTGATTGATTGCTATGAGTTTGGGTTTTGTTGCAGGATTTTGGAGATCAACTCGATTCTGGAATAAATTTGAACATTTCGTCATAAAATTGCGGTCAGCATATAGGAGTTGTTTCAAGTGAAATTCAAATTATTAAACGTGTCAAATCGAATTTTTGTGTGTTTATGAATCTTATATAACTTGCGTCATTGGGGAGTAGATTTTAAATTATAGAAGAAAAAAACGATTAAATGGATTGTTTGTAAGTAGAAAATTCGTGAGTTGTTAATGTTTAATAATCTTAAAATACATTGTAAGTCATAGAAGCAAAAGATAAGATATAAAGAAAAACACGAATTGTAAATCTCGGTTCTTTGGAAATTCCAACTGAAAACATGAAAAATGCAATAATTTATTTAAAAAAAAAAAAAATCAAGTTCAACGCCAACTTAACCAGTTCTTATTAGAAACTAAATTTTATTGTTATTCAAATTTATTTCTCTAACCCTTCTGGCCCCTATTTCAATGAGAAACTTTTTGCTTGCTCCATATGTGGCCTTTGCTGTTGAAGACCACTTTATCGTTAATAGAATATGGTTTATGTCCACATCAGAATTAAACATTCCAAAATTAACTTCGTATCGAATCTCTAGATGAACCACTTAGAACAAAACCTTAGTAAAACTTTTTTTTCAGAACGCTAAGCGGAGCTTAGTTATTTATAACTCTATAACATTTTTTGATGATTCTGTTAATAACAGTGAAACATGTTATCGTGATGAAATGCATTGAATAGTATATCGTTAGAAATGTGCTTAGAATTGCTATTATCATTGTATTTCAAATGTGGTTAAATTTTCTGATAAAATTGATTTCCCTTTTTATGTCTTGGTTTAACAGCTCTGAGTTCTCCATATATAGATAAATATCGTTTTTTTTTTTGTACGCATATGTATACTTTCAATATGAATTTTTGAATGAATTTATGATGATATAAGGCAATAGAAATGTGAATTTGGAAGATAGTTTAAAATTCGCAGCAAGAACATACAACTCCTTGACTGAATTTGGCTACAATAAGTCTTGCCACATCCATCGTACTCGCCTAGTCACACACCATGCAAATTCTACCAGTTCATTGGCTCTTGCTATAACATTGGACAAAAAGTCTGAGAAACTCTAAGGTTCTTAATAAATAAGCTTTTGCCTAAATATTCTTAAAGTAAAAAGGTGTTCTCTTAATAAAATGAAAAAAAAAAAATGTATATGTGCTTGTGCATGCCTATGCAACAACTTATGGCTAAAAACAGTGCTTAATTTAGACAATAAAACCACTAAAAGTCACACATTACCCACTGAACTAGAACCAATTTCGTGAACATTTAAAACAATCATTTACCAGCAATCTCTAAACAAATCACCAAGCCAGAAAAAAAATACAGAAAGACTTCAATTTGTCATTCAAGTATAATTAATAATTAATTAATACTAAAACAGAAATTTTTTTAAATTTGTCGAGGTTAATGTCAAAATTTAAAAGACGTTTAAAAATACAATTTCAATAATGGGGTATTTTAAATCGAGTGGTAGTAAAATATTTAAAAAACAAATATTGTTCATACATTTTTTATATTTTGTATACATACTTATTTATTTTAAGGATATAAAAAAAATAAAAAATCAATTTAAAATTTTCTAAAAATGTTATACCTACTTCTTACAAATAAATGGTAAAATTAGGATTTTAATATTTGTCTGTTTGTCCAGATATATCTTCAAAATTAACGGATTGATTTAGATGGGAATCTATATAGCCAGGCAGACAAATTTTTAAGGAGGGATTTGACCTTATATATATTCTTAAAGTTATAACTTATAATGGTTTCTCTGCAATATTTATAATAAATAATTGGACACTTTAAAAACACTTAAGAAATGTTTAGAAAAGGATTTTGGGAACTTACTTATTTTACTACAGTTTTTAAATATGAATTCGTAAAAATTAAATTAGAATATATTTGGTATCCTAACCTCATAAGGTTGCAATTAGTTTGGGGAATCTTAAAATACAATTTTTTTCTATTTAAAACTTTAACCTATCTTAAGCAAAAGAGCACTTTGATTTATAAATAAAATTTGTGTTTTTTTTTTTTTTCTGCAAATCAATTAATTTAATTCCTAAAATAAGTGTTTTAAAACTTTATATTCAACATATTATTTCTACCCTAATTCATTCTCCGCAAAAATATAATGAAATAAAACTGATTTAAATAAACTTGAACATTCCTGGTCAAATAAGGTTTCTCGTGAGTTTCCTGTTTGTGAACCTTTAATGTCTATCAAACACTCCACTATATGTTACTATGCCATTCTTTTGCCCAAGCTTGTGCATTCATGGCCGCCCACGGATAACACGAATTGTCATTTTCAATTCATTTGTCCTTTCGCTTTATTTGTGTTATCATTAAAGTCGTTTTTAACTACATACATATATGCACATAAGTTTAGTAGTTCAATAAAAAAAATTGCTTTACAAAATTAATTGCAAAGCTTATGGTCGCACGTTTCTGTTCATATATAATTATTAAATTAAGGCTAGATTTATAAATCAAATAAAACACGTGTAAAATGCCATAGGTATAAAAACTCACGAGATCATAACTTGCCTCTTAAAACCTCCCTAAAAATAAACAAAAACTAAAAATAAATGAGTCCATAAATTGAAAATGGAGAAACAAATCGATAAATAATTTTGTTAAAATAAAGATTATGGGTGATATGCAAATAACCTAAGGTCAACCTTAAATCAGGTGTCGGCGCACTCAGAGCCCGTGCAGCGCAAACATTTTGTCGGGCTGTATATTAGCCTGGTTATTTGTAAGAATATAGTTATTATGTAAGTAGTAGTAGTACGATACGATTCCCAAAAAATTCCAGACTTCCAGAGTTGGATAATTTATGGCCTACCGCCTGGTGAGCTTGGAATTATGTAAAGTGTGGCTATACCGAAATTTTTGCAGCATTTCATTTTAAACTCTGTCGGGTGCTAACGATTTAATTTTTAGCTCTCTAAGTTTTTTGCACTGGGGATCTGTTTATTAAGATCATTAAGGGTACCAAGACTTTAAAACATTGGATTCCTAAAGATATAAGATCGGTTATATATGATAAAAATTAGAATAAAACTTTACATATATCATGAGAAAGAACATCTTTTATTTTTGAAAAAAAAAAAATAAAAATACGCCTCTGTGGAATCTGATAAAAAAAGATGGATGTCAAGTTTGTTTGAAGTCGGAATTCAGGACATTCTTTTATTCTTAAACAGTTTAAATTTATTTTTAGACTCCATATGACCAACTTTATACATAGTTCGATACTTAAGTTATCCTTAAAAAGGCATAGGTAATTCATTATAATAATATAAATTAACAGAATAAAAAGTGACTATAACTGCCTTACCTAACCCAAAGCATAAAGAAATATCCTTTACTTAATAAAACTTAACTACTGGACAAACAAAAACAATTGCATAAGAAGTTTGTATACTTACCTCCTACAATCTACCTAAGTTTGTAAAAAACATTGAAGTCTTTTTAAGCCTGTTTTGTCTATGTGTATTAACAAACCGTGAACTAAAAATTACACTCACCTTTCGCTTTTTCAGGTCTTTTGATTTATTTTACTAGCACGCTACTTCCGTCATATGCAGCTCTATTAAAACAACAACTACTCCATTCCATATTGAAATATATGGCTTTCAATGTCCACCATTTCTAGGCTCAGGAGCAGCTCAATTATCAAATAGCTGGCATAACTGAAACTCTTGAGTTGAATTTGCAAATTTGTACCATACTCAAATCATATACTCGTACATACCTAACATAAGCTACGGCACGTTCAATGAGCGTAAATATTCCTGCTGTATCCGTAAGTCGTAAGTGAGACAGTTGTTGGCCGCCTTCGCCACCGCGTAACTGAAAAGTGACCCTTACTTAATGCACTCACTGAAGCCTTAAAGGTGCACTTAAATGGGGCATACGCGGCATGCACTTTCTTTGTTGTGTCCGCGTATTGGAGCCCTTGTTAATTACTCACTTTGTCGGCGCAACTAGAGTAGAAAATACATAACAAACTGGTCCATTTATTTTTCTCGTAAGTCGTAATAATATTTTCGTATCGGTTGACCGCTGCATAAGAAGAATTTGAATTCTTCAATTCTGATATAGTAAAAGGTATATTTGCATGATGAACTTATTGGGAGTCTAGAGAAAGTCTACAAGTGATAAATTGCTATGAAATTAAGAACAATAAACTGTAAACTTTGAGCAAGTTTTATTTGTGGCACTTGTATTAGTTTATCATTACTAAACTACTACTTTTAAATATTGTTTAAATAAGTTTAATGTCATCAGAGCATAAATAAGGATGTTTTCCTGTTGTTGGGTTTGGGAATTAATAAATTAAAAATCTTATACATTTTTTATAAAATTTGAACATGGGTTATTTAATGTACATACATATATTGCTATCTTGATTTTGATTCTTACCTTTTATTATTATTTTATTTTTCTTATCAGACTAAATTTGAAGCTTAAACTTAAAATCGTAAGACTACAACTAACTAGGTAAAACTAGGTTTTATCTGTTACAATTAATCATAGGTCCTTCCTGGAAGGTGCGTTTCTTCAGCTAGCTTAGGCATCAATTTATTCAAAAAAAAATCAAACTAAACTCATACTAAGCTTATGGTATTTTTTTCTAAAAATACCGTTTAGCTATTTTCAATAATACTTAATAGTTGCTATAAAAGAGGAATTGTCAATACAAACCATATATGTATTATAAAAATATAAAAAAGAAAAAAATTCTCATTCAATGTCTTTGATAAGTTCATACCTTATTAAACCTTCTCATCATCAATTTACTTGATGATCACATCATTTTTTTTAATTGAATAGAGATCTGGGAGCTATAGAAACATATGTGTATATGTACATAGTTCACAATATAATAGGTATAATGATCTGAATACACAATCTCACACTCAATTGTTTTCCTATAAATACATATATGGGATTTCCCTAGCTAGATTTCCCTTTCAAATTTTTATTTCCATACTTTTTCCGATCAAAAAGTGAGAGTAATTTGCCAACAGTTACAATAATTATTCATAATAAAAATGACATGGACAATACGAAAATAACACAACAACCGTGGTCTGCAAGAAAATATAAAGACAATTGAAAGCCCACCCTGCCATCGCCTTATAGAAGGCCACCCCTCCCCCCCCCCCGCTGCGACGGCGGCGGCACTTGTATTGGGGCACAAACAAACATCACTTGTTCATAATGCATTTATATGCAAACACAAAACGTTGCAATGTCAATCACCCATAAAATCTTTGACGGCAACAATCTTTCAAGTCGTACGTTGCAGGTTATAACCAGCTAGGTGAGGCGGAGGCCCTTGAATGATACGTTTATACGAACAAATGCATCACATATGAGGAACTCCGAGGAGCGTGTGGCCCGAGGAATCGTAAATTGTTGGCATCACTTCTTTGTGAAGCTGGCAGTTAGTTATGCGGTAGCTATTTTATTCAGGTGGTTCTATAAGCAAACGGACCTGAACTTGAAAGTCTCTTCGTGCAATCAACCTCGACAGAAAGACAGAGTACCAAACGTGAAGCGAAAAAAAAGTAATATGAAGAATTACAGGTGGAAAAGTTATTGTAATCGGGATTGCTAGTCTTGTTGAGGCTCGTGAATGTAGTAATTTACACAAGCGGTGGTGATGGTGGTAAATTTGCACCATGTGTTCGCGCAGTATAAGTGGTAGGTAGGTACTTTAGATTTGGATCTTGGTATTTTTCTTGCACATCATGGAATTTTAGACATGACACGTTTCTTGACGGTGAAATGGCTTTGATATGTGATTGCAAAGGTTGAGAGGAGAAAATCATGGGATCATTATTTGAGAGGTTTAAATTCAGATCTTTTTGTTAAATCCACTTAATACAGTATTGTTTTTCTTTGATTTCTTATGAATTAAAAGGCACTTGTCGCAATTATACGAGGGAAAAAAAGAATTTCTAGGATAAAATTTAAAAATTATAAATTTGTATAAAATTTGGTTTATCGACCCTGAATAATAATAATTACAACTAAAATATTGCAGCATAAATAAATATTTTAATATCGAGAAAAGTAAATCAAAATTGTATTAAAAAATCATTTATTTTTTGAAAAAAAAAAAAAAAAAATTTTGGTAAAGCTTCAATTTCGAATTTTAATTAATTATTAATCTCGAAAGAAACAATGGATAAAATTTTATAATCAATAAATCGTTATAATTTCGATTTTGTATTAAATTTAATGACAATCGTATAAAAATACTTGTTACCAATTATGTGTCGATAATTCTCAGGTATAACTCTAATTTATCTATTTTCCTTTCTTTATAGTCGGTAGATTTTTGCAATGACTGGCATTAAACTTAATAAAAATACTTCTGCAAATTATTCTGCAACTCAAGTCACATGTAAATTATCAAATTTGATTGTCAACAGCTGTCAAGCCAATAAAGAATTGATAAAAATCAGAACAGATATTTTTTTGCTAATTGGTGCAAATTACCAGCACTATCTATAAGTAAAAAACTATATACTTATTGCAGAAACATGCCAAGAAACATGCATAAGTATCAGGCCACTTAACCTGGTAGCAAAACCGTGAAATGATCTAACTACAGGTATCAACCACAAAAATGTATTTAATCGATCGCACTTATGCGCTATGCCTAGGCCAGTCTGATGGTTGTTTTCGGATACTCATTCGAAGAGAAACATTACTCCCTAGCGCGAGTATGTTCTCAAAAAAGCGATTTAATATCAGTTTATGAGTATAATGGCCTACTCACTCCCTGATTTTTTTTTATAATGATTAAACAAAAAAACTCATTCATCCGATGTGAATGCCGAAGAATTTCGTGGTTACGATAATTCGTTATTATGACATGACCGGAATCCGGGCTGGTCGGTCGATTCCATCCGTTTAGAAGGTGACGAACCCGAGACTATACACTACAGACCATAAATTCGCTAATGCGAAAATTAATGAAAATAACCAACGTGTTTAGGCTTTACCCCTCCGGAGAGTACCAATCAATCGTGATTGACTGTAAAAATTTGTCATTTCGACATACCACATTGGTCCACACTCTGGTCTACCAGTTTACTATAGGCACCCACTGGGCTGTTTATTGCTTGTGTCGCTGCTCCGAATTCGAATCTGATTCCGAATCTCAGTGGAATACACATTTGGCATAGCTTACATAAGTGAGAGCATTGGACGGATGCTGGAGCTTGATGCACACAACTTGTAGCACAAGAGCAAGTAAAATAATTTTGTTGTGGTTTCTCGGTGGAAATTAGTTTACTAGGCCATTGGGCAAAATGACCGACGATGACGTGACGGAACAGAAAACGAACAGTGGGGCAGGCTGTATACCACAGTCGACCAAAAATAATATAAAAACAGCGTACCTACAAATGTTTGAAACATTTTATTAAAAATATATAAAACGACCTGTAAAGAATTATTTTACTTTATGAACAGAAAGTGACAAAAATAGAAATAATTATATTGGGAACTATTTGCATGAGATCTTTATTTTTCCTTCGGCTTTTTTGGTCACTGTTAGTTGCAATGAAACAAAGTTACATTGATTTCTTCCCAACGTTTCGACAGGGATTGCTGTCCCCTTCAGGGGATCTTTATTTTAACAACACAAAATAACAATATATGAGAACATGTATGCACAAATAAATATATAAAAACAATGTTTAAATGATTAACTTACGTTATGTAATACTATATGATGTAATTTTTTTTTTATTATAAATTATAATTTAAAATTGAAAAAAAGAATAAAAAAGCACTTCTGTTGACGAAGTATTGTCAATACAGCTTGTTGTTTGGCGTTTTTTGAAGAAGCGAGAGAGCAGTACACCCATATGTACTTAAACTTGAAAAAGCGTATTTATTTATTCTATAAAATATCTAAGCTTTACTGGGTAGAATTAATTTTAATTGTAACCCCACTGTATTCCGTCACCGCCGCGCCGCCGCCGTTGGTTTACTTGGCTTGGCAGTGCGACGGCAATGTTAAGTTATAGAAAGGACTGAGCTAATCTGTTTTACTTTTATTTTCTTTCGATGTCGGCTATTTGAATAAAGTGATAAGTGAGTTGGTTGGTTTATTTAAGGCACGACAAGCTGAACCAATGGAGAAAAGATTGAGGATTATTAATCATGCGCCAATTAAAAAGGTGCTGAGTGTTTTCCCATGGCTGAGGTTTTTTAGTGGTCTATAACATTGTGTAACTTCAAATGCACTAATTAAACAAGCTGACTACGTGAAACTAGGTAGGTAGGTACTTCGGTGTTTATTTCTGTATTTTATGCATGACAACATATGTATGTTTTAGTCCTTTAACGTAAGCTGAAAATAATTTAAAATGACGCGACGCGTCGCGTTTCTGCTGAAAAAGAGCAGAAACTACTGATGTTAGGCAATATTTTCAGGAAATACGAGTGTGGATGTAAGGCCATGCTGTTTTAATCCTTTTTAAAAACTTGCAATTTTTATATAAAAGTTATGATGACATGGTGTAGAAAAAATAAGCTCAAACTCGAAATTTAAATCATATAATATATATAAATAACGGATTTAACGTTACGATCATTAGAGAAGAAGATAAAAAGTTGATTCCGCAATTATTAATGTCTTGTCTATCTATTAACTTGTCTCTCAGTTTGTATAATTTTATCTGTCTATAGTCTATACGAATTAAAATATCTGGAGAACAACCTCTTTATGTTTTAGGTAAAATTTAAGAAATTCCTTATCAATTCACAACAATAAACTCAGGCCATTTTTAATCCACCTCTTACTTCAAGATCAATAAAGTCAGAAACTTCAAATTGAATATATTAGATAAAAGCTGAGTAAATACAGGCGTCTCACCAAATTTCATAATTTATAGAACTAGTTGTTCCTAAGATATAAGAATAATAAATGGAATGGTGTAACAGCTCGTGTAAGAACCCAGGGCCAAGTGACTTACAACTCTCAGCCATTGCTGTGTGCGTGTTATAAGCTGGAATGGAAGGAACCTTCAAATTTATGCCGAATCGGAACGGCTTACTTGAGAAACATTTTTTCTTGAAAAGAGATACTCTTGGATGATTTTTTAATTCGTCGCAGTAACTGATGAAAACATTTTTTTTTATGTCGCATAGACTGGCTATCGAACCCCTCCTGCCATCCTCTTTCTCAAGACAACTAATTCTATCAACCATTCTATTTGTTTTCACAATGTATGTTAATACGAAAAATTCTCTGCAACCAGACGATTAAACATTTAATCTTTTTGAATTCTAAGGAGACTAAAAAAATACGGTCTGGTCAATATTTAATTATTTAAAGAAAAATACCTACCAGAGTTTAACAAACCTTTATAAGAGAGTTGAATCAGTTCATTCTTACTTGAAAGTTGTTAGAATTAACACAAGCGAGAAATAATTACATATGTATTATATTTAATTTAATTCTTATTTAAATTTTTTGTTTAAAGATACTAATATAATAAAATGCTTCACATCTGTCACTTCACTATCCAATCGAACGTCATAAGTGAAAAAAATATTTTTTCCAAAAGTGGTAAGTGGTAGCCAATGCCGACATTAAAAATAGAGTGTGGAGATTGGCACTTCCAAAATAGCAGAGCAATTACTTCACCAGCAAATTCCATTGATTTGCAAGTTAGCGCATTTAATGCAAGATCTATGTTTGAAGTATAACCATGTATGGCTGGCATGCTGCCAGCTATTCCAACTAACAAATTTATACTCACCTGAACTTTGCAGAGAGTGCTCGGTGCACCAGGAAGGATAAAATGAATCACTCTGTCGATTAACCGTCCAATAGTTATATACATGACTGGGCGTCATTGGAAGATCTTATTTGTTGATAAGGCTGAAGTAATTTGTGTCTTCAAAACGTTTTGTTTGCTTGGAATCTTCTATATAGCTATGAGCTTATGGAACAGTAGCTGCCGACGAAAGGTAAAGCAGAAAGTATTTATAAACTGGTTATATTTTATGTTTCAAGAATGTTGCTGAAAGGCTGGGAGATTTTGATTGTTATGAATCAGTATTTGTTTATTCGAGCGCAACAAAACTTCAACAAGGTATGGATAGTTATAAATAGTTAAGGATATTATTAAAAGGCATATTATAATTATGTTGGGTAGGTAGTGAGTATGTAAAGTTCAAAAAGCCAATCATTTTAACATTGGAACAAGACTTATAACTAAAGTGGCTTAGGTTAGGAACAAAAAGAATGGCATTCATTTTAATCTGACTTTAAATGAATGAAATCATTCAATGCCCAGATCAAGATCACGTACCTGTGCTGCCGCATAAGGGAAGAGTTTTTTACATAAATATAGATACAATGGAATGAATTCGAATCGATATCACTTTAAAAAAAACACAGCCAAGCAGTGGTCTGTAATTTTTAGGTACTGTCTAAGTATGTATAGCTTCGATATTGAAGGGGGGTTTCTATTATTGTTATTTTTTTGTACATTGGGTGATTGAAGCTGTCATCTGAATCAACTTTAAGTTCAGATACAGATCTCTTTTATAACCTTCAGCGCATAAGTCGAAATATGAATTAAGCCATACGATTGACCTCACCGCAGAAAAAAATATTTAAACAACTTCTTTAATATAATTTAATAAATTCCTATAAAGTCGTGATTTTGGATTTGATTTGAATTTTTTTTTATGAAGGGAATCAAATTCATAAGGTCAAAAAGGGTAATTTTAAATCCTTGAAGTTTTTTTTTTAACATGGTTTAGTTTTAAATAGTTTGTTTTCCTTCTTTGTAATGCTTTGTCAATGTTTAAAAATTTTTTTTAATTATAGAGCTTCATATGTTAGTATTTTTAAGGAGTTTTTTTGAGACATATATGTATAAATAGAGCTCTTAAAAAAATGCTAGAATCTTAAGGTCATGTAATGAAATTCGTGAAAATTGGCTCTATTTAGAAAAAATCATCTTTTTTGTTAGGCAAATATTAGAAAAGAGAATAACTCGAATTATATTAAATATCCTAGCTTATTAGTAATCAATATAGGAGTTAGGACTATTAAATTTGATCAATTACATTTTTTCTGTCAAAAGATTTATTTTTTAATTAAAATTAAATAATTATTGTTTCAATTTTATGAATGCCTGAATGTCAAAAAAAAACTGTTTTCTTAGTAAGTCTAAAAAAGTTATTTTAAAAGCCCAAGTTTAAGGATGGCCTATATATCATTCTATACTTAAAAATACTGTTATGGAATTAACTTGGCTTAAGTACTGTTTTAAGTTATAATTAAGATTCGGTATACATACTTCATTTAATTGACGTTGTGATATATCACTTATGTCAGAACGTTTTCATAACAACTATAGTCTGCATTTATGGTCAAGGAATTTAAAACGAAACTGCAAAATTCAATATTCATTCATGGTATTTGGTGATTCCAAAAGCATTTTCTTATATATTTGCAGATATCAAGGTTCCATTGGAAAAAGTGAAAGATTCCACAAGCTAAGAACAATATGCGTGCAATGCATCAAACATATACATCAGGATATCAATTGTCAATTATTGTACATTGAAACACAATTTTAATCACTTTACTGACGGTAAATTTAAACTAAGCCATATAAATCAATTTTTGCAAACACCAATTGTGTTGGTCCAGTTAATATTTTAATGATCAATGTTCAAGCATAGTTATTTTCAGAAGCCACGAATATAGAGTCAAACGTGATCCGATTCGATAAAACCAGCGTATGGCTTTGCTTTATGGCCATTTGCGAAAATTGATTGGAGATCATTAGTGCATTGCTTGAGATTTAGTTACACAATATAAAAGAGTAAAAGCTGAACTATTGTATTTTATATATATGGGCTAGGTACCCTGTGTGTGTCATTGTTTTGTAAAGCTTAGATGATTGATTTGAATGCTAAACTATTTAATAATGTATGATGTAAAGGAAATAAAGTTAATTGAGCAATCTTATTCATATAATACATTATATATATATGCAAAATGCAAGTGTGGAATTCGTGGGTGCTGTGGTTACTTATGTTAGATCCATGAAATAAATGTATTCAATATAAAGTTCATAATTTAATTAAAAACAATCTCCAAGAACTGAAAAGCGAAAATGCAAAGCAGAACTATTACAATTGTTTGTTTATGTTTAAATGACGGAGATATACACTGAACGAAAAGTTAAGTGGAAGATAGTAAAAACACGCTTATAATATATTTAATAAATTTCTTTTTTTCGGTTTAGTAAGAAAAAAAAAATACACGAATCCATTTTTTACTAAGATTAACAAAATATCAAAACGGTGAACTTCAGTGTTAATTGGGGCACTAGTTTAGATTGGAAAACACAAAATGTTTCACTATAGTTTAAAACTATACTGGTTTTATTGAGAATTGTGCTGGAATTGGAACTGTTTAAAACAGTACTGAATTATTTCTGAAGCGGAGCGTTGAGAATATCAAGAACTTTCGAAAACTTTTATTCAAAATTGTTGACATTATGATGATTTCGGGAAAACAAAGAGTCTCATGTCACAAATACCAGTTCTAGATGAGCTGAGACGAAAATTCGAACTTCTGGTCAAAGGAATTACATACGAATTATCTGTACCTATCTTTGTCTAAACTCTCAGGACGATATAGCTAGAGCTGTGGAGACAAACATGCAAAATAAAATAAAACTATTCAAAATAAATAAAACAAAATTAAATTAAATTATAAAATATAATAAAATAAAGAATTTGAAATATAAAAAGGAAAATAGTTAAAGTTATAGAAAAAATTGTAGAAAAGGGGGTTATTGTTAGCATTAAAATGTATTACTAAGTTAATATTCCATTATAAAACAAGCATACATTTTAGATTAAGTTTAATAGTAAATACTAAAACAAATAATTACGAAATTAAAAAAAAAATCTACCAAAAATAGAACCTTTTATTTAAAACTAAAACTAAAAACAATAAAAAAAATATAAGTAACATTTTTATTAAGTGCGAGTTATTTTTAAATTTTTCTTTCTGTCAGTGTACCTATTCAACATTATCCGATTTGTAAAACAAACAACTAAAAGTCTATTTTTTATATTAACAATCTGTGTCTTTTAGAAAAGCCAGGATAAATAAAACATTAAATACCAAGATATGTCAATTAAAAGCATTTAGCTGACAGCCCAACAAATTAAAAACAAAACAACTTTTTAGTGTTCAACTCAACAAAAACTTTTATGCCGCCAATAAGATCATTTCTTTGATATCCCGAAACCGGCATTGTAGCCGAAAGGAATAACTCGGGTACAATGCTTTTGTAATATGGTAGACACAATAAATCAAGGATATAATAGATTTGCCTAAAATCGACTTTATTCAAACTTTTAAAACCAGGAAATGTCAATAATTATTATGTACTATGTCTATATGTATTTTTTTTTTATTTTATTACATCATTAGTTTGCAAACTGAACGATTACTAAACATTGCTATAAAAAAGCGAACATTTGTCAGATTAATTATAAATGTTCGTAACCTTTTAACAAACAAAGAAAATAAAAACTGCTTGCCAGCATAAAAAAAAACAATATATACCTTTCAAGTTTTTGGCTTATTAGTCAAATTTATAAATTAAGACCAAACAACAAAGTAGGTATGTATGTAGGTACTCCAGATCTGTCAGTCATATTGCCCTTTCTTATTTTATTAAACAGTTGCTAACACTAACTGAATAATTTTGCATGAGGGTTTTTAAAACAAAAGTTATATAATAATAAATTTAATGTTTCAAGAGCATTATCGAAAATGGTATAAAATTTCTTCACATAATTCTGTTTCTCGACATTAATTTTACTTTATATGCTTATACGAATAATATTGCTTTGGAAGGTGCAAATGCTATAATGCTATCTTATAGGTAGACAATGCAGAAGAAACCCAAGAAGCTGAAAATTTAACTAAAAATATATAGAATCTTGAAAAGAAAATACATTATAATCTATCTTAAGTCATTTGAATTTAATTTATAAATTGTCAGATGCATTCAGAAATTCTTGGCTGCTGTATTTAGAGGTTTTTTTCCACTTATCATTTCTTTATTTTCATCCTACTTTTTTCGTCGAAAAATATAGCCTTTAATTTTTTCTTATTTTACAATGTTAATGTGTCTTGCTTCCTTTCTTATCACTTCTTGAATATATTTAAACATACTATTGAAATTGAAATCAAGTTGAAAAAAATTTGAGACTTATTGCATTCAAAAACCATTTTTCCTTGATTGCCGTTCTTATGATTATTTAGTACTGGAGCTATGAGTCTTACTTATTTTCAATTAAAAACATGCACCTGTGAATTCTATGCATTAAATTCTTATGAAGTAATTATACTTTCGAAAAAAAAAAGCTGCTTAAGCGCTACTTATAGCAGATTTATCAAAATATTTCTACTCAATTTTCTTCTTTTTTTATCATTGTTTTAACATATCGTGTCATGTTTAACTCTTTTAGCTAACCTAGATCGGTTTTTTTCCAATATTTAAACTAAATCGTGTTTTAAAATTTCGTGCTTTTGACTGGTGTGCTGCGCCGGCATAACCTTTCATAAATTCAACCTGCACGAAAATTCACATTAACCAGGATGACAAAAAATCGGTCTTATAGACTTTGTCCAACCACCCAGAATCAAATCGAAAGACCTTGAAATAACCAAGATATGCTCGGAACGTACATAAATATATGTATATGGTGAAGTACATTTGCAAGTCAAAATATAAAAGTCCATAAAGAAAACCTTATTCCTACAAGCTCACAACACTACCGGATCAACATAATGAAAATAAAAAAAAACCAAACACCTGGTTGTGCCGGAACACGAAGGAAATCTGAACCCGACCACACCGCGCGCTCGCTGGCCGCAGCCATGAAGATATAAATATCTCAAAGCTAAACCCGAGCAGGCATTAAGACCATAATAATTTGAATAAAGTGATCGTGGTCAGCTGGTATTCACACACAACCGGATTAATTGCACAATGTCTTGAGTTTATTGTTTTAATTTTTGTTAAAGCCCAAACACAATCTTTTAATCTTTCCAAACAAATGTCGACGGACTTAATTATTTTTTTAACTGTAGTTCCATTTGCCTGGCACCACCACAATCTATATCACCTAGCTGAGATCTCCCTTTAAGCTGGAGTCGTGATTCGTCAAGTTGATTGTAACATGAGAATGGGAATGTGTCCCGTGCTGAAATTAAAGCAAACAGTTCTAATGCAATTCTAGGTCAAAGTTTTTTTTTATTAATTGTTTGTTTATTTTATTTTCTCTGGGGAACCACCAAACAAGAGTGCTTTATTTTTATTTGTCTAATAAAGTTATAAAATATAAATAGAGTCAAATTCTTTTCTGCTTGTTTTCTTAAATTCTGTAATTTGTTCAAACTATTCAGAAGCTCATATTTCAAGAATTCACCCTGAAAAAAAAATTAGATTTAACACAATTAAATTAAAGACTTACTTAGGTGCCTATAAAATTCTTGAGCACTTTTATCGAATGGTTGTATATTTTGTGTTTAGAAGTTCCTTCTCGACTTCATACTTTGCACCAATTCTTTTTAGGGAAAAAATCTTTTTTTGGCATTCTTGTAAAATGTATTATGTATTATGTAAAATGTACGTTAGAAGAACTAATAGAGGAAGGAACATAACTGATGATATAATTAAAAATTCATGCAGCTTGACTTTATGAAAACTGAATGTGTTTTCATTGTGGTTGTAGTCAAACTAAAATAAATATTTATGAAAATTTAAGACGAGACAAAATTCAAGAAATTTGTTTTAAGAATCAAAAATGTTATAAAAATCTTGTTTTAGACATCCTGATCTAGTCTAAATTTCGAAAAAAAATTAAACCCTGAAACTCTTCTTAACAGCCTAAACATACTTTCGTTGTCTGAGCTTTGAACCAAAACCCATTCCAGGCAAAAGTAGGTATTGTCAGATTTTCTAAAATTTCAGACGTCATGGCACTTCATTCCTCCATACAAAAACTATAACTAGAAAAAAGTTTCGTCGCCCAGTTGATTGAGAAAAAGAATTTTAAGGGTAATCAAAACCCAAACATTTTATAGCTGTATTTGGTGGCATTCAAGCTAAAGAGTCGCCTTAAATTCCCCAGATGGCATTTTATTTATGTTTCTAGACTAAATTTTCAAATCAGCTTATCTTTTAAAAACAATTATTTGTTAATCACTTTTTTACTATTGACATGCAAATCTATTTCCATAAAAATGCAAGAGTAAGTGATATAAAAGTTTCACTTTTCAACTTTGCGCCAACCTTGGTTAAAACAAAATCTAGTTTCTTAATTATAACCAAAATGATTACCTTGTTATTAGCATCATGCAACTCAATACTTTGTTTAAGTTAAAAAGATAACGACTAGATTCATGGCCTTTATTCACATATGCACTTTTTTTAACAAATTACCAAAAATTTGTTCATTTATATGAATGTTTCTTTATCTTGGGCGGTAGATATTTCAGTAGTCTTAGATGTTTGAGTTCCTTCACTTCCTAGGCTACCTTTTTTTTATTACTGTAACGACATTCTGATAAAATTTTAAGTTCATTGCCAAAACTCGTAAAAATTGCATTATGGCCAGATGTTTGTCGGCAACTTGATCAATCATAATAAATTAACATCAAATAATACCAGGCAGCTTAATTCAAAATTTTATTGATCAAATAAAACAAGAAGTTTTGCACCAGATTGTCTGACAGAATTGGAATGTGTGAACATTAATGAAAACAGTGTTGGCAAGCAATAAAATTTAACTTATAAAATCATAATTTATATTCAAATAATGGACTTTTAAAATGCAGTTTAAACCATTTGAATAACAACTTGGATATGCAAATATTGAAAAATTAATTTAACAAATATATGTACTCGTACTATAAGATATCGATTTATCTAAGCACCAGCCTGTAAAAGGAAGTAAATTTTCAATTTTTCAGTGAGTGATTATTTAGTAAGATATTTTTTTTTTATTATCACCCGGTGGGAAATAAAATTAAGTATTGATTAAGTATCTTTGATTAAAATTAAATTAAATTCGATTAGAGTCAATGAAACTAAATTCTGTTAAAGAATGTTTGCATCTAAACTAATAGAAGTCAATAATAAGATTTAGTTGACGATTTGTTCGGAGTTCATCAACTTTTTTTTCAAAGAAATCTTTTGAGTTCACCGGTATTAAATTAAAGAAAATTGATACAGAGACTTTGTGCCTGTTTACCAATTTCAAAATACACCTCTGATATGTTACACATTTTGCGGCCAGGTCATAAAGTGAGCAAATCAAAAATTATTTATTTCTAGATTTACCCATTCGGGTAGGTAAAAAAACAGTAGCAGCATTTTATAATATAGACTTAGAAACAAAGCGTCAGTATATTTATGTGTCCGATATAGCTAATGTCAGGGGTGGAATTGGAATCGTGTAAGGTGATTTGCGATAGGTGGGAGTCAAAATCAATCAATGTAGTCTCTGCAAGATGATACCACATTTTATAGCTAAAGAGCTATCACAGCAAAAATGTGATTGTCATTTCCAAACAAATTTGACATTTCTGCCACAGTACGACTAAGGTTACCGCCAGCCTACAGAAATTGTACAATTTTTGTTTGAGTTAATTTTTTGAACAATCATTTATTAAACCAAAATAAACTTTCCTGTGTCCAAGAAAGTTTACTATACATCCTAGAAGATAAAGAAAATATATATATAAATTATATGACAAAGAAGTCATTTTCGTTCTACAGTTTGGATAACTCATTACAAAAATTTAAAAAATTCAAAGTATTCAATTGAATTGAATTGAATTGAATTGAATTGAATTGAATTGAGTTGAATCGCCTTACCCAGACTGAAAACTGATTATGTGATTGTGATTATGGTCAATGTGACAATCATTTATAGTCTCACCCGATTCCACTGAGATCTTGAACTAGACCTAGCAAAACAAGCCTCGAGTTACTATAGCTTAGAATTTAGTTTTGACTCATTGGTAGTAGTAACTGGAACAAGCGTAAATTATTTCCTTGTTTAAATCTACTCTTGACTTAAAAGCAGTCAGTCACAATAATTTGAAAGTTAAAACATTATCATGTACTTTACGATCATAATAATTTAAAGTTCTTATTTATCTACCGAAAAAAATACCATTAACTAAAAATTAACACTTTCATTTAACTCCATGTTATAATTAGGCCTTTCTAGTTCATTTATTATTTTATTATCTGGTTTTAAAAATCTACAATACCTCATGAGAAATCATGATCGAGTAATTTATTTTTTTTAATGTGTACATTAAATCTTTATTTGCCTACGCCTTTTTGAAACACCGACCACATTATCCATCAGTTTTTATTTGTCAGACCACTTTTCGGTCCAAATTAATCCAAATTACTTGAAAGCATTTTATAAATATTTAGACTATGATAATTGCCATGCCATAGTGTGTGTTGCCTAAAGGGGTAGTTATTGACAGTTTTATTTATTTTTTTTTTGCTTGATTTTATTAATTTAACTCTTTCAGAAATTCAACTTCCTTGACATGATAAACCAAAAAAATACCTGTATTCGGAATTCTTGTTCCTACATCACCGTTGATCATAATATCATAATTGTTATGTTGAGAAGATATATGGCGTTTTTTAGGGAGTGTTCAGTTGATGTTATATAGTTACTCGTTTTCAACTTCGATTAAATGCAAACTATCCATATTTGTAAGCTTTATTATCGTATATAAGATGATTGAATATAATATGAAGTGATGGAACGAGAAAAATGAAATGGATATGTAATGCGATCAAATGCGACATTTCTTTTTGCTCTGTATGCAGTTTAGCATGTTTTTATGTTAAATCCTTTTTTTTTCCAAATAAGCAACCGTTGTACACTACAATTACTTTTATCAGTATACCTAAAAAAGTAATCCTGTTGATCCAATCAAGGTAACATTTTACGTGTTTTTTTTAAATAATTTGTTTTACTAGTCAAATGGCTTACGACTCAAATTTCACAATTCCTAAATAACTATTAATTGAATAATCAAATTGAAACAATTTATATGTATAGAGTTTTTTATAGTTTCTTATGAACTACACAACGAAAGGTGCATTTATAAAAGAAAAGTAAAACAAATCAAATTTAAAAGTCTACATATGATTGAAAGTGAAAATATACTTATTCACAAATTGATCAAAACAATCAAGAAACAGATTGATACCGATCTTTATTACTTTGGAATCGTTCACTTTCTAATGAAAGAAATTTGTAATCAGCCTGCTAAGCAAGTATAATAGGCTTTATAAGGCTCCAGCTTAAATGAGTGAATTTTTAAGTTATGAGTAAACAGTTGGCAGATTGCAATAAAACATCTATTTACCTACTCAATGAAATAATTTATTTTACAAATACTTTTACAATATGGTAGAGAGCCTCAATGAAAACACAAAACGGAACTTCACCAGTAAGTTAAATGAGCCAATAACCACCCCTCCCTCAAAAGAAAAAACTTCACTATTCATAACATCTGTTCATTAATTTGGATCAAATCCAAAAGATTAAAAAAAGAAAACTCATTACAGAAGTCATCATAGTGAACCTAAAAATGGTGAATGCCAAACGTTCAATCCAGCAAATAGCGTTATTTTGTTTTGTGTGTGGTGAGAATGAAATCGAGCAACTTTGTTAACCCAAAGACACACCCTAAATATTTGCATACTTTATTTTTGCAATTCACAAAAGCATTATTTGTATCGAACACCGCACAAAAACTATTGTCGATTGCTCTAGTTGCTCCATTCTTTTTTATAATGCCGCAGGGTACTTCAAGACTTCCCGACCGACCAATGTCAAAGGGCATTTCACTTAAATGTTAAGTAATTCTAAATGGCTAAACGCGATACAATTAAACCAAAAAAGTAACAATAAAAAGTACAAATATACAAAACCAACTTAAGTAATATAAAAGATGATGTTGTTCCACGATTAGAGAGGTAAGCGAAAGAGTTGAGGTACAAACTTGGTCGGTGCATAATGTAGATATTTAACAACTTTAAGAAAATGGTAGCACGCATTGAACCAATTATAATCCAAGTACTTACTTATAAGAGCATATTTTGGGTGATGTGTTATTTTGTTTGTTTGCCAAGGACGGGGTTTTCCGCTCTTTTTATTCGACTTTATTATGGCGGATGACGTAACCGATATACTGCGCTCTGCTGCCGCCAAACGGATATCAGGCAAAGAAATACAAACAAAAATTGTTTGATTGATCTTATGATTATGGCTCATGTGAAGCAAGGTCACATCATAGTCAAACCTTTCGCTGCATATGTTTTACTACGATATGAATTATATTTGCTTATAATCAGTGCTTCACTGCGTATGTAACCAAAAGGAAGTATCTACTTGTACATATAAGTAGACGAAATTATTTTATCCTTCATCATATGTACATATATACATAAAATAAAATCAGCTAATTGAGAAAATATTTAATTGAACTAGTTTTTCATCACAGTCTTAGTACAAGTTGACAAATTGCGCACATATTTCTAGACAAACTTGATAGCAAACTCTTATTTTCCGATAACATGGCAAATATTACATGTGTAATATCAACACTCAAATTTATTATAATCCAGTATTTTTAATGAAAATATTTGAAATGAAAGTCTTATTTAAAAGGCAGGCTTGATTGAAACTATACAAATGAGCCAGCTGTTAGCTGAGTTTTACTTCTAAGGTAATAAACAGTGGGGTATTTAATCATAAAATATTGTATGCATCTTAAAATTTTATTTTGTTTGCTTGGTCTTTGTAACGAAAAAACATAATCTTAATGGAAACTTTTAAAGATCTGACAATTGTAAAATATATTTATTAAAATTAATATGCTTAATTATATAAACCGAAAAAAATGTCTTACAGGACAACTAGAATTATTCATTAATGATTTGATTTTCAATTTAAAAAATGAAGTTTTAGGTATTATAACAGTTTCCTGTCAAAATTTTTGTTTAAGTTTAAATTAATATTAAGTAAGTAAAATAATAACAAGGGAGTACAAATTATTTGAGGAAACATCATTGACACCATGCTATGAAATAATGAATAATAAATACCTAATAAAAAAAAGTTGGTTTTTATTTGTAAGAAAATTAATTATGAATTTATTGAATGGGACATTGTTTTATCAATTTAGAAGCTCTGAATTATAAAAAAAATCAGTCCAGTCATCTAACATGCCTTAACTAAAAATAAGGTAATTTTCTCAACGGCATTCACATATAAAAGTGTTCAATACCAAATTTCTCTAGGAACTAAGCTTTAGCTCGATGTACATCTATACAACCTGACAGATGGACAGACACTCCGACGTACAGTCAAAAGAGACCGACTGACAGCATGCTGAAAACTACCTTTCTGCACAAATTAATTGAGACCCTTTATAATTTATATGTTGATAAAATTTACAATATTTTAAGAACGAAACGAATATTTGTTAGACTTTAAAGCCACGATTTTTGGTTTTAATCCCTACAGTACGATGATGGTACGATTTAATTTGACAAGTTTATCTGTGTTACAATTTAATCCGGTTTTTGGCACAGACACACTTGCTTACTCGTGTATTGTATTATGCAAACATATTTAGATAATTTCTTTTAATGACATACCTTGCCCAAAGGATTCCTTTGAATACACCGTATAGACATTCAAACTTTCCCTTTCTATTTGGCGATTAAAAAAAAAAAAAGAACACGTTAACAAAGACATTTATTTTAAATTAAAATACTATTGTTGAATTAAAACCGGTTCACGGTTTTCTTTGCACACCAATGTAATAAATGACCGCCATTTGTAATATCTTAATCTTTCCATCTATTGTAAGCTGTCTGCAATACAATCCTCATGTTATAAGTGGTCTGCTTGCAGTTATCAGTACAAAACATGATCATTAACACCGCTGTTCCACCGCACCGGCCGCCATTGTGGAGGAGCTTATGATTCAGCTTTGCAGTGATGCGCATTCTGTATTGTTTTGTATAAGTATGTAATTATTGTTCGAATGCCAGCAAAGTGCATAAACTTGTTTTGTTTGTATATGTGCTATGATGGCTGTTGACCCACTTTAAGATCATTGTTAATGAATCTTCAACACCACCAATGCGGACGGATTGAATTGAGAAAACAAGCACAGAAGAAGAAGTTCACTGTCAAGGTTTTTCATGCTTCCACCTTCTTTTTCTGGAAATCTTTAAAAACTGCTTTTACAACAAAATATGGGTAAGCATGATGTGTCAGATACCTTTTTTTATTTTTTTTTTTTATGTCATAACTTCTGAAGAAGAGGCACTTGAGTGATAATTGACGCGAATAGGTTGTGGCAGTTGGAAAGTTATAAATTGAAATGTTCACAGTTCTCGTTTTGATATACCTGCATAAGTGACGCAGCGTTTATATACTTCTTTTATTGTACTTTTAGCTGCCACCAAAAAAGGCAATAATTATAAATTATGATGACACTTTTTTTGAAAGTGAAGTTTTGTTCGGATTTACATATAATTACAAATTTAAGATTGATTTCGGTTTTGCCTGATATGAATTTGTTTTGCTACAAAAGCATGCAAATATACAATCGAACTCAAGATTTTAATCAAATATGAATTAATATAGCCAATGATTGGGAAAGTGGAAAAAGAAAATCCTGCTTCCTTTACCATGTTTTTTTATAAGGGGATTAACCTTTAATGTCTGGGCTGATTTTTGATAACCTTATCTTTAAAAAAGTTCCTTATCCATGTTTACCAATAACATAAAATTCAGTTTTGGACAAAAAATGTGAGAAACTTATAAACAATTAAAAAATAGACCACTACCCCTCAAATGACGAAAAACCAGGACTTTGAATGTGTTATAAAAAAAATGTAAATAAATCATTTTTTAAATATTTGTAAATAGATTTACACTTCAAGTTCACAGTCTGATGCTCAACTCTTAATCACACATTCTTTTTACCTATTTGCTTATTCTTTTTTGTTTGTTCTTAAATATTTTCAAATTAAATTCTTGCTCATTCCTTCTTATTAATTATGCCACATATTCTGCTCGTATAGACATAATTATTTCAACAAAACTATATACAACTTCGTGATAATTTAAGGTTAAGTTTTTGTTTACCAAAAGATAATTTATTCGCATAACTTAACAACTGTTACGAGTTAAAATATTTTAAATACGTTTTATTCGATCTACCTACCAACACGAAGTCGGGTGCATGCCTGAGGCAAAGCTAATTTCTTTGACATGAGAGTAGGAACATTTTCAAGCAATCCAGGCAATGATAGCTGGTGCAAAGCATTTTTAATCATATGTTCAACATTTAACATTGCAATGTTTCGAGGCAACACAAAATGTGGCAAGAAAATGCAGAGTCAGTGTTTGATTCCACATGTGGCAATCTGTTTTGACAATTTGCTATAATTTACAGTAACTAGGGGCGCATTGTTTTCAACAACTAGTAGCAATTGGGTGCGAACCACTTTAAATAATTGCAAGGAATTGATTTATGCTTAAGGGCGTTTTTTGCTAATGGGACATATGATAAATGGTCAAAGCAATAAGCATTTGATGTTTCTTTCGGCTAAAATTAGGATATGGTTGAAAATATTATAATAATCTCTTTAGTAGGTATATGGGTGATGCCAGAACTGCAATTTATTTTCTCAAATCATATAAAGGAAGGTTATTGCTTACTATTTTTTGTAAAACTTATGAAACGCACCTGTTATAGGACAAGACCCAACAGTACATTTTTGGTAGTAGAAATATAACGAAAATAGGAGTACGAGGGTTTATTTTACGCTTCCAGCTCTAGGGCTATTAAGATAATAAACTGACATCCAGTCTCATAATAGTGCTTATGGAGAAGTTATTGCCAGCAACACAATTTGACCATTAGTTTACCCATTGTGATACCACATGAATTTAAGAAACTCTTTGCCTACCTAACCTACTTTTAAAATGTTCATTAAATTCATAACATCAAGAACAAATAGCATTTATAATCAATGCATAAACCATCTCAAATAAATTGGTTTTAATTTATTTCCTGCCTAAATACCAGAAATATTTAATGATCTCCCGCTAAAGGCTATTAGCGATTTTAATTAAATTTATTTAAGATACATAGTTCCTGCACCTTGCTTTCATCTTTTATAAATGCTGAATTAAATTTTGACTTTGTAATACATAAGTGAACTCGATTCAATAATAATGGACCATGACTGATGGGTGTGGTTCTCCAATAGAAACACCCACTGTTCAAATAAAAATGAAATCGTTTCAAACCCTTTCCACGAACTTGAGAGTTTTGACGCGACGACGACGTCCGACTATGGTATTGTTTAAGCACTGCGGAAGAATTTATCTGAGCTCATAAACATTTCAAATTTAATTCGTAAGCAACTGAGATTAATAAATAGCTCTAAGTGTAAATGGCCAGTTCGAGTTATTGATCGAATATATCAGTCCTATTAAACAATAACAACAACAACAACAAAACAACTATGAATGGTATTTGGGTCAAAATTGATTTGTCTTTGACGTGACGAAGGTAGTAGTCGAAGGAAATATTTGTTCCCACTTGTACCATTAGAGATGTATGAGGTAATATACACCTTGATGTTATGCCGTTCCATAATTAGGTATGTACATATGTACATTGTACATTCTTAACTACATACATACATACTAATCATATAGTATATTTTGTTTAGAAAATCATTGTTTTGTAAAGTTAGGTTTCAAGGCATATCTTAAAAGAAACTATGAACTTTGTAGTAGGTTTGTTTAA
The DNA here is from genome assembly GCA_951394125.1 of Epistrophe eligans. Classification (NCBI taxonomy): domain Eukaryota; kingdom Metazoa; phylum Arthropoda; class Insecta; order Diptera; family Syrphidae; genus Epistrophe; species Epistrophe eligans. Next base: position 100,486,908 of record OX596030.1, read on the forward strand.
AAATTTCCTTTACCTACAATTCATTGCAAAAGCTAAGGATTTTAACTTTTGAGATTTTTGTTAAGGCTTCATAATAAGCAAAAAGTTGCAAGGAGAGAAACAAACATTTAACTTTTACCGTTGTGGAAAAATAAATTATTTCTCTAAAAATTATGGCAAACTTTTAAAAATAAATATGAAGGAAGAGTCAGAGGCCAAGAGCATATTGTAATTTTCAGAACATATTTATACAATACTAAATTCTTATCGAACTAGATTTCGAATCTAGAAGCTGCTAGGTAGGTCTAGGTTCTTTAATTTGTCTCCTATAGTTTTTACCTTCATATTAAAACTAGAATCGCCCCCACTTTGTACTATTAACAATATATAACCTGAAAAAGTTTTGATATGCTACCTCTCTTCTTTTCAGACCCACCGTTTTTTTATTTTATTTTATTTTATTTTATTTTATTTTATTTTATTTTATTTTATTTTATTTTATTTTATTTTATTTTATTTTATTTTATTTTATTTTATTTTATTTTATTTTATTTTATTTTATTTTATTTTATTTTATTTTATTTTATTTTATTTTATTTTATTTTATTTTATTTTATTTTATTTTATTTTATTTTATTTTATTTTATTTTATTTTATTTTATTTTATTTTATTTTATTTTATTTTATTTTATTTTATTTTATTTTATTTTATTTTATTTTATTTTATTTTATTTTATTTTATTTTATTTTATTTTATTTTCTTCAAAACGCTTTTTATTGCTTCTTTCTGCGAATCAAAAGAGTTATAGCCATGAATGCAGCATGAAATGAATTTTTGGACTTTCATTTGCAAAACACATAAATCAAATGGATTATACCTTTTGACTTCTGATTTAATAATATTAATTCCCATATAGCCAACACCCTATCAAAGACACGGGTATATTTTTTTTTGCAAAACTAAATTAAAATTAAGTCGTTTGAGCTTTGTAGATATTTTTTAATTGTTGTGAACTTGAAAGTCAAACAAGTTTGCAGCTTTGTGTGAAAAAATCATTGATCACGTTATGCAAGCGAAATTTGCAACTAAACATATTTGCCAGACATTAAAAATCCTCCAGTGGATTTGCATAAAAAACATTTCAAATAATATATATAGATACTTTTGTTTTTGCAAATAATAAGCGGATTAGATAAAGTGAATTGATATACTGTGAATCGATGTCGCCGCATCTTATAAGATTAAAAATAGACCGAAAACAGTAAGGAATATCTACGAGTATATTTGGTGATTGTCAAAAAAAAAAAAAAATAAACAATCAAACAAAACCGATCGCGGTCATTTATTTAAATTTATTAATTAAATTTTACACTTTTAAGACTGATGGACTGCACGAGATTTCGTGTTGAAAGAAAAAACATTGCGAAAATCACTGCAAATTACTTTTTAATTGTGCAATTTTTAATTAATTTAATTAGGTACTAGAGTAATGCAAGTTATATGGATGGTAGGTTTTATGGCTAAGTCTGGGCGCGGCAAATTTTCCATAACTATACTTGCTTCTTTGCAATACTACGATGTATAAAGTGTCTGATTTAAAAGTATGCTATTTTGCATGTGAGCTTGTAGATTTTATATAAATGTGAACAGGAAATTGCGAAAAGTCAATTCCTCTGACTGAGGTTGTCCCATGGATGGTGTTTAAAAAACTTACGACGGCAAATTATTTCAGTAGTTTATTAGCAATGAAAACCTGTAATGCATTAGGTATATTTTTGTCGTACTTATTTAATTTCTTGCACTCAATAGTGAATTTATTACGTGAATCATATCAAGCGACTTTGGATAGGTGAGTTATATATAATCTTAAATCACGTTAATATCCTAGCAATTGGTTTTTCTTCTATTTTTACAACTCCCGGTTTTAAATATATATGTATATATAGTGTTAGAAGAAAATTATTATGTAGATAATAATTCATTTGCAAAGAAATTTGTGTTTAATCTATATACGGGCATAAGAATGGTAGAAAAGAATAATAATTATTATCTTTAAATACTCACAAACAATCCCTTTTTGTCCTTTATAAAGCTAGCTAAACATTCTCTCAGGTTTCTGCATACATTCTCAAATTGGAGTTTTGTAAACTAGGAAAAATCTGAAGTAGAAATATTAAAAATGTAGGCTATACAGTACAGAACTTTGAGGGACGCGTAAAGGCTGTGTTTAAAAGGAAGATCATATTCCATTTAACATAACGAGGAATTATCTGTTGTTAAGAAAAAAATGAATTATGACTGATAATTCTTTAAATTAGTTACCCTAGCGTTTTGATGAAAAGCGGACTCGTCTCCGTCGATAGTTTAAATCCAGGTTCAGAAGAAGAATTTTCGTGAATTCCCCTAGCTCTATGGTTTTTGTTTAAACTTTTTGATTTCATATCTAATCAAAACAAATTACAGGCTAAAACGAGAACGCAATTTCTTACAAAAATACATTTTTGTTTGCTTTAATAAATCTGAAAAAGCCATAAATATGACATCTTAATGTGAGTTTAGTGCGCACTAACAATGTTGTATGTCCGTTGTCCAATGACCTAAAGTCTTACCAAAAGCATGCACCAAAATTATTGAGTTAAGCATTGAAATGTTGTTCTATGAAGTTTAGGTCGGAATGAATTCAAAGAAACTTCAACTTAACCTGACGAATGTATATATTTATTTAATGGCAATCGCCATCAGCATTCAACATTAAAATCACGATTTCTAGCTTAAGTTGGTTGGTTGGAGCCCATGTGCACTCCGAAGGTATTTAAACTAACCAAACGCTGTCGATCGCGATCAGAGTCAGATAATTCAATTGATAGGAATCTATTTAACATTGGAACTCCGCCAACAACAATCGTGTACCATCAAAAAGAACCCCATTTAATCATTTTTATCCATAAGGCATTGAGGTAATTATAGCGCGTGATCTCTTGAAAAGAAGTAATTTGTGGGGCTGTTTGTCTTAGTTGTTTTATTTCTTAAGTATTGTTTATTTTGGAAATGCGTTTTTGTTTTATTTTGAAATTCATGCGTTCATTCGCACTACATAAGAGTCTTTTAGAAGTTTACCTTGGAAGTTCGTGTTCGGGCTGATTATATGGAATGCTGTTCAAGCGTTATTAGCTAATTGAGCCTAGAATTTCTGTATTTAGCTGTTATTGCATGAGCTGAATGGGTCTAGTTTATGCCATATTCCACCTAAGGACATATATTTTGAGGCAAATAACCTTGTTAGATTCGGAAACGTGCAAGAGAGGCAGGAAATTCAATTGAAATTATAAGCTTAGTGTATCATATAGCTAATTTATGGATGATTAAGGCATATCGGATAATTGATCTGGGTCGTTTGCACAGCACGCTTTGTGATAGTTTATTGGTTTCGCTGACAGTAATTTGGTAAAACTCAATATAACTTTGATAATAATTTTACAAATTATTCTTGAAATATTTATACAGACTCTTTCAAAAGTATTAATTTATTTTAAAATATAGTAATATGTTTAAACCGATTTGGGTATATAGGTTACTTAAAGGTAGTGGAGTGCTTTTCAGATTATTCATTAAACAAAACTTCCAGACCTAATCTATAAAAAAAAATAAAGAGAATTGTGTACAAAATTAAAATCAAATTTCTGAGAAACCATTTTTTCTAAATATTTATTGAATTCTTAAAAAAAAATAAATGCCTTTAACTTAAAACTTGAACTTCCATTTAAATAGTGTCTTTTTATTTTGTACGTATTTTTTTCACTATTTTGTCAAAAAGTATTCGAATTAATTCAAATTCATTGATTTAAAAAAGTAAGTAAGACAAATTGCATCACTTTTTCATTGATATTTTGCCCTCATCTACATAGACGCGTATACCTTGCACAAATATCAAAATCTTGTGACTTTCTATGATTTCTTAATATCAATGGGAATCTTGAAATCAAAAAATCAAATTAATGCTTTTGATCTTATCTCTCGAGCATGAGCATGATGAGCAGCTTAATATTTCGCTTTCAGAGAAGCTCATTAAAATTATTTAATGGCCTTTGATTGACCATTTAATTGAAGACATCAAATGCGTTACCGATGTATATTTTAATACTTTGCTTTTAATCAATCAAACAATAATACACGTATGAGATCAATTCCGAATGTGTGGGAACCTAATTTAATTGGTGTTGAATTTCACAGCTATATAAATTTATTAAGTATTCGGAAACAGTTTAAGCTTACCAATTGGGATGAGCATTATTTCGACGTTTTTTTTTCCTTTTTTTTAAATTTAATGATTTGGGCGAGGTTGCATTTGATGGTTTTGTAATTTCTATATCTCTGGTAGAGATTAAACGATGTTGCAATAAATCTTTCATGTGACAAGCTATGGGTTGCAATTTAAGGAGTGAATAGATGATTTGACAATCAATGTAGTATAACAATCATGCTGCAATAAAACTTAAAAAGGTGCAGTAAATAAAAGTGCTTAACATATTTTTATTGTTGTTTGTCACACGGATTGGCCTTTTTATGTAGAACTTAGGTCACCAACTGAAATATTTTATCAACAAAAAATAGTTTAAAGTCAATTTTATTGCAATTCAATACATAAATATAAATAAAATCGTTTAAATTTTCAATACATAGGAACGCAATTAAAAAATAAACAAAAATAAAATGAATACGACGTGGATGAAGATATATCTTCAAATTGAAAAATGCAATAATTTTAATTTCAGTTTATGTTAAATTCTTATATTTAATTTTTGTATTTAATAAAGATTTGATTAGCTCATAAAAAATAATATGTGAATTATGATTGGATTTATTATATCTCAAATTTAAACTTGTATTAGCTGATAAAATAAACTATCTTAAAATGTAAGTATAAAATAATAAATAAATAAATAATAACAAAAATAATATTAATAAAAACCAAAGCCTTTAGGAATTAGGTAAAGAATATTATATTTATCTCAATTCGCAATTCAAAAAATAGAAAAAAAAGTTACCCAAAACAAAAATAACAAATTTAATAATAATTCATTCATTACTAAATAATCAGATAATAATAGAAAAAAAACTGGTTAAGTCAATTTTACTTTTAGCATTTTAAAATTATTTTAAGAATTTAAAAAAAATACAAAACTTTGACAAATCGATTCAATTCTTTTAAATTTAGGAACAAAGAGTATGTTAGAAAAACTTCCTATATTTTTTGAATTATGTATTTAAATATTTCGAAAAAAAAATTTAAAAAAATGTTTGTAATTCAATAAAATTGAAATTGAAATTATAGACATATGACGCGAAACTATGAAATCGAAGGGACCAGACGAAGAATACATCCATATTATTTGATTACATCATTTCATTATTGTTTTTTTTTTTCAGCTTGAAAATAAAATTTAAAATTATATTTTATCGAAAAGTATTTAAAAGGTCAACATAATTTATATTTTAGGAAGAATAGATGTATCAAGACTTAGGTGACACAATAGCTTTAAATATTTTATATTATTTGTATTAACAATCAGATAATACTTTTCAACCATTTTTGCTGTGTACTTAACAAAAACTTTTACATTCACTTTTAGTTCACTTTAAATGCAAAATTATTATTCATAGTTTTAAAAGTTAAAATTGTACATATATGCATTAATTAGTGAAAGCGTATGCACATAATGAAGATATTATTAACATATTTTTAATAGTTTTCGTTAAAAAGTGAATATACTATATAGCTACTGACGGGATTTATTCAAGCATATCTACTTCTCGTTATTAGATTTTAACTGTTTGATGCAAGTATTTTTATTGACAAAATTATACTTTTTAAAATATGTTGTTGCACCTTATGGACGTACAAAATAATTATCAAACTGTACCTATAGATAGTTCAATTTAAATGTACACGAAATTAATTTGGCAAACAAAATTCTTATTTATAGTAAAATTTTTTAAACAAATATTTGGTATTATTATTATTACATATCAAGGTGAGTGACACAAACTCTTTAATAAAAAAGGTGACACATCAAGGTTTAACTACCATTTTTGCCTTTAGTGTTTTTAAGAAAAAAGCAATAAATTTTGCATTGCTTTGACAAAAATTTGAAGGTTACGGTTAATTAGTTTGTTTTGTTTTGTTTTAAAGTTTAATTTTGAGATTTAAGATTCAAACAATATCAACTTTTTAAGTAAGATATGAGTTGCAAGTATAGATTAATAAATATCATTTATTTCAAACGCATGTCAAACGTTTGTATTATTTTGTATATCAAACAACTTACGTACATAGCACACAGGTTAGGTGCCATATATATTTCCGAAACAGAAATACTAATTAAATGAATGCATAAATTATTTATTATAAACGTTCTCACCACACGTCATGAATTCTATAATTTGCATTTAAATTAGTTCATTAGTCGAAAATTCACAACAGAACCACAATCATTGTCAAAAAGTAATGAACAGTAAGTAAGTGTTAAATAAAAACTTGATTTTAAGAAGTTTAGCTAGTTTAAGAACAAATAAATGTTTTAAAGGTCAAACCACCAATAGATGAAAAATATTGTGGATGCTTAAAAAAGCTTTTTTAACAATTTGTATTCGTGTATTTGCATCTTAGGTAGAGAAACAATTTAAATAGATATTATTAATTACAACGTTCAACAATCAACATAAACGATGAGTCTACCTTTTTCAATACAAAATAGTTTAGATAAAA